>CM023867.1:33521382-34016382 GCA_013389735.1 Phaseolus lunatus | reverse complement strand
CATTTATGCACCACTAAAAGATCCATAAGCTTAAAAACACAAGAGAGATCATTGCCAAATACTTTATCACTTCATAAACATACTCAATCATGAAAATAGCAAAAGACATGTCATAGAAAGACAAATAAAGCTGGTACAGAGGTTATATTATCCTCTAGTGGTGGAATAAAAAATGAATGAAATTTCCATAATATAACACCAACTTTGACAAAATACCAAATATCAAATTTTTTGTGAGAAAAAGTTTAGATTAGGGAAAGGCACAGGGATACCACCTCAGGATTCATGGTGAAACTTTCATATTTGTCCTACCAATAGGGGAAAACTTTAGAACAAATTCTAAGTCACAACTAATTTGAGTGAAAGACTCAACCTAGCCTTAAGTTTATTATATTCAATGTGCATAAGTAACTCCAAAAAAGTACAAGGGACTTTAAAAGAATAAATGAAGAAGAAAACCAAGAAAAACAAAACAAAAAAGAGAAATAAACAAACAAACAGTGAGACTTTCTTAAAAGTATAGGATACATCCATAAAAAAATTCTACAAATCCTAAGTGAAAAATATAAACTAAAAAAAAAATAACTATAAACTAAAAATCAGAAGAAAAATATAAACTAAAAATCAGAAAGATAAACAAATAAAAATACTCCTATTGCAACTTTAATCATTATTGGCAACGCTATAACATTAAGATCCCATATTACATATGCACTCAAGCCTTAAATATTTTACATGATTTTCTACTTCTTGTGTTAATGTTCATGCATGCTCTGATGCTCATATATATACCTTATAGTCATAGATTGAGACTACATAACTCATACCAAAAGGGAAAAGAGAAAAATGTAAAGGTAACAACAAATTATCTTCAACAAATCTGCAGACTGACACTATGAAAGAATTAGATCCTTTTAAGCCATGAACAGAAGATAAACAAACAAGCATCAAGATCAACTTATCCTCGTGTACTTCTCCTTATCTACTTGATTTGTTTACTTGTTCTATTCCTTTTTGAAAGTTCTTCTACCCTTTAAGGTAGTTGTAAAGCAATTGAGCCTTTTATTTATTATTTAATGTAGTTGTAAAAGAATAAAGACATTCATTACATATTTGGCTCCCTACAGTTATTCTAAAGACACATTCCTAGCAAGCATTTGAACCCTAATTAGATGTGTTATTGAACTATTAAATAGCTTCAATTATGAACTAAAAAAAAAACTTTAAATGAATTACCCTTTAACACTGTTCAGCCGTGGTAAATGGCCAAAATTCCAACATATTAACACACCACTGTGGCTATGGTGTTTTCATAACAGGCCTCCCTTCAAAAAAATTGCATATGGTGGTTGGAAAAATATCCACAATGCCATTCCACCACAGCTGCCACGACACCACCATTTAACAACATTGCCCTTCAAAATTCCTTGAATTATTTTTGTTACTTTATTCATTTTTAATAGAAAGTTGCCAATTACTTGCTATAGTGCCACAATCACAGGGTGGGAGAGCAGAGTCGTCCCCTACTTCTCTCGAGGTTTTCATCACAGTATAACATCAAATATCAGGGATAAGGTTTTAGAGAACGACCATTATATGCCGCTATATGCTATTAACTAGCAGAATTAATATTAGGGACTGTTAGAAAAATAACCAATGCATTATCTATTCCCTAAAATTGACAAATAAAAAGGATAAAAAATGCAAGCATGTCCTAACCATGGTACTTAAATCGCTACACAAATTATGTATAGGAGACCTTATAGGAGAACAAATAATAAAATATAATTGAAGGAAAAGACACATACCATGTTGGGTGGAGAAATAGCTTGGAAGCAACAACAAATGGTCTCAAACCAACCTGTATCCATCTCAGAACAAAAACAAAGAAAGCTTCATCTTGTTTGATAGTGAAATTAATATCCAAAACTAAACCCTAAATAACCCATAAATCAAAATCCAAATTAGAACCCTAAATAACCCCTAAAATCAAAACTTATAATGGAAATCAAAAATAAAAAATACACATCACGAAATCGAATATTAATCATATTCAATTGCAAAAGGATTGACCAAAATCTCAAACATCTAAACCAAAATGCAATCAAACAGATGAATCAAAACTAACCTCAGAAAACTATGAAATAATTGAATCCTAAATGTGTGTTTGTTTTTCGGTTGCATGCAAAAAAAAACCTAGACCCTTACTTTCTTTGCTTCCTACTCCTGCCTTCTTGATGTATGTTTACGGTGAAACAAAGAAAGAAAGAACGAAAATGCTTTCTCATTCAAATCAATAACCAATTTCTTTACCTGATTTTTTGTTTTTTTAAGGTAAGGAAAAAATTGCCCTTTATCATGTCATTAAATGTGCCACGTAGTAGGGTTGTATGGAGGCAGAGCTTTATTATGAATGTCAAACAATTATTTCCGATAATTTTAGACCAAATTCCGATCATTCACTAAAAACCTACATCTTTTTCACTCCACATCAGGAATATAAAATAAAATTCAAAACTGTAACTAGAATTTGGCTCTCCAGAAATTGAATTTTTGGAGAATTTTCGGATTGAAAATGAAAAAAAAAAGGATGAAAATTGAACTTTCTGAGAACAAAATTCTTACCTATGAACAGTAAACGATTTTATATTGAGAAATAAAAAAAAAAAAAAAACAGTGGTCCAGTCATTTCCATATTATTCATGAAAAAAGTTAAATTATGTTTTAAAATATTAAAAATAAAAGTATATTTAAATTATCTATTGACTCTAAACAATATGATACTGTTAAGGGTAAAGAATAGCCAACAACTTCATTCATATATGTGGACTTCTAAATAATTTTGTTAATGAATCCAACACTCGAAAGAAATACCGTGGTGTAACTTTCTTCTGTGTTTATTACACACGATACAGCAGCACCAGGTATTCAATTTTCACTTAAATTTTCTTGCAAATAATATATGATCTGATATATTAATGAGTAAAGAAATTAAGATGGAAGCATTAATGTAGCATTGAGATTGTGAAGTAGGTTATTAGGCCAAGACTGCTACAAAACAATAAGTGCAGTACTACTCATTTTCTTTTCTTGGGAACTATACAGCCAAATACTACATAACAAAACCGTTTCTTCCACCACCACCACACAGAACAGCAAGTACAAGGAGTAGAACATTATCAAAATTTTCTTATTAAATTCTCATACAGATAATATATAATCTGATATACTAATAAAGAAATTAAGATGGAAGCATTAATGTAGCATTGAGATGCTCAACTAGGTTATTGAGATGTTCAACTAGGTTATTGAGATGTTCAACTAGGTTATTAGCCCAAGACTGCTGCAAGGCAATAAGTGGTGTATTGCTGCATAGAGATGCTCATCCTTTTGCAGTGATGCATGGAGATCATATATATATATAAGAGTTTGATTGGTACAACGTTGAAGCCGTCTACATATGTCAAACATGCAGAGCTAAGATTCAAATTGATGATCAACTTTCAAAAATGTTTCAGATTGAACAGCCCATGCATGTAAGCCATAGTCAGAGCTTTTCTGAAGGTGGTCCTCCTCTTAGCCGTCATGCATGGTGAGGGTTGGTGGCAGAAAAATATTTATTATTATGTGAGAGAAGCGTCATCGGTGGATTCCTTATACTGTGAGATCAAAGACATGCATTGGTATTCATTAAACGACATCAAACTTTAATCCAAACATCAGTGACAGAAGTATCATTTGCTAACAACATCAACTTTCAACGAAAAGTGTGCCCAGTGCTCATTCTCTTCCTTCTTTTATTTTCAGAAAATTTATCTGATTTCTGAAGAAATTTGGTTGAGCCAGCTATCTTAGAAAGTTACAGATTCATATTCTCTCTCATTTCATTTTACTGATTAAATTAGCAGGGATATAGACTTGAAAGAAGGGTAAGTTTTTTAATAAAGCCAGGTATGACTTTTTAAAGCTTTGTATGCTGACACATTTTGTATGTTTAATTTCCCTCTATACATAAATTAGATCTTTGTATATGGGTTCCCAAAGACTTTATTTATATACTTTTTATTGCTAGTAAAAAAGACATACTAAAAGATAGGGTTACAAGTTATTTATATTTAGAATGAATGAATAAATTGTTTTGCTAAAAATAATAATAAATAAATAATTTGTTTTGCTATCATCAAATAAAATTGTAATAATTTGTAAAACATTGAAATTATCAATTATCACACAATAAGTTATGGAATTCCATACAACAATAGCATATCCATTAACTAAAATTATCTCACACCATTTATCCATTTTTTTAACTTAATTAAACTTATTTTAAGCATTATAAATTCATTTCAACCTAAATCTAATTTCTTTAACATGATGTGGATGTATATGAATCATAGATTTTTTTTAATAAAAAAAAAATCAAATAAAAAAGAGCACTTGAGAGTGTTCAATCCTTAGTTAGCTTAACATAATTTTTCCAACACCAACCCAAAAACAGGTTACATCCAAAGATAGAAAACCAAACGAGACATTAGTTGGAAGGTAGAATTTTGTTTGAATACCATGATGGAATTCTATTCTTCATTTACCATATACGTTAAGGGAAATTATGATGTTAAAATGGTAATGGAATGGATTAGTATAGTTTTTTTATATTAGAATAGTTTGATTGCATAAGTTGGGAATAATAGAAATTTAACTATAACACTTGTGTAATTGAAGGTTGCTTTTGTTATATGTTTCTATGTTCCATTTTATTTATCAATTTTTCATATCCATGTAAATGTTATATGCATATTATGATTCATGAAAGTCTAAAAATCGTGTTTGTTTAACTCAATATAAACAATAAATTAGTAAAAAAAAAGAATCATTAACTTAGTACACTTTTTTTTATCAGTAAAGATTAAGTGAATTAAAGGATACTTTGGAGTGTCCCAACCCTTAAACAAATACAAGAAACATTTATAAGATTTTCTAAGGAATTGTAAAACTTATAAAAACGAAAACAGTATTGTAAAGCATATCTTGAACTTAGGACATAACAAACATATCTTGAAATTAAACAGAAAACATAGTACAAATTTAAGAAAAGAAGACATAAAAGTGATAGAGTCACTCTATATCTAGTGAATCATTTGGTTATTTTTCCAAGTGCTCTCAAATGATATCACTTGTTGCCTTATATTCATGAATAAATGTCATGACCTCAAACTATATGAGAGGTTCGTATTTTTTTGCATAAGCAACAACATATTGTAGATCATCGTCATCTTCAATGATTAGGGAACGAAGTCCATAGTCCATTCATTGTTGATGATATGACCATTGCAGTGCACCAAAGCCATTGAAAACTCATTATCTGACAACGAAAAATATCAAAAATTAATTACATATTTAGTGCATAAGTAATTGTTGAAAATCTATATTAATTAAACTTAAAAAACAACTACTAATCTACACATTATTACTATGCAACGATGAATTCCAGTGAATTGTGCAAGCTAAGATTCTACCAAGCTAAAGGTTGGGACACTCTTGAAATGTCCTCTTTAAATTAATTAATTCTTTACTAATAAAAAAAAAAGATTTCACCAAGATTAATTTCACTCACACATAGAATTTTCTTTTATAAAAGAAGCATATATTAATAAAACTACAAAAATACCTAAATACCTAATATAATGCAGCAAGGAACTAACATGTCTTGAGAGAAAGCTTTCATCAAAAAATTGATTATTATTTTTAGTCTGCATCATTTTATTTTTCTTCCAAAATTCTTTCTCAATACATAAACTTTGATTAAAATTTTGAACAAGAATACACCTTTAAATATCAAGGTTTTGGGTGCATCGTTACAGAAGCTTTCTTTGTTTTGTCTTGAGGAATTTCTTTTTGCTTCACAGTTGGAAGCAAAAAATGCATCTCAAACAACAATGTTTTGCTACTTTGTATGCCTTTTGTTAAAGTGAAACAGAAGTGACCACCACCTTCTACCGCCATCCTTGCATCAGATCTTATATGAGATATCCTGTAAGTCAAATTAATATGAAATTTACATTCTAACATTAACTTATATAATCTTATTAAGTATAAATTTAACATTAACTTATATAATCTTATTAAGTACAAATTGAATTAATTGTATTGTGTTATTACTTTAATAAAGTATATTATATGAATTAAATTAATTGTAGTGTGTTATTAGTTTAATAAAGTTTGTATTGTTAAATTTAAAAAGTATATTATATTATTATTTCAAATCTTATTATCTTTGAAGCCTATTCTAATTTATGGCTAAATGAGATTCGATATTTAGTTTAGTCCATTTAACCGTTTCTCTGGATATTTATAAATATATTGTATTGATAAATCTATTATGATTTACAAGATAGATGTATAGTCACATATATAAAATAAATGTCATGATTAATTAAATCTAATCATACAATATTTTATAATCAATTAGATCTAAACGTGTGACTAATGACTTGTAATTATAATTTTATAAATTATATTATAAAAAAATTATAACTTTTATATTAATTAAAATAAATTTCATCCTTTCATAATATGATTTTCAAAACTCCAAACACAATTTATTGGTTTCCTATTTGGATTCAATTGGTTATAAAATTTTGTAGAGTTAAACCATGAAATTTAACAATGCATGTGATAATACATATAATGATAAATCATAATGTCTAACAATGCAATACATGAATCAATATAAAAAAAAAACTGTTAAATTAATTAAAATAGATATCAAATCCACCAATATTATGTAGTCATAACTTAGAATAGGTTGCAACAACAAGACACGAAATAAATATAAAGTATATTTTTAAATTAAAAACACATGAATCTAACTTAAAGTACTAATTACACAAAACAATTTTTACATAAACAACATGAATTTGTCTTATAAGACTTAGAAAATAATTTTGGTGAATCATATAATGATAATGCCACTAATGTGGCCATCTCCCCACAATGGTGCTTTTCTTTTTAACTCTCTGCAGAACATCATTTAGTAGATGAATAAATAAAATACTGTATCAATGTAGGTAAGGATATATCTCGAAGGAAATGGTTAAATATACAGGTATATGAACAAGATTCAAGTTAAAAAAGTTTTTCAACTATAATGATATAAATATCATTTACTGATTTGACTGGAACATATATAAAAAAAAATTAGAATAAATAGATATAATTCAACAAGAATCTCTTTTATCAAAACTTACAGATTCTTAGCCTTCCCACAGCAGAGAGTGTGAAAGCAAAGGAAGAAGAAAAGAGGTGCCGAAAGAAGTTTAGCCTTTAGGTTAACATTTATCTAGACGAATACCAAGACCTAATTTGAAAAAAAAATATTAATATTTAATTTATTTTCATTAAATAATACTAGTAAGACAATTTATTGAAATTTGCAAATAAATTATAACATAATATTTTGTTAAAATATGTATAAATATACAAACAATTTCTAATATTAGTATAAAATAAGTATAAATATATGAACAACTTTTTAAGATTATTAGTATAAAATAAATAAAAATTTATTCAACAAAAAATTATCAATTTAGTCAAATAAATATTTCATATTAAATTAAATGATAATGTGATCGTGAAAAGAATATATTAAAATTATTTGCAGCGAATTAAACTATTTGGTAGAAAATATTAATATAAACATTTGAATTCTTTTAATCAACATCTTTTTTTGAGAATAGTGAGTGAGAAATGAGAACTTTTTGAATGTTAATTACCTTTGCAGATTAGGTTTTTAGGTTAAAAGCTGTAATAGTGTGAGAATCCAGGAAGTGTGGAGAGTGTAAGGGTATATACATGTAATTATTAATTGTTTTGTAAGTCTTGTGTAGTTTTTCTGAGTTTGAACTATGGCTTTTAATCTGAACTTTGATTTTAGGTATAAGGTCGAGTTATCTTTTTATCAATTTATTTTATTATAAAAAATGTAATTATTAATTAATTTTTTTTATTAAATATTAAATTGTGAAATAATATATTTTAAATATATAGAAATATTTACATCTTTCTTAAATTAGAATAAAACAAAGAAATTTTATTCAATAACAAAATTATCTCCTTATTAGTTAAATAGAAGTTTTATTTTGAAATCTTTATTACTTAATTCTTTTGTCATTAAAAAAATAATAAATAAATTTATATATATATATATATATATATATATATATATATATATAAAAACTTTTTTTAAGATTATCATTTCTTTCATTATTGTCTTTACCTTCTCTTTGTGCAAATTTAGGCAGTCTTCTTCATTAAAGATTGCCTTAGATGAAATGTATTTCTAATGTTCCAGATACAAGCAGTATGGAGGATTTTATTGGTTCTTATATTTCTGAGATAGTTTCCTCTGAGGAGAATATGATGTTGATTAAATGTCCTGACTCTTTGGAAATCAAGACTGCTTTTTTAGGATTAATGGTAATAGTGCTCCTGGTCCTAATGGTTTTGGTGGAGTTTTTTTATCATTCTTGCTAGGACATTATTGGGACAGATGTTTTTAATGCTGTTCAACAGTTTTTTAAACAAAATTGGGTTCTCCCTGGAATGAACAGTAATGTGGTATCTCTTATTCCTAAGATTCAGGGTGTTGATTCCATTAAAGATTACAAGCTAATTGCTGTTGCTAATTTTAAATTTAAGATTATTTCCAAGATATTGGCGGATAGGCTTGCTCTTGTGGCTGCTAGAATCATTTCTCCTATTCAATATGGGTTTGTGCAGGGTAGACAGATTCAGGATTGCATTGGTATTGCTTCTGAAGCTATTAACATGCTTTCTAAAAAGGTTAAAGGAGGTAATGTGGCTTACAAAGTTGATATTCATAAAGCCTTTGACACTTTGAGTTGGAAGTTCTTATTATTAGTTTTGACACGTTTTGGTTTTCACCCCTCGTTTGTTGGTTGGATTAGTACAATTCTCCATTCAGCTATGCTTTCTATTAGAATAAATGGCAGTTTGGTGGGTTTTTTTCCTTGTAGTAGAGGTGTCAGACAAGGTGATCCTTTGTCTCCTTTACTTTTCTGTCTTGCAGAGGAGGTTCTTAGTAGAGGTATCTCTAAGCTTGTGAATGACAAGAAAATTTTACATATGGCTAGTCCGAAAGGTTATCTCACTCCCTCTCATATTTTATATACAGATGACATATTTGTTTTTTGTAGAGGGGATATTAAGTCTCTTAGAAATTTGAGTATTTTTCTTAAAACATACGGTGATTTTTTTGGTCAATATGTTAATAACTCTAGAAGTAGTTTTTTCACCATGGATAATTCTGTAAGATTTGTCACCAAAATTCAACGTATTTTTTCTTGTAGTCATGGTTGTTTGCCTTTCAATTATTTAGGAGTGCCTATCTTTGTTGATGCTCCAAAGTGTCATTTTCTGCAACCTTTGGCTGATAAAGTCAAATTGAAGCTAGCATCTTGGAAAGGGAAATCTCTTAGCATGATGGGTCGGATTCAATTGGTCAATACGGTGATTACCGGATTTCTTGCTTATAGTTTTAATATGTATAAATGGCCTATTTCACTTCTTAAGGAAGTTGAGCAGTGGTGTCAAAATTTTATTTGGAGTGGTGATATTTTGAAAAAAGGCATTGCTACTGTTAATTGGGTGACGATTTGTTCACCTTTTGAGAATGGAGGTTTGTAGATTATTAACCTTCATCAGGAAAATTATGCGTATCTTCTTAACCTTGCTTGGAACTTTGCTTATAGCAACAGGCCTTGGTCTTTGCTCTTGAAAGTCAGGGTTCTTAAATCAAAATACGAGTTTAAAATAGTTTATAGATCCTCATCTCTTTGGCCTGGAATTAAACAGTTTTATTCTAGTATTCTTGATTATACATCTTGGACTGTTGGTACAGGTTCTTTTATTAATTTCTAGAATGGTAAATGGTGTTCTACTACTTCTTTAGTAAATATTGCAGGGTTATCTGATGGTGCTAGCATTCCAGCTACAGTTTCTCAGTTTTGGACAGATTGTGATTGGAATATTCTTTTATCTTTACAGTAGATGCCTCATTTTTTTAATCATATCATGGTTAGGGAGGAGTAGGATATTCCTAATTGGACTCTAGATGAATCTGGTCATTTCACTCTTAAATCCGCTAGGACTTTTTTCTTGGAACCAGGTGTTCCTTATGGTTGGGGTAAATTCATTTGGTCTTCATCTATTCCACCTTCCAAAACTCTAGTACTTTGGAAGGTTTTTCATGGGCGGCTTTCTACAGATCTACATATTCAAAATAAAGGTTTGCATATATGTTCAATGTGTACGCTTTGTGAAAAGCATGAGGAATATATTCAGCATTTATTTTTTGAATGTTCTAATGCGGTGTGTATTTGGAGTTGAGTTTGACAGATTTTTGTTACTTCTTATTTTTTTTAATAAGGATGATCTTCTTTCTTTTATTAAGAGTGATGGTAGTCCTTTGGTTAAATTGATTAAGCTTGCTATGATAACTTTTTCTATTTGGATGATATGGCGTATGAGGAATTTTGCTAGATTTCAAGAAAGGATTGAGGTTTCTACGGCTATTTCAGTAATTAAAGATTTAACTCGTCTAGTGGGAAATTCATCTAAAGCTTCAATGAAGAATGATACGTTGGATTTCAACGTCATTAAATTTTTTGGTATTAATACTCGTAGTGGTAAAGTTCTTCGCCCTCTTCCTGTTAGATGGGAGTTTCCTTCACCAGGTTGGGTTAAAATTAATACTGATGGGGCTGCTAGGGGGTATCCTGGTCTTGCTACTTGTGGAGGTATTTTTCGTGGGAGTATGGGAGAATTTATTGGTGCTTTCTCTGCATTTCTTAATGTTCAAACTACTATTGTTGCCGAGTTTTATGGAGTTATACATGCTTTGGAGGAAGCTCAAAAGATGGGGCTTACTAATGTCTGGCTTGAATGTGATTCTTCCTTGGTTTGTGGTGCGTTCATTGCTAGGATTAATGTTCCTTGGATGATTTGTAATCGATGGAATACTTGTCTTAATTTTTGTGGGAAAATCATGTTTAGGGTTTCTCATATTTTTCGTGAAGGAAATGCATGTGCTGATAAGTTGGCTAATTTAGGATTTATTCATAGAGAACCATTTCATTGGTATAATAGGCTTCCCTCTAGTCTGTTCTTAGAATTCTTTATGAATAGGTATAGTCTACCTATGTATCGTTTTTGTTAACATATGGGTTTTGGTTTAGTCCCCCCATATTTTTGTACTTTTTCTTTTTTCTTTTTTTAATAATACTTTTTTCATGTAATGGCAGATGATTGTTGTTACTTGAGGTATCAGCCTAGCTGAGATGTTAAGTTGCATAGTGATACCTACCATGAAAGCTTTTATAAAAAAAAATTTAAAAAAATGTATGTTTTTTGACACACACTAGTGTGACCTAATTATATGTGTGGATGAAAAAAAAAATTTTTTTAATACACAAATTTTAGTCGTTCAAAGCATAAATGATATTAAAGTAAGTCAAACATACTTTATTATTAATAATCGTAAAATTTAGGGTTGGTTAAGAGAAGGTTACACCGATGCTATCAATTTTAAAATTAAAATAAAAAAAATTATTATTATTATAAAAATATATATAAATAATAATGGTAAGTGTTGGTTTAGTTGATGTAATTGGAATAAAATTAATTATATTTTAAAAAATATAGAAAATGAGGTAACTAGGCCTACTTGACATTATTAGTAGATGCAACTGGAATTAAATGAAATATATCTAAAATAATATAGAAAAAGAGGTAGTCAAGGCCTAGCCAACGTTATTTGCCAACACAAATAGAATTAAATGAATTATATTTTTTTAAAAAAATACAAAAAAGCAAGGTAGTGAGGACCTAGTTAACACTATGAATGACGTGTATTTACGAGGGTTTGGCCAACATTATGTTAGATAGGGTGTGTGGGCTATTAGTGAACCTGAATTCACTTTACGGACGCGAGCCCCTTTTCCCCCTTTTCTCTCTGAAAGAAAATCCCTAACTCATGAGAAACCCAAATCGTGCCCCCATTCCTTTGCTGGTATGGTTAGTGTAGTAGGGAGAAGTTAGAAAGTGGGTAGTTGTTTGCATTGGTGAGTAAGGTGAGCAAATTGAATTTTGTCTTGATTGAGCAAATAGGGTTCCAAATGGATTTCAATGATGACTATTTTACGGCAAGTGTTCTGAGTCATGAGTAATAAAATGTCCTTAAGAACAGATATCGAACCTACAAGAAACAAAATCTCAAGTATAATATTCAGTAAATATGAAGATGTGTCAAAGTTTGTTTGTATCAGGAATTTGTAAGAAATTAAATAAAAGAAAAGTAAATGATTTGGAGGAGTCAATTGGGAAAATTAGGATTGAGGTTTATCCTTCTCACTCTATTGTATTATCAATGAATAAAAACATATAACATTCCATTTTGATTGACATTGATGCACATATATAAAAATCATTCATATTGATTCCTCGCAAACAAAATTATTAAGAATGTCTCCTAAATATTGATTTCTCACATATTTATAAAAGCTTCTTATCATTACAAATAGATGTTATAAAGAATTTAACATTTCAAATTTATCCCTAACATTCAAATATGTTAAGCATTATCATTTAGGTCAAATGCTTAGAAATACTTTCCAGTCAAATCTAAGGATTAAAATCATAAATAATGATTCAAACTTTAATAATAAAATGACAATATCAATAATCAATTAAGAACAAAATATTATAAATAAATATCACCTCAATACATAATAGTTTGAATAGATTACTCACAATCCCAAAGGGAAGAATTAGCCACTCATATTGGCCATTACAAGCATGGAAAGTAAGAAAAGAAGATTCAGGGTGTTTCTCTTTGACGGTTGCCTCCTCTAGGGTTTTCTATCTCTCAATATCTTCCCAATGATGTCTAGGGGTTATGACTCACGCCTTCTATTTAACTTAATTGGGTTTGGGTTAAGTGACATCACGTTCAAGCGAGATATTACTTACTTAATCGAGTTTGACAAAAAAAAAAACCCAACTTCATTAGAGTGATCTTGCTTGGGTGAGTTTTCAATGTTCCAACTTTGTCTTTTTATATTCTCTTTAACTTGTTCATTCTCCTTTAGCCCTTTTATCTCCATTTTCCCATAGAATCTTGAAATTAACACAATTTGGGAATTAATCGTTCATACTCATCTTATAATCCAAAAATATGTAAAAATGTTCAAATTCCTAAAATTACGGGTTGAATTACAACTATTTTATCAGTTAAATTCCATAAGTGTCTATCTTTTTTGTATGAAATATTATTGAAATATGACATTTATAAGAGGTCGAACAAGTTGGGGTTATAGTGGATGCTAATTTTGAGTTAAACCTGTACCATTGATTTAAAATGCGAGTTCATTATTTGTTTTGATTAGTTCTTTCCTGATTACTATACATGTTACGATTGGATTGTGTTTTTAATTTGTAATGCTTGTATGCCTTTGGATTCAATTGGTGCAGAGGTTGTGTAAAGATTCTGACAAGGAGCTTAAACGGAGTTGAAATCGCAACCATCATAAAGGTAAGTTTGAAGAGTTCATTAATTGGAATTTGCATACATCACTTTCTTATTCTCTCTGCGTTTTACCTTATTAATAGAAAGGGTTAGCTTGTATATGCCTGAAAAAAATTCAAAAGCAAACTTGCCAACTATATAAGAAATTGACATGTATGTTCACATCGTGGTTGAACACAAGCTATTAGCGTCCCTTCTAGCGATGACTACTCTATTAGCACCCTTTTTAGTGATAACTGAGTCCACTCTATTAGGATCCCTTTAATTAAGGATAAACATCCATTTAGCAAGAGTTGAGTTCACTTTACCATCATTCTTATGGGAGTGACACAATTGTCTTAGCTTTCACGTATATAGCACCCTTTTTTTGCCCATACAACACCAACACAAATATATACTTAGTGTCCGTTTTTTAACATTTGAGACTTTTATTAGTCAACTTTAAGACCAAATTTTCTTGTAATGAATAATATTGAAAGAAGTTGTGACTTATGGTTTAGGGTTTAAGGTTCTTGGATGCACATGAAATTAATTTTTTTTGTACAATGTTGAAAGTGTCTCCATATACCATGCAAGGTTATACTTTCCAAACATCTATCGTTGTATACATTTTTTATGGACAATGAATGAATTAAATGACTTGAACATTTAAAGGATGTCCAAACCTTATTACGAAACAATAAAGACAATTTTGTCAATGCAGTTAAAAAAAACTCAATGTGCTTGTGGAACAAAATTCACCCACATTGTTTTGGGTTTCCAATGTAACGTTGTATACATAAATGACAAATTGGATTGTCATATTCAAATTGATGATAATATTTATGTTATTAGTAATGTGACCGTTGTAGGCAATTAATATAACAATTTCTATCATCTGTATATTGGTAGTAATTTTGGTAGTAGGGTTGACTCCTCTACAATGCTTTACCTTTATACAACTCTTAATTTAGTGTTAAAAGTTTTATTTTTCAATGAAAATGTCTTGTAGTGTTACTTGATTCAAATGAAAGTTTCATTTAAGTGTTTTAAAATTGTGTAAACAATAAATTAAAATTACACACAAATATCTTTTTTTTTAAAAGACATCTCAAAAGGTTAAAAAATAAATGTATATTTAAATTATTATTGATCTCTTGACTTATAAGTAATGTGATGTATTAGAAGAACTCCCCAATCAAAAATTAAGAGAACGAGAATTCGTCTTTAAAATCATTTTTTTTTTATTTTTATAAAAGATATCAATGTTCTAATCTCAAATCCCATATCCGATAATAATATCTTTATAATATCTTTAAAATTAATCACTATATGTAAGGTATTATTTACTTTGACATTATGAGCTTTGCCAAAATTTTATTTTTAAAAAATACTTCAAAAATTAATACAAAATATTCTCGCCGGTTGACTCGCCTGTCAGTTGACTCCACGGCACTCACGCACCACCTTCCTCACGTTGATATGTGTTTGGTTCTTTGCGAAACAATCTGCACCTGCAAAAGAGAAAGGGGCGCCCTAGAGGCCGTTTGCACTCCGACGCTTAAGTCAATGTAGGGCAAGAAACACCAAGTGTATTGAGTTTCTCTGTGTTTAGGTCTAAAAACTGCGTACCTTTGTGAAGTATTTTACTGTCCCTTATATAGTCTAGGGTTTACTGCGCCGCTAGCCCTAATTAGGGTTCGCTGCGCTACTAGCCATATTTAGGGTTTACTGGAATACCCCTGCGCCGCTATCACCCAATCTTAGGGTAATCTAGCACATAAGGTTTCCTTCTTTGGAGTGCAAACTCTCACAGGGTGACCACCTGGGTGCCTCCTTGTGCACCTAGTCTCTGGGGCCACCTGTTCTGGGAGTGTCTTCACTGTTCACGTGCCATGCATGTAGCTTCACTGGGAAACCCTAGGTCTGATGAGTACTCGACCCCTCAGGACTCTGCACCTAACTGTGGTCTCCCTGCTACCTGCATAGGCTCTTCGTGATTCAGGCCTCTCCCTATCTCTGGGTATTTAACTGGTCATTGGCCCACTCTGGGAACCAATCTTAGCTGTTCTGTTTACGCTGTTCAAATCACCCAAAACCGATGTCACCTCGCCACACTCTGTAGCCGAGGACTCCTCGACCTGCTGAGCGACGATGACACCTCCGCCCATCCTGGTGATCTGACGACTACTCACCCGTCTCTGTAGGCTGATGACTCGTCACCCCTCTCTGTAGGCTGATGACTCATCACCCTTCTCTGTAGGTTGATGACTAATCACCCTTGACACCTCCGCCCATCCTGGTGATCTGACGACTACTCACCCGTCTCTATAGGTTGACGACTAATCACCCCTCTCTGTAGGCCGATGACTAATCACCCTTCTTTGTTCAATACCCCCTGTGGGGTCCCTTCCACGTGGCTTTGGCCCATGCTGTGGGACCCAACTGAAGTCCGAGGACTGGTCAGTACACAAAATATTTAAATTATTATTGATTTCAGTCCAAAAATTCGAAAAAAATGACAAACATCTTGATTCACATATTGTTGACCTCAACATAATTTTGTTAATGAATCAACACTATAAAGAAATACCGAGGTGTAACCTTTCTTCTGTGTTTATTACACACGATCAATCCATTTATTTTATTGATGCATAACCTCTTATCCAGTGGCAATGGGGGAGAGGTGCAAGAAATCATGGATTCTCATGTTCCTCACGTCTAGCTTTACTTAACATGTAATGCTTAGTTTTAGTTTTTAAGTTAGAAAAAAAGATTTGTAAACCTTTTATAAAGATTGAGACACCTTTTATTTAATTTTCACTTAAATTTTCTTGCAAATAATATATGATCTGATATATTAATGAGTAAAGAAATTAAGATGGAAGCTTTAATGTAGCATTGAGATGGTGAAGTAGGTTATTAGGCCATGACTGCTACAAAACAATAAGTGCAGTACTACTCATTTTCTTGAGAACTACACAGCCAATTACTACATACCAAAAGCTTTCCTTGGAAAAAGTCTCCCACCACACAGAACAGCAAGTAGAAGAAGTGGAAGCATTAATGTAGCATAGAGATGCTCAACTAGGTTATTAATCCAAGAATGCTGCAAGTCAATAAGCTACATATGTGAAACATGCAGAGGTAAGATTCAAATTGATGATCAACTTGCAAATTTGTTTCAGATTGAACAGCCATGCATGGAAGCCATAGTCTGCATGGTGAGGGTTGGTGGCAGAAACAGCATCATCGGTGGATTCAATCTGTTACAGATTCACATTCTCTCTCTCTCTCATTTCATTCAACGAAATTCAATTTACTGATTAAATTATAAAAGAAAAAAATAAAACCCGAAGAAAAATTAAGAATTTAGGTTATTCTAATGATGCGTCAAGTATTTACTATCGAAATTAACTCTAAGATGCAATTATTCTTCTATTATACCTTAACTTAACATATAGTTATACTTCTAATAAACATCACATACACTATAATACACAATTCACATGGAAGAAACTAGAACACTATAATATAACTCTTAAATTCCAATTATTACAACTAAGTAATGATTTGGAGAAATATAGGACAGCAGGGACGGTAATGGTTAGCTGGTTTGAATTTTTTTCTGGTTTTGCTGCACAATGCTGGAAAGTGTGTGGGATAGAGCAACAAGAAAGATCTGTCTCTGATGGTTGTATTACTTTGGCAATCAAAGCTTCTCTTACCTGTTGGGAGGAGGGATTTTGTTGGAAATTTTGCTTATATTTGCACAAAGTCCAACACTTTTGAATCATCTGTTAATTTTAGTATTATGTTTTTGTATTTGTGGACATCTTAACATTTATTTTTGGTTGCCCTACTGTGTGGGATGGTTTTGGTAAGGATGTGTTGTTTTAGGTGAATGTTAATATAAGTAATGATGTTTTTTTTTTTTTGCTTTTTTAGAGGCTATGCAGATATATAACTTATGTTTTTTTAAGAAGAATATTTCTAAAATGTTTTTATTTATTTATTTATTTGTCGATAAAAAAAATATATATTAACTTAATTTTTTTTTTTTTTAATTAGCTAAGGTTGTTTGCTAACACATTTAATAAAACTCAACAAGATGGAACAAATAGGCTAATTTTTCCATAGATTAATTTTCTTTGAGATGTGCATACAGAGATATCGAGATATCATGCAACTTCAATTCATACTAGTTGTAATTAGAGGGTTTAGAAAGGAGGATAAGTTTTTTAGTGATTTGCAACGGACCCAATTGGAATGGTAAAAACATATGCAGAGCCTGCGTGTGATGGAAGGTGGGATCATAGCGGCTCGGGAGTGAAAAGATCATGGTACCGGTGGCAGCTTTGCAGCAGAAGTTTTACCAAAGTGTGTGAAACTCTTTTTTTTTTAGAAAAAAAGAATGAATAAAATAAAGATATTTCAGGGATACCTCAACCCTTTTACAAAAAACCTACAAAGGACGCCTTAAACAACCTTAAATTACGAATCACCTACCTCCTAGCACCATTGATAAACCTCATACAGATCAGAGGCTCAAGATACCAATCTGAATAGGAAAAACTCACTCCCCTCACTTTAGAGACAATCCAAGACCAAGCCTTCATCTGTGCCAGAGTGAAGATCTCACTGTGATCTACCCTGCCGCCTCTGAAAATTCTCCTATTTCTATGGGACCACAACTCTATTACAACTGCAATCTACACTTCGTCCCAAATTTGATTAACACCTTCTTTGGCACCACTCATCCTGAAACTTTCAAAGTGTTTTTTTTGGCTCCCTATGATCCGAAGCTGCCATTCTCATTCATTCATAACACTTCGACCACACGGGCCAAGCTACTCTGCACGTGCAGAACAAATGGGATGCGGTTTCCTCTTCTTCCTCACATAGACAACATAGTATGGGGTTCATGCTTAAACCCCTTCTAACCAGATTTGCTTTAGATGCTATCTTGTCTCCGAGAACCCTCCATGCTGTGATTTGTGAGGAAGGTTGTGCCTTCAGCCTCCAAAATCCCCTAAAGTGTGTGAAACTGTTGCTGGTTGAGAAGAATTCTTTAGAACTTTGGTTTTGCATAATAGCTTAGTTTTGTTAAATGAATGTACAATGTTGCTATAACGAATATGAAAGTTAGAGACACAATTTGAAGAAGGAACACTTGCACAAGATGGTCATATAGGTATTGTATATTAGATGAAAAGTCTTAATCCTTAGGAAAGCCTTTTACCATATCTATTATTGGCAGTAAATATGGACAGAGAGTGTATGGACTTGGATTGTAGATGGGTTCAAGCACTTGTTTCTATTTATTTTATTCTTTTGCTGATAAAAAAAATTAGACAATAATTTATAAAAAACATCCATGTACCTAATTTTATCAACTATCACATTGAATTCCATATAACAATTGCATGCCCCCATTTTTTTTTAGTTAGCAATAAAATTTTAATAAATAGGAGTACTAGGGGTACTCCAACCATGTACAAAAATTCCTATGCTAGAGAGATGAGGTTTCCAAATAAAAATGACCAAAACTTAGTCATATTCTGCATATACAATTTTGATAAGCTTAAACCTCTTTAGAAAACATCAGGATATGAGTACATAATTCAATCTATCTATCAATACATAGTCCAATTCCAAAATATAAGCATTTCAACTCAAAAGAAAGACTTTGCCTCCTTGCTATTTACTGCAATTTCCAAGCATCCATTGTGACTATAGCTATACCCCAAGGATATTCCTCTCATACAAACCGGGAATCCAGCCAAAAAGCAGAAAAATGACATTAATCATCAATGTAGAGATTTTAAGCATTCATATACATTAGTACACCAATCAGAGTAGGAGAAATTTGACTTTAGAAATTTATAACTCATCCATGCCCACGCCTTTACTTAGGCCAAAGCAAAAATTTCAACATGATCCACCACTGCATTATTGAAAATTATCATATTCCTATGGTTCCAAATTCCCCAAATAATGGAAATCCACATACATTTCCAAACACAATTTCCCAAGTAGTTTAGACCTGTAAAACCTATCTGTTCAAAATGTTGAATAGCATTATCACAATGTACCAAAGCTCTACCAGCCCAAGCATCAGACATATACCATACTTTAGAAGAAACTTTACATGTGAAAAAAAGATGATTAATTGTTTCAAGCTCAAACCCACACATGGCACACATCCCCCCTCCAACATGAATTTCTCTATGTATTAAATTATCATATGTTGCAATTTTACCAATTAAAACACGCCAGGCAAAGTAATGTGCTGATGGAAGAGCTTTTAGGCTCCAAAAAGAATCAAAATTGAATGCAGAGAATGGATGTGGTTGCAAGATATATTGATGGCAAAGAATTTTATAAGTAGAGTTAATAGTAAAAGAATTTAAGGTATCACCTACCCACATCCACTCATCATTTCTACAAGCATCTATTTTAATAGTCTTCAATTCATCCATAAATGCATTTAAAATTTTAGTTTCCCATAAAAGCCACTCTCTTCTCCATTTTATTTGCCATACCCATTGATTTTCATGCCATACCCCATATTTATCTATCGAACCCTCTTTAAGCATTGAGTTTGAGAAAATTCTGGGGTATCTATTTTTCAGAGTATCATTTCCTGTACAAACATCTGTCCAAAATAGAATATTACTCCTTGCACCTACCTTCCATCTTCTCTAATTATCAAACCAAGAAATTGAGTTTCCTCCACACACCTTCTTGATATCTCTCCACCACCAAGATTCAGTATTTAACACAACACTATCATCCAACCCTCTCCAAGAACCATATTTAGATTCCAGTACCTGTTTCCAAAGTCTCGATTTTTCACAACCAAGTCTCCATTTCCATTTCCCAAGAAGAGTCATATTAAACAGATTTACATCCTTAATTCCTAGTCCTCCTTCTGATTTGGGTTGACATAGGAATTCCCATTTGATCCAGGCTATCTTCCTTTTATCACTTCCTCATCCCCATAAAAAATCCCTTTGTAATCTTGTGATTACTTTCCCAACTGCTGTGGGCATTTTGAACAAAGATAAGTAATATAAGGGAACAACTGAAATGACAGATTTCATCAATGTAACTCTTCCAGCAAAAGATAAATGTTTCCCTTTCCAACTAGAGAGCTTACTTTTAATTTTTGATATCATGTCATTCCAAAATACATTTTTCTTATGATTATCACCCACAGGAACCCCTAAATATTTAAAAGGAACTTCCATTTGATTACAATTTAAAATCGTAGAGTATCTTAGAATTTCAGTATGTTGTGTACCTATACCTGCAATTTTACTTTTTCTAAAGTTTACCTTCAACCCAGACACAAGTTCAAAACATCTCAGAGTACATTTAATTGTTGTGATGTTTTTCACATTATCATCACAAAAAAAGATAGTATCATTAACAAACTATAACATACTAACCTCAACTTGATCCAGACCCACTTTTATCCCATCATAGAGTCCTTTTTGTTGGACCTCGCAGGCAGCTTGGATTAAAGGGTGATCAGTCATTCCCCTCAGGGGAGGGTGATCAGTCATCGGTGTGTCCCCTGAGAGAAGGGTGATTAGTCACCAGCATGTTCCCACAGAGAAGGGTGATTAGTCATTAGCGCGTCCTCACAGGAAAGGGTGAGTAGTCGTCAGACCACCAGGATGGGCTGAGGTGTCATCGCCACTCAGAGTATGGCGATGTGACATCGGCCTTGGGTGAAGACGAGGTGACATCGGCCTTGGGGGAAGACCAGTTAAATACCCAGAGGTAGGGAGAAGCCTGGATCACGAAGTGCCCATGCGGGTAGCAGGGAGAGCACAGTTGGGTGTAGAGTCCTGAGGGGACGAGTACACACCAGAACTAGGGTTTTCCCAGTAAAGCTACATGCATGGCACGTGAACAGTGAAGGCACTCCCAGAACAGGCAGTCCCAGAGACTAGGTGCACAAGGAGGCACCCAGGTGGTCACCCTGTTAAAGTTTGCACTCCAGAGAAGGAAACCTTATGCGCTAGATTACCTAAGATTGGGTGATAGCGGTGCAAGGGTATTCCAGTAAACCCTAAATATGGCTAGCAGCGCAGTAAACCCTAATTAGGGCTAGCGGCGCAGTAAACCCTAGACTATATAAGGGACAGTAAAATACTTCACAAAGGTACGCAGTTTCTAGACCTATACACAGAGAAACTCAATACATTTGGTGTTACTTGCCCTACACTGACTTGAGTGTCGGAGTGCAAACGGCCTCTAAGGCGCCCTCTCTCTCTTTTGCAGGTGCAGATTGCTTCGAAAGAACCAAGCACACATCAACGTGAGGAAGGAAGCGTGTGAGTGTCGTGAGTCAACCGACAGACGGGTCAACCGGCAAGAACAGATTGTTTTATAATTAAAGCACAATGGTCAAATACCATTCTATTTAAAGCCTATTGTTTACATTGTGGCCAAACATCCATCCATTCCAGAGACATCAGTGTCCTATCCAATCTTGATTTTGCCTCCCCATTTGTTCTATACCAAGTGTATCTCCTTCCTACCATTGGTATGTCAAATAGTTCCATGTTTTCAATGAATTCATTAAAATCCTTCATTTCCTTTTTGTATGAGCCCAAAGGTTGACAACCTATTCTCTCATCCTGTTTTCTCACGGCATTAAAGTCACCAAGTATACACCACAACTTAATATGATTCTGTTCTTTAAATTTTAAAATTTCCTCCCACATTATTCTTTTTTCACTTAGGCTACATGCAGAGTACACATTTACCACAACAATTAATTGATTTTTATCAAACATTAAACCTTGAACAATAATAAATCCATTTCCTAGGTATTGATATTCTAATTTAAAAATATTATTATCCCATATTGTAAGTATTCCCCCTGCACCATTTTCAGCATTTTTATGTACCCAGTTTACATCCTATTTCCCCCACATATTGTGGCATATCTCAGATTTTATATTTTCCATTTTAGTTTCTTGTAAGCATGCAAACTGTATAGCTTCCTTTGATACAATATTTTTATGTCTGTGCGTTTGTGTTGTGAGCCTAACCCTCTACAGTTAAAGCATAACATTCTCATTGATCAACATTCTCATTCCCTTATTTTCTAGATAGATTAATTTTTGGTCTCTATTTTCCATAAAATTTATTTGTTTTATGACATCGTCCTCACCCCCTGAATATGTAAACCCCAATTTTTTCGCAAGATCCCATAATTTCACCGCATCCATAGGGCTATTTTTCAACCAAAACATCCTATTACAATTTCTAATTCCAGAATCAGAGACACAATTAGAGGGTTGTTTATTTGCTAACCTTTTCGATGTTCTCTTCACCCTCTATTCGGTGCATGAGGCAATTTTCCCCTTTTTCTACTGGATTCACCAATGAGCATGTTGGACCGCTGGAGAAAGGAGCTGGGATTGATGTTAGTTTGGTTGATAAGGGACATATGGTTCCACGCAATATTGGGATTAGGGGTGGGTTGCACAACCTCCTTTCCTTTTATCACACGATCGTTCTTCGCATCCTTTGTTTCTATGCCTTTCGTTGTCCCACTAATTGTGATCACTTCATCCTCCCATTGATGTCTCTCACCACCATTAGGGCCATACTCGTGCGAACACTGAAAGACGTGAGGGTTGAGATCAATGTTTGTTAGATGGGCTTCATGTTTTTTTTTGCGTTGGCTAGTGTTGTGAGACGCACACATGGGTGACCCTTGATGGCTAGGGTTGACGAATCCAATCCATCTTGCGAGATCATTTCATCTACAGATTTCGCACATTCTCATCCTTGGGCTTGTGTCTTGTTTGGCCCATTTGTTTGTGCAACTTTAGGACTAACGTGGATCATGTCCGTTGGGGTTTTGTAGCCATTGTCTTGGGAAGTTGAATCTAGTACCATTGTGTCAAAAGAACAGCTTTTCAGGGGTTCTCTCTTCATAGGTGAGTCGTACCTTCCCTCCAGCATCGTCTCCAACGAGATTTCAGGGTTCATCTCTGGCACTGCTTTTGAGCTCGTAGATATCAACTTTTCAATCTCCTTTGCATTATCATAATCGGATACATCTTCATCCTCGCCAACAAAAGATTCAGACCAAGATACTTCATCCTTATTCGTTTGTTTGTGGTACAAACCCAAAGATGACTAAAGACACTACAAGCAAAATCCAAAAAAGACAGTCATCTCAAAATATAAAGGTAAGGCTCACCAAACATCAATACAATATTAGCAAAAGAAAAAGCCATGACCCAGAGCATCTCAAATTCTTCCTACTAGTCTTCTTAAATATTTAGAAAATTGTTGCAAATAAATAGTGGAAATAAGATAGAATAAAGTGCCTTTAGCATAGTAGGGGGTGTGGGTAGCATTATTGCTTGTTCCTAGCCCATTTGAAGGCATTTTGACCTAATTTCTAGAAGGATAAGCCTAGAATACGGGATTGACTTAGTCAAACCCTATGGCTGCCCATTTTTTTCCCTTTTCTCATTCTACCCTTTAAGTTTGCTTTCCGAGGCTCCTAAATCTATAAATAGGGAGGCCTACCTCATGTATTGATAAGTTGAAAATTAGAGTAAAGTTACTATACACAAATTCTTGTGTGATTAGTGAGTGAGTGAGTGAGCTCCTCCTAAATTGGTCTTATCTTGGAGTGTTGATGCTCTCAAGTGGTGGCCTTCCCTTCACTTATCTTGGTGATTCCATCCCATCAAGTGGCGTGCTCCCTTCCAAGCTCCATCTCCATAAGTTCCTTATTTCATCATCTCTTCCATTTTTCCATTCCTTTTATGTCTTTAGTTTCCCTTTGTTCTTTAATCTTGTTCTCGATTTTGGAGACTCCTTTGTGAGTTGGAAGCATCATTTGGAATGGCTTGTACACCATTGATGCATTCCTTTTCTCCTTCCTAAATTCTAAGTTTCAGTTTTGCATCATAATCACCTTAATCCATGTCTTTTCCTTTTGCCTTTATGAAATGAACCTTCACATCTACTTAACCACTTGGTTAAGTTAATGTCCAGTGGGAATTTTCCTTAGATTCTCACCATACTTGTCTCAGAAAATCCAATCCTAAGTAAAGTGTCACCATAAAAATGAACAATTATAAAATCAACTTACATCAGTTTGAGATTATCACAGCAGATCAAGTCTTCTTCTATGCGTATTTGGTATATAGTTCCATTAATCATCATATGTTTTGAGGAACGAGCTTCAGCTACGAATGGTATGGATACGAGAAGACGTGCGTATTGCAGTTCGTCATAGTTCTCAGTAATTTTATCTACTGCGAAAAGATTTCCGATATTGATAACTGTGTTTACAAAGACTGACCATTCCCATAGATGGAATGGTATCCCCCAAACTTTAACCCATACCCTTTGTTTTCCAACCGTGATGGAGTTATCCCATGGTCTAATGTCATCAAAAAAATCCTCTAACCATTCTTTATTTTCCTTTATCATATCTTCCACATTAGTTTCTCCCTCTGGTGTGAGTAACATAACATTATCACCCAAATATCTTAGACGTATAAAATTTGCTCCATTAAAAAAAAAACAGTTTTTGATATCTTCACTATCTGTTGTTTCATTTAGATACCCAACATAGCTTCTCTTCATCCATTCTTTCTCTTCAACCTTCGCCTGAATTATTTGCCCCATCCACTTCTCATAAGAGTTTTTTTGTGTATGAACCATTTTTAACAACCTGGGTGTATGACATTTCACCTTTTTTCCTCCATACTTTACTTACTCTCGGTTCCACCTTCTTTAATCTAATATCATCCCTGCGTTTTCCTTGGCCTCTATCAGTTTCCAGTCTACCCCTTTTAAGACTTCTTCTGTATCTCAGTTTGTTCACATATAATTTGATATTTCCAATCCATATATTATCCAGTTGATATTCAAGTCTATCTAGATCAGTGATTCTAGTGAATCTTACAAAACCAAATCTATGTCCAACTCTATTCGTTCTTCGAGGTATAAACACTTCCTGCACTTTGCCCCATCTTTGAAAGATTTTCCTCATCTCATACTCCTCGAAGGTCGTAGGAAAATGAGAGAAGAAGAAGGAGACAGGGTGCGTTGCCATTCTAAAAAAGTCGCATGCCCCATTAAATAAAAGTATTTCATACCATTTACTCATTTTTGAACTTAATTAAACTCGTTTTAAACATTCTAAATTTATTTCAACCTAAATGGTTCATACCAAATTATCATATACAATTGATTTAATTAATATGAACCTATACGCAATAAATGAAATACACGCCCATTTTTTTAATTTATTATTTATTGATAAAAAAGAATGAAACATTGTATGCTTCACTTAAAAGATATGTTAAAGGAAATTATGATGTTTTTGTGCCCACCTCAAAATGCTAATGGAATGGATTAAAATATAGATTGGTTATAGGTTAGGAATAATAAATTTTTTAATTATAATGGTTATGTAATTAAAGGTTGCTTTTGTTATGTTTCTATGTTCCATTAACATATATGTTATATGCATATGATATTAATCATGATGAAAGTTGTGTTTGTCAATTATATGTGAAGTATCTGTATATGCTGCCATCTTCTCTTCATAGGGGTGCAGATTTGCTTTTTTTTTTATGTAGGTGTGGAGTCATAATGAGGAGCAGCTGAAACCTTGTTGTTTGCGAGCTATGTTTTTTTATTAAGGCTTGGCCAACTGCAGGCTCTTTGTGAGTTTGTTTGGTACTTTTTGTTTATATAGTAGGCGCACCTTATAACAATCACGAACTCATGGCAATTGCTTTTGATTTTTGGATTGGAACACCCCTAAAGTGTCCTATTTTAATTTAATTAATTAATTGCTGATAAAAAAAAATGAAAGTTGTGTTTGTTTAACTCAGCCATAATAAGCAACAAATTAGTAAAATAAAAATAATATCATTAACTTATTATAACAAACATATCTTGAAATTAAACAGAAAACATAGTACAAATTTAAGAAAAAAAAAGACATACAAGTGGTAGAGTTACTCTATATCTAGTGAATCATTTAGTTGTTTTTCAAAGTACTCCCAAGTGATATCACTTGTTGTCTTATATTCACGAATGAATGTCATGACCTCAAACTGTATGAGAGGATCATATTTTTTTGCATAAACAACCACGTATTGTAGATCATCGTCATCTTGAATGGTCAAGCAACGATATAAAGTCCATAGTCCATTCATTGTTATTGGACAACGGTAACACAAATCAATCGTGTACGATTTGCCATTGAAAGGGATGAACAAATTTAGAATAATTTGTTTCAGAATTGGCAGTGTCGTATAGTTATTCACTTCAAGATTTTTAGTAACTTCCCTTATAAACTGTAATGTATAAGTTCATCAGTGATAAAATGACCATTGAAGTACACCAAAGCCATTATAGATTGGAAAGTCATTATCTGACAATGAAACATATCAAAAATTAATTACATGTTGCATAAGTAATTGTTCAAAACCTATATTAATTAGACTTAAAAAAAAAACGACCATACACATTATTACTATGCATCGATGAATTCCTGTGAATTGTGCAAGCTATCATTTTGTCAAAACTAATTTCACTCACGCATACAATTTTTTGTATACAAAAAACATATACTAATAAAATTACAAACAATACTTGATTCTTACTTTCTTTTCTTTTTCTTTTTTTTTTTATCAGCAATACTTAATGCTTGCTAATAAAAAAAAAAACAATACTTAATAGCAGTTACAAACAAACAAAAAATGTACTTAGGAACTGAAGTAAATGATTCAATTTGCAACAATGATATAGTTGTATGATTCAAGAAGTTTTTTCCCTGTCAAGTTTATCAATGTAAGATGATAATTTTATATTTATCCAGTAATTTAGATGAAGACAAGAACTCTCACAGCTGTGATACTTTATATATACAGGTGAAACATTTTTGAAGTGTTTTTTTAATTTATTTATTTAATTCTTTTATTGATAAAAAAAATCCAAAATAAAGAAAAGAGAGCTTTTTTTAGAGAAGAAGCCACTGTCATTCATCAATATAGCTAGTTTATGTATATTGTAGTCGATCACAGATTTTGCAACCAACATATATCAGATCAAGTGAAAGGTAAAATTCAAATATATTTTTTTTTATCAACAATAAATAAATAAAATAAAATGGAACATTTCAAGAATGTTCTAACTCTTATGCAGATCCACAAACCTCACCTTCAAACATATATAAATCCAAAGCGTCTTTGTTATTAAGGCTATTCTTAATTGCTTTGAACTAGCGTCAGGCTTAAAGGTTAACTTCCAGAAGAGTAGTGTTGGTGGAATAGGATGTAACAACCTCCTACTACAACGCTTTGCGGCGGTTTTGAACTGTGTTATGATGAAGACCCCGTTTAAGTATCTGGGTATGCCTGTAGGCGGTTGTCACAAAAGAAGCAGGTTTTGGGAAGAGGTGGTGGATAGAGTGCGATGTAGATTGAGCAGATGGAAAGGCAAGTTTATATCGATGGCTAGGAGACTTTGTTTGATCAAGTCGGTACTATCTGCTCTTCCCTTATTTTATTTGTCTCTGTACAAAATGCCGGCTACGATGATAAAGGAAATGGTTAGGTTGCAGAGGAACTTCCTATGGGGATGGGGCTCGGATGGAAGGAAAATAGCGTGGGCATCGTGGGAAAAGGTGTGCACGCCAAAGCAAGAGTGGGGCTTGGTATGATTGACATAAGGCAGTTCAATATCACTCTGCTAGGAAAATGGATATGGCGCTTAGGGTATGAGAAGCATGGTTTGCGGAAAGAGGTAGTGGATTCAAAATATGGAGGTTGGAGGGATTTACAGAATCAAAGAAATAGATGTTTGAATTCTCTTTGGTGGAGGGACCTGAAGAAGGTTTGGTCTCTCGAGGTCTGGAAAGACAAGTTTGATGCGAATTTCTCTTGGGAGGTAGGAAATGGGAGGATGATTAGGTTTTGGGATGATAATTGGACGGGCAACGCAGCTTTAAAGGACTTATTTCCAAGACTGCATTCCATCTATTCGAACAAGGACTCCTTATTATGGCAGAACAGGGAGAGGTCAGAAAACTCAGGGTGGTCATGGAAGATCGAATGGAGAAGAAACCTGTTTGAGTGGGAACGGAGTCAGGAACATCTGTTAATGCAAATTATGGGGAATCAGAGGGTAAGGGTGGATACGGAGGATTCCTGGGTGTGGAAGGACAGGGAGACAAATGTGTTCACGGTTAAATCCGTATACAAAATCCTTAAGGACGATCCTCAGGGGGCGGAGAGAGATTTGTATGTGGGGTTTTGGAGGTTAAAGGCACAACCTTCTACTCACATCACAGCTTGGAAGGTCTTGGAAGGTAAAATAGCATCTAAAGTAAATCTGACAAGGAGGGGGATAATGTTGACTTCTGATATTTGCAGCCTATGTGGGGAGGAGGAGGAAACTACGTCTCACCTCTTTTGTACCTGTAGAGTTGCATGGCTCATGTGGGCTAAGTGCTGTGAGTGGGTGGGGTTGGTCTCTATGGGTCATAGGGAGCCAAAAAATTATTTTTTAAGCTTTGGGATGAGTGGGGTCACGGAAAGTGTAAATCGGGTATAGAGAGGTGTGTGGATAGCAGTGGTAGGGAAATTGTGGAAACATAGGAACAGGAAGGTTTTTAGAAGTGGCAGGATCGGTCCCATAAAAATTTTTGCTATGTCTTAGGTGAAGGCTTGGTCTTTGGTAGTGTCCAAAGCTCAAGGTGCTTGTTTTTCTTTCTCTAATTGGTGTATTGAACCAATGGTTTGTATGAGGACTGTAATTTTTCCTAAGAACACTCTTTCTCGAGTGTAGGTGTCAGTTCTTTGACTGCAAGGGTTTTTTGTATACGGGTTGAGATATCACTGAAATATCTCCTATTTATATATTCGCTTTTTGCCGATAAAAGTAAATATATATATAACTTGAAGCTTCGTTGCTCTCTCATATTGCACTTAATTATGGTACATTTTTGTGCCATCAGATTTATACCTGTTTGTTGGTTACATGCATGCCTTTTGTTTGTAAAATAACATTCATTTAGTAATAATAATGTCATGGATATGATTTAGGTTGATCTAAGTAATAACAGAAATTCTGTAAATTGAAAAATTAAACTCTAATCTAATATATAGAAAGGCATCAATGTAGGGAAGGGAATCCCAACAAAGGTTTGCACTTGACTTACCAGTGACCAGCAGAACAGCAAGTATTTTTTAACATAAAAGGAAGAGGCTTTTACAGAAGCATACCTCTCAAGGATTGCACTGAAGAAAATGTATATCTGCAAATATGTTTGCTTCAGAGAAAATATTCAAGTCTTTTGATTTTGCTATGTAAATGTTCCATGCATTTATAATGCACCAAGGAACTAACATGTCTTGAGAAAAAACTTTCATTGGAGCTATCAGATAAGGTTTTCTTCCTTCTTGGTATAATTACATTAAACTAGTTCAAAATTAAAACAAAATAAATAAAAAAAATGGATGACAATTTAAAACAAGAAATAATATTGGTAAAAATTTGAAGTTAATTTCCATTTTACATAAACTTGAAACACCTGCATCGCTTAGAATGATTCCTTGACTAATTTTTTCACATCAAATTTCTCAACACATGCTAGATAGAACAACCTTTGTCTGAAGCCTTCCTACTTAACTAAATATAAACATTCCAAATTAACTTAATTTAAGATTGGAAGCTTAACAGAATTCTTCCACTGAACTTTTCCTATTTCTGCATTGATAAAATATCTGTTAATTTTTTTTATTTATCACTAAAGAATATAATAAATAAAAAGAGATACTTTATGGGTATTTCAACCCATATATAAGAATAAGAGATCCTCCTCCCTAAACAGATAAACTTTTTAAACATACCTCCTACCTAATTCTAACCATTCACATTGCAAGGTTAAGTAAAACTCTTATATCAAAAAAGGTTGAGAGTGCTGGAGAAAAAGCTGCGTAAGAAGACAGCTACAACCAAAAACAAAGAGCAGAACCCAACAAAAAACTGCATTGGCTTTGGACCCACCTAGGAAATGACCTCAAACCTCCTAACTTGAAGACTACCTCTACTGCAGCAAAAAAGTTATGCAATTGCCTTAACCTTGGTTTAAGCAATTCTATGACTAACATATGCGGTACATGCTTTACTCAGCTCAATACCTGCTGCCCACCTGTTGTGCCTCATCTAAGGTCATGAGAGTTATACTCTTTAGGACCTTCATAAAGTTGCTATATAGGTGCATAGTTAAATCTGCTCCAGCTCAAAAACGGGATTCCAATCATTCTTTCTCAACACAGTAGCATGATACCACCCCCTGGCTTTGATCCAAGCCTACAGCGACCAGTACCAGACCCACACCTACAGAGATTGTCACTTCCCCATGCTTCAGCTGCTACCATCCCTGGTGTACTCAAACACTGCTCCTGCACCATCACCCTGAATAAAAACAAAACCCAGCTGCCAATGATTGCACAATCTGGGACCTCAGTCCACGCGGCAACTGTTTTTGAAACTGCTATAAAATTTACCAAAACCAGCAGCTATAACATTGCTCAAACAGATACGAACCACCTCCAGAATCACCATCCCATACCCACCCTCCTAGCTTCCATAACCATCCATCACAGGGGAATGAGTTTAGATTTATCAGGACCAAATCTATTTGAACCAATTCTCCCCACACCACAAGCTTGTATTACCCAAACCATTTTGTGCAGCAAGACTCCCTTGACAGCACAACAGAAGCCAGATTTCGCCACACCAGATTACCCCAGAATATTGCAGCACCTCCACAAGCTTGCTATATACGGATCTGTATCAGAATGCATAATTCCAACAAAGATCTGCATTGAAAGTTGTTACCACGGCGAATCACTGAACCTCCCAAACTCCTCCCTGTACCAACAAGCAAAACAACCAACAACACCAGAAAAAATAATAAGACAGCCTTACAGCCTAAGGAACAAGATTTTCAACGGATAACAAGAAGGCACTGGTTGACATCTGTGATACATCTGAGCAGCCTTTAATGTGTTGAGTGCATTGGGATGCTAATTTGGCTTTGGCTTTTATGTATGAAATGATATGGTAGAAATCTGAAATGGTACAAAATAAAACATTTTTCTACCATTTCATTTCACACATAAAAGCCAAAGCCAAATTAGCATTCCGATGCACTCAACACAGTAAATGCTGCTCATATGTATCACAAATTACACCATTAACAGATATTTTATCAATGCAGAAATAGGGAAAGTTCAGTGGAAGAATTCTGTTAAGCTTTTCTTCTAAGCCAAAAGGAGGTGTGAGTCTTTTGATTTTTTATATGGGTTAGAATACTTCTAAAGTTCAAAAGTTGCTGATTAAAAAAAAAAAATACCCCTCAAGTATCTTATCAATTTATTTTATTGCTAAAAAAAATAAATTAATCAAATATATGAATATTAATCTGGTGCTGCAAACAAAAGTAAGCACTAAATACATTGAAATTGTTTGCAACATATCTAAACCAGTTGTCAGAAAATACATTGTAAACATGAGTTCTCTGAATGAACTTCTAAACCACAGAACTATGCAAGCTTCAAGTCACGATCCAAGCTCACCATGTTGCATCAGATTTTACATAGATTGAACTTGAAGGAGAATGTAGAAAGATTGGTGAAAAAATTTGCATTCCAACATTAGCATATATACGAGGGACTCACCTTGTTAAAGGTGAATTGAATTAATTGCATTGTGTTATTAAATTAGTGCATTAAAATACATTCATGTATTAATCAATTTGAGAGTGTATTATATCATAATTTTAAATTTTGTTATTCTTGGATCAATCCTATTTATGGCTACATGCATGGGTGAAATTTGATAACTATTTTACTCAATTTAATAACTTCTCTTGATGTGTCTTTATGCAGAATGTGGTGTGAGAAATTTTGATTCATGACGACATGCATGATCACATATATTATTTAGAGATGATGATTAATTAAATCTGATCATATAAAATTTTATAATTATTTGATTCCAAGCATGTGACTAGTGGCTTGTTCTCATAATTTTATACAACAGTTTATAAAGAATGAAATTTTAAGTTTTTTTTTATAATAGATTTTCATTCTTTTACAGTATGATATTTTAAAAACCACAAGCACACTCCAATAGTTACATGATTGGATTCAAATAATTATTAAATCATCCATGATCAAATTTAATTAATAATAAAATCTAATCAATATATGTGATAATACATATAACCATGAGTCAAAATATATCTAATAACACAATGCATGAGATTAATATCAAGAAAAAACTATTAAATTGATTAAAATAGTTATCAAATCTTACCAAGTAGTCATAAAGGATTGGTTCAAGAACAAAACATAAAATAAGATAAATTACTCTCAATTTAATTATGACATGCATGTAACTTAAAGCACTAATCCCACAAAGCAATTTATTCAAATTCACAATAATGAACAAAATGACTTCCCCGTACACCAGTAAATGTTAGAAAATAATTTTGGTGAATTAACATGATGATAATGCAATGCTTTATCCTCCACATTGGTGCTTCTCTTCTTACCTGTCTGCAAAAATAGCATGGTTTAGAAGATAGAATAATAGGAAATATCATTTATGAATAATAGGGAATATCATTTGTGAATAATAGGGAACAAAACATAAATATCATTTGACTGTAACACATAAATATAAATTAAGATTTTCATGTATTTTATAAATTTATTAAATTGAACAAAATGATATATATATTTATCCTTTATTTACAATAAATAAGAAAGAATATTTGCTTATTAAAAAATTGAAATTGAAACAAATAAACAATATTAGACCAAAAATTGACAGAAGATTTTGGTACAAATCATCTAAATTTGAGAAAATTTGAAAAAGATTTACTTACTTCACAAAAACTATACATTTGCAGCATCTCGGCACAGAAAATATTATGAAAGAAATGGAAACTAAAGGAGGCGCCGATCGGAGTGTGAGGTTCTAGCAATCTAGGTTAGACTTATATATACACAAATATGGGACCCACCATCTTATTTTATGTGGTTGAAAATTTTATTATATATTATTTAATTATTTTTTTAAAAATTACGTGTCAAACAATCTTAAGAAACCAATAAATTATGAAATGAATTTTTCAAACACACATAAATATTAACGCCTGAATTAGTATAAATTATTAAATAATATTTTCTTTATGATAAACATTAATATTAATTAAAAAAAATTTAGAAATCATATTTTAAAAAGTAGATATTTAATATTGGTTAAGTTTAACACATTTATATAAAAATTGGGGGGAAAATTATAATTAAAAATTTATCATCTTTAAATTTTTACATTTGAATTAAAAATAATATACTATTCACATTCGGTGTAACAAAAGTGTACAAATTCCTAGTATATATAAATTAGCATCATCTAAATTAACTTTAACCTAGATAAACTTTAAGCATATATTATATTAGATTTTACATAATCGATACCAACTTAAATAAAGAATAAGATAAATAAAATTAGTGTAAGTTTAGTAACTAATAAATAAATATAAATACTACAAGCGAATAAGATTAATATCAATTAGGTCCGACATTACCATACAATTTTTACTAATTAAAAAGAAGTTAAAAATAGTTAGTTTCACTTTAGAGTTCACTAATGGAACGCCCTAAAATATCTTATTCATTTTTATATAATAAAATAAAGATAAAACAATAATATCAAAATTAACATAGGTATATATATATATATATATATATATATATATATATATATATATATATATATATATATATATATATATATATATATATATATATATATATATATAATTCATCTATTCCATACATTGTATCTCAAAAGAAACATCTCTCCTCGCAGGGAGTTTAATTTATACATCAAAAGTTTTCAAAACGGAAATACAACATTTGAGTCAAATTAAAACTATTCTTTTTCTCCATCTGCTCACTGAGGAGCTCTACTGCCTGCAACATCATCTGCTCCCGTGTAATTACACGATCATCACAGTTTTATGAAAAACATAAAACACAAAACAAAACACAGGGGTAAGCTAGATATTTTTAAAACTTTAAAACATGAAACTTGATATTAACGTAAACCATCCAATATTCACACATTTCACAATTCCCTCAAGTGTCATTCATTTCACATAATCCATCAAGTGTCTATCAAATTCAATATTTCTCTTTCTCACGTCAGACTTCCACTGACTCATCACACATAGACACTTGACACTACTTTCGGAAGACTCGTGCGTTGAACTTAGCATCCAGAGACCTGCACCTGTCATACCACACCACTGTGAAATCCACACAGGGTCGCTGTGAAATCCACACAGCCATGCGCATAAACATAATCTCAATATCATCACTCTCCCGGTATGACAGGGTTAATTCATATAACAGGTCAAGTTAGTTATCTTTCAAACAACTTACCCATACATATGAACCTCCTTCGACTCTCAACAACTGAATAACTTCATCTATGTGATTCCATTATATCAGCAGAGTCAGGGTCCCACCTTATCTGTGTGAAACACTACCTCGCGCGATGACCATCCACCAATGACTAATCGCACGATGATTATCCGCCGATGAACGATGTGTCTCTCATTCCGGCGATGACTGATGTGCCTCTCATCCCGGTGATGACTATGTGCCCCTCATCCCGGCGATGACTGATGTGCCTCTCATCCCGACGATGACTATGTGCCTCTCATCCCGGCGATGACTGATTCCTCACCCTGGCAGACAACCGATGTGTCTCCCATCCTAGTTGATGACTGATGTTCCTCTCATCCTGTTGGCGATCTCTTATCGCCCTAGTGTGTGACGAGGACACATCGCCTCACTCCGGTCACCGATGTCACATCGTCACACCTTGCTGAAGCTTCATCCTCCCATTCCTCTAAGTCTGGGGTATCACGGCTCACACTACTCATGGTGGCAGATATGCCACCTATCTTCTAATTCACTCATCTTCTGTATTTAGACCACATACTAAGTGCTTACCAAGTCTTCTCGAATACTCGACGACGTGCTCTTTTCGGCGATCATGTACACCATAGGCGATTGGCGATCATGTACACCATAGGCGATTGCTGATTTCATACGGGGGAAGTCGGAGGCCGCCGCCTTCTTCAACAAACGACGATCTCATCGACTTCTAAGCTACACCTTCCTTTCTCTTACCCTTCTTGATTCACGTGCCCCCCCCCTCAAGCACGCCCACGTGGTTACCTCATGATAAAGTCATCGCACCTGACTACTTGGTTAGTACAATGGTCAACCGATCGCCCTCTACCAGCTGATCCCAGACCTTGGGCGACGTCCGAGGTCTGACCACTATGAGATTTTCTATTTTTATGTCCTTTTTATTTTAAATAATAACATACTCAGAAATCATTTAAAATATATCACTTTTATTCCAAATAAATTTATAGGTCTTTACAACTAAACTAACTCTATTAGTGTCCAACATTAATTGGACACTATTAGCTTCACCCCCTCACCTTTACAAAAAAAATATTGGCATGGCCTCAGTTAATTATAATAATTACACTCAACCAAACAAAAACAATAAAACACAAGAAACCTAAAATGACTTTAAATAAGTTTATCATGATTTAATTAGAATAATTGTTTTGAACCTCCAAAAATCTAGCAACCCCAAGAATGTATATAGTTGCTAAAAGAAACCAAAAGTTGTAAAGTTTACCCTTCCCTTTCAGAAAATATCTTTTCCTAGCCACCAAATATGACCCAATAAACTTGGATCAGCGAAATCCAAAAAGTTCACCTTAAGGTTGTTAAGCGAATTTAAGGGTTCAACAGTTAATCAGAATAAGAATAATTAACATATGGTATTTTAGCTAACAACCAAGTCCAAGTCTTTAGCTAAGTCAAATAAAAAACTTCTTCCATATCCATCTTCCCTTGTTTAAAAATGACTTTATTCCTATAATCCCATACATCCTGGATTACTGCTACCCATAACCCCTCCCATAGTAGATTTTGTTTGTGATTAACATGAAATATATGAAAGTGTTCAAAATGACATTTAAGATCGTCATTACAAATGTTACACCTAGCCAGTTCCAATATTTATTCCATATACATCCTGCTATTTTACGTCCTAAAAACAAATGTTGGACATATTGCTCATGAGCTTCACACATAAGCTAAATTGTGGTATTTAAAGTTATTAACATAAATATTTATTTATTAAAGAAAGTTAGAATAGTTAGCCTCAACTTAGAATTGGTTAATTGACATTATCAACACCTAAATCATTTAAAACTAATTCTACACTTTTTGTTAAATCAACTTTTTATGATGTGTTGGAGTTGGCTAAGTTGACTCTAATACCCTCACAATTTAATAGATATTAATATTTAGAAATTAATTTGATATTTTCTTATAATATATTTAGTATAAATAAATAATATTCTATTCAATAAAAAATTAAAACATTACTCAAATAAATATTATTGATATATTAAAGGTAAATATTCAATTCAATAAAAAAAAATATAGTCGTATTTTATTGTTAATACAATTGAAAAAAAAACTTATTGTCTTACTATAAAAATTTATTTCTATTAATTTTGTTTAAACTTTGTTAATAGTTGAGTTAATTAAACATGTGTTTTTTTTTTATCAGCAATAAACAATATATACATATGAACCACTTCATGGGTGATCCAATCCATATACAAATAAACAAAAAACACCTCAACTCTTATACAAAGTCAGCCAATCCTCCAAAAATTGAGAGTTGTAGCTAACAAACGTAAACAACCCCGCAATTCAACATAAACCCCTACCTTTTTCTAACAGATCTTATGCATACCAAAGGTTTGAGACACCAGTTAGAATACGAAAAACTTACCCCACTGACTTTGGAATTCACCCATGACCATACCTTCACTTGCACCATAGAAAAAATTTCAATATGATCTATCCTACCGCTTTTAAAAATCTTCTTATTCCTATGATTCCACAACTCAGCTACCACAAATACCCATACACAACCCCAAATTTGATTAACACTTTTGTTCATCCCACTAATATGAAATAAAATTTTAAATTTTAAGTGATAAAAATAAAAAATATGTTTTAAATTAAACACTTTTTTTCATAAAAGCTTTCATGTTAGATATCACTATGAAACCCGAAACCCTAAACACTCAACAATCTCCCACTTGAAGCCATGGAACAATGTTCACCTGCGCTTCAACTGTGTACATGTACTTCTGTAATCTGTCAATGGAACTTCATGTTCCACCACTAGTTGCCACCAGCCTTCTTAATCATTTTGAAGGCTTCGTTGAAACTCTCCCGAGTTTCAACACGTCAATCATGACTGAAACTGCCACTGACCTGTTCTCTGTTCCTATCGGCTCCCACTTACATGAACTGCCGGATCCTGGAATAGCCTGAGAACAAATACTTTCCATACTCAACAAGAAATTTTCTAAAGATGTTTCAACAATTGAAATACTAGTTCTCCTAACCCATTGTCGTATAGGGACCTCAGCTGAAACACGACCCATGCTCCCACTGCCACAAGTACCTCTGATTGGTCTACCTAAACCTTTCCATGCTCGTTCATCCTGAATCTGACCTGTGGCTCTGGGTTTCTCTCTTGTAAAGACAACCCTCTTCTGCCCACCAGACTTTGTTTATCTTCTGAACTGGGACGATCACTCCCTCAAACAGTAATTCGACCATATACAACGAACCTCTCTTTCTTCCGCGGGCCATGACAAGATTTCCCTTGACGACCTTCCACTGTTGATTTTCGAACTTCACTTCATGTCCCTATTCGTCCAACTGCCTAACAAAACTCAAAATTTTCATCAAGCTTGGAACAACTCTGACATCCTTCAAAGTCCATAAATTGACTGGCGTCTTCAACACTATGTCACTCAAGCCCATAACATCAAGAGTTCGGTTGTTTGCTAGTCTTACCTTTCCAAAATCCCCAATAACTAAATTCTGCAATGCTTCACTACTATGGGTAGCATGAAATGAAGCACAAGAATCCATGACCCAGGAATCCACACTGCTATCCGCACAACAGACTAAGAGGTCCTCATTTGCGAAGTCTTTTGCAATGTTGACTTGTTTATCATTTGGGCATTGATTCCTGAAATGCCCCACCTCCTTGTAGTTCCAACATGTTACACTTAAGCAATCCTGAGTCTTTGACTGACTCCTTCTTTTATTATTGCTCCCACTATCTCTAATATTTTTCTTACCTCTGATGACATATAAGGATTCACTAAATAATTCCCCATAACTCCTTCTTCGGGCATCCTCGTCAAGAATGAGATCACGAATCTTCTAAAAAGTGAATCCATCGGGTCCTGCTGAACTGGTAACTGCTGTAACTGTTCCGGACCAACTGTCAAGCAAAGATAATAGCAGTAACAAAGCTTGAACTTCATCATCGAACTTAATGCCCACTGACGTAAGTTTGGGTAAGATCGAATTCATTTTATTGATGTGCTCAGTAACTGAACTGTCATAACTCCGTGTCATAGCGAAAAACAGTCACACCCCGCGCCTAGCACTGCATCATCACTACCGCAACCGTAGCATCAGCGACAGCATCCAGAACCAGCGGCTAACCTGCAAAACTCGTGCGCAATCACTTGCGTCCACTGCGTCACTGGTCATCGTCGTTGCACTGCACTCTGTGCCGTCTCAGACCAACGCACCTGCAGAATGCACGCGCAACCTTGCGTCTTCTGTCATTGCCATCGCACTGCACCTCCATGCCGTCTCGCTCACTGCAAGCACCTGCACCTATTCGCCGTGAAATGCGATCCGTCGCCGCCCCCGCGAAACCCTAGGTTTGGGACGCTGTTGCTGCCCATGCAAAACCCTAGCTTTGGGACGCCGCTACTACCCCTACGAAAACCTAGCTTTGGGATGCGGCTACCGCTTCTGCAAAACCCTAGCTTTGGGATGCCGCTGTCGCCTTTGCGAAACCCTAGCTTTGGGATGTCGTTGCCGCTTCCATGAAATCCTAGCTTTGGGATGTTGCTGTCGTCTCTGCAAAACCCTAGCTTTGGGACGCTACTGCCGCCTCTGCGAAACCCTAGCTTTGGAACGCTGTTGTCGCCCCTGCGAAACCCTAGCTTTGGGACGCCGCTGTAGCCACAATTTTCACGTCTCGTCGATTAATTTCTGCTGATCGGATCTCTAATGTGTAAATGAACAAAACTCTAATGCCACTTGATGGAAAAAAATGCACACAGAAGCAACACACATAATCACGAATCAATGTAAGAAAATAAACAACACAAGAATTAACGTGATTCAGTCGCCAACTACAACCTACATGCATATGTGCAACTATTAGGTTTTATTTCATTCCTGTTGCACACCAATTACAAGTACAATGATCTCTTTAAATATAAAAAATATAAAGGGGACACAATGATTAAGCTCACTCACTAAAACATGGTGTCTAGTTAGTCTAACCCAATTGGTCTTGGCTTTACACTCAACAATTACATGAAAAAATTATTATAAGAAAAAGAAAAAAGAAAGAAAATAATATATATATATATATATATATATATATATATAGATATATAAAGGAAGTTTATTAAAATATATGTGGATCTTACTATAAGATAAACAAAACAACATTTGCAAGAATGTATAAAAAATAATGTAAAAATAAGACTGCCTAATATGACTTTTACTTTACAGACAATCTTATCACAAATTTTTATATTTATTTATATTTTATTATAAAAATTCTTCTTATTATTTTCATATAACACAAAATTACAATCTAATAAACAATTTTCATCTTTTCTCTTTATCTATCTCTATGATCATATAATCATCCCAAGAAAATTTTGATATTTTTTTATTATTTATCAGTCATGTATCTTGTAATAATATTTTAGGATCACAACTAATTTAAGTTTAAATTAAATTAAAATTTACAGCAATATTAATATTCATTTAAAGTTTAAAATTTTGTTGAATAATTTAGGTATGAACAATTCTGTTTTCTGTTTGGAGAAACGTATATACTCAAAAACAATATATAAATATCGTGAGATGTTGTTTTGTGTTTTAGTTTCTTCTATGTGAACTGTGTATTATAGTGTATGTGATGTTTGTTAGAAGTATAACTATATGTTAAGGGTATAATAGAAGAATAATTACATCTTAGAGTTAATTTCGATAGTAAATACTTGATGCATCATTAGAATAACCTAAATTCTTAATTTTTCTTCGGGTTTTATTTATTTCTGTTCAATTTAATCAGTAAATTGAATTCCGTTTAATGAAATGAGAGAGAGAATATGAATCTGTAACTTTCTAAGATAGCTGGCTCAACCAAATTTCTTCAGAAATTAGAGAAATTTTCTGAAAATAAAAGAAGGAAGAGAAAGAGCACTGGGCACACTTTTCGTTGAAAGTTGATGTCGTTTGCAATAATACTTCTGTCACTGATTTTTGGATTAAAGTGTGATGTCGTTTAATGAAAACCAATGCATGTCTTTGATCTGGCATAGTATAAGGAATCCACCGATGATGCTGTTTCTGCTACCAACCCTCACCATGCAGACTATGGCTTCCATGCATGGCTGTTCAATCTGAAACAATTTTGCAAGTTGATCATTAATTTGAATCTTACCTCTGCATGTTTGACATATGTAGACGGCTTCAACGTGGTACCAATCAAACTCTTATATATATATATATATATATATATATATATATATATATATATATATATATATATATATATATATGATCTCCATGCATCACTGCAAAAAGATGAGCATCTCTATGCTTCACTGCAAAAGGATGAGGGTGCAGCAATACACCAGTTTCCTTGCAGCAGTCTTGGGCCAATAACCTAGTTCAGCATCTCAATAACCTAGTTGAGCATCTCAATGCTACATTAATGCTTCCATATTATATTCTTTATTAATTATCAGATTATATATTATCTGTATGAGAATTTAATAAGAAAAATTTGATAATGTTCTAGTTCTTGTACTTGGTGTTCTGTGTGGTGGTGGTGGGAGATTTTGCAAGAAACGGTTTTGTCATGTAGTATTAGCGTGTGTAGTTCCCAAGAAAAAGAGTAGTACTGCACTTATTGTTTTGTAGCAGTCTTGTCGTAATAACCTAATTCAGCATCTCTATGCTACATTAATGCTTCCATCTTAATTTCTTTATTAATTAATATATCAGAACATATATTATTTGCATGCAAATTAAGTAAAAATTGAAGAGCTGTATCGTCTCAAATAAACACAGAAGAAAGATTACACGTCGGTATTTCTTTAGTGTCGATCATTAACAAGATTACACGTCAGTGGTCTTAAGATAAAGCCTTTAAGTGATATGTAGCAAGCAGTACCCTTGGTTTGCCAAGGGTAATTCGGATTTGGGGTGCTTTGGTGTGTTTTTAGAAAGTTGTTGGGTGTGCTTTATAAAGTGTAAGGGTACATGGTTTTTATGATGAGTGTGATGTGGGTCATGCTCTTTTTTTCTGGAAGTTTATTATTTTTTATTGTAAAAGAATTGAGATATCTTTGAAAATATTTCTTTTATTTAATATGATTATTTTTTTATAAAGAAACAAAATTATATATTAGTTTAATTTTTTGAAATATTTTAAAAATAAAATTATGATGAAATAGATAATATTTTAAATATAATAATTGAAGATGTTATCTCAACCAATAGATTAAATTATTGACATTGTTTATAAAAATAAAAAAATATTCAAAGATGTATATTGCTTTGATTTGGTATATTTAATACTTAAATATTGTTTTGTTTTGATATATCTAATAGTCACATATTATTAAGGACAAAATTTTTATCATTTGAAACAACTTTTAAGGACAAAAGGATATTTCTTGTGTGTGTGATTTTAGTTTATTGTATATACAATTTTAAAACACTTGAATTGAAATGAAACTTTCATTTGAGTCAAGTAAGACTACAAGACAATTTTTCATTGAAAAATAAATTTTTAACACTAAATTAAGAGTATTATAAAGGTAAAGGATTCTATAGAGGAATCAATCCTACCACCAAAATTATTACTATCAATATTGAGATGATAGAAATGATTATATTACCAACAACGGTCACATTACTAATAATAAATATTATCATCAATTTGAATCTCACAATCCAATTTGTCATTTATGTATACAACGTTACATTGGAAACCCACACTCCAGGGGAATTGTGGTCCATATGCATATATAGATAGGATTCGGATATTCTTTAAATGTCCAAGTTATTTAATTCATTCTTTCCTATAAAAAATATGTATACAACCTTAGATGTTTGGAAAGTATAACCTTACATTTGTGGTACATGAAGACACTTTCAACATTATACAAAAAAAAACTTACTTTCCTGTGCATCCACGAAGCAAGTGCCTAAGTCACAACCACTTTCAATATTATAATTCACTACAAGAAAACATGATCTTAGAGTTGGCTAATAAAAGTCTCAAATGTTAAAAAATCAACACTAAGTGTGTATTTGTTTTGGTGTTATGTGGGAAAAAATGAATGCTATATACGTGAAAGTTTAAACAATTAAGTCAGTAGAAATGATGTTAATAAAGTGGACTCAACTATACTAAATGGACGCTTATCCCTCGCTAAAGAGATGCTAATAAAGTAGACTCACCCATCGCTAAAAGAGATGCTAATAGAGTGAGCTTAGTCATCACTAAAAGGGACGCTAATAGCGTGGGTTCAACCATGATGTGAACATACATGTTAATTTATTATATAGTTGGCAAGTTTGCTTTTGAATTGTTTCAAGCATATACAAGTTGACCCTTTCTCTTAATAGGTGTAAAATGCAAGGAGAATCAGGAAGTGATGTTTACAAATTTCAATTAATGAACTCTTGAAACTTACCTTTATGATAGTCGCGATTTCAACTCCATTTCAGCTCATTGTCAAAATCTTTACACAACCTATGCACCAATTGAATCCAAACGTAGACAAGTATAAAAATTAAAAACACAATCCAATCATAGCATGTATAGTAACCAAGAAAGAACTCACCAAAATGAATAATGAACTCACATTTTAAATCAATGATACAGGTTCAGCTCCAAACTAGCATCCACCATAATCCCAAGTTTTTCAGCCTCCTACCACTAGAATCGATTTGGAACTTGATTTGCTCAACCAAGAGAGAACGTGATTGATTTGGAACATTGGAATCGATTTTGGTTTCTCACCTTACTCACCAATGCAAACAACTATCCACTTTCTAACTTTTCCCTACTACACTAACCATAGCAACAAAAGAAATGGAGGCATAATTTGGGTTTCTCACAAGCTAGAGGTTTTCTTTTAGAGAAAAAAGGGGGGGAAAAGGGCTTGCATCCATAAAGTGAATTCGGGTTCAGTGATAGCCCACGCACCCCATCTAATGTGTAGCGTTAGCCAAGCCCTCACAAATTCACGTCACCCATAGCGTCGGCTAGGTCCTCCTACCTTATTTTTTTTGGTATTTGTATAAAATTTAGTTCATTTAATTTCAGTTGTGTCAGCCAATAAAATTAGTTAGGCCCTGACTACCTCATTTTTTGTATTATTTTAGATATAATTCGTTTAGTTTTAGTTGCATCGGCCAATAGCGTTGGCTAGGCCATAACTACCTCATTTTCTATATTTTTTAAAATATAATTCATTTTATTCTCATTACATCATCAAAACCGACACTTATCATTATTATTTTATATATTTTTACAATAATTTTTTGTTTTAAAAATTGTTAGTGCTGATGTAATATTCTCTTAGTTGACTCTAAATTTTACAATTGTGTTGCAGTAAAATCTGTTTAATCCACTCTAATATCATCTCTGCTTTGACCAATGCTATTTTTAGATAGCTAAAATATGTACATAAAAAGTTTAGCATTTTTCCATCCACACATTACTTTTCTCGGTCTTTGATAGTAATGTTTCACATTTAGCAGCTACGATGTCATGACGCTTCACAATCTCTGCCAAGTGCAACTCCCAAGGACTATACAAACCCTTATAGACTCTTCGTAAACTTTCACATACTTGAGTTTGGGGGCAATATACCACATGCTACTGAAAGGATCCTGGTAAAGAAAATTCATTTTTTCTTTCAAGACAGTTCATAAAGCTAATTCAATATGGGGTGTCAGAATCAAAAAGCCCCCAAAATGCCGAGAAAACCACAACACCGATATTTCATATTAAATCCAAGATGTTTCGTGTCACTGCGAGAGTCTCAGTAATAAAAATTATGTAAACCTCGAAACACGTATATCAACTTCTGATAAACAAAATGCATTATCTCATGATGATTAACCAAAGCACAATTAGCAAGTGTTACACATCTATAGCACTATAAATATGAGGGTACCCCAAGGCAAGGGCAAATAGAATTTATGCAATTATAAAGTATAGTTGGATTTTCTTCGAGTTCCTACTTGAACCAATACTAACTTGAGTGTCAAAATATCTTCGCAAGTACCCTAATGTGTTAGAGAACCATGAAGAGATCAATGTAAAGCTAAAAAAGACTGTCCAGATTTGCACAAATCGAGATGACAACAAGAAGACAATAATGAGAGAATGTGTGATCTTAAAGAGGCAGTTTCAACATAATAAGACTCAACAACACACACACACACATCGTTGGTCCCTCATATTGCACTTAATTATGGTTTAGGGTTTAGGGTTTATGGTACTTTTTGTAAATTGAATACTTAAACTCTAATCAGATATATAGAAAGGCATGAATGTTTGGGAAGGGAATCCCATGCAAGCAGCTGCACAACAAGTATTTTTGAAAATAAAAGGAAGAGGCATTTATAGAAGCATACCTCTCAAGGATTGAACTCAAGAAAATGTATATCTACAAATATGTTTGCTTCAGAGAAAATATTCAAGTCTTTTGATTTTGCTATGTAAATGTTCCATGCATTTATAATGCACTAAGGCACTAACATGTCTTGAGAGAAAGCTTTCGATAAGGTTTTCTTCCTTCTTGGTATTTGGGATAATTACATTAAACTAGTTAAAAAGTAAAAAAAAAATAAAAATGGATGACAATGTTAAACAAGAAATAATATTGGTAAAAATTTGAACTTAATTTTCATTTTACATAAACTTGAAATACCTGCATCACTTAGAATGATTCCTTGAATAATTTTACATCAAATTTATAAACACATGCTAGGTAGTGTAAAACAAACAACCACTCACACTTGGATTTTCTCTAAAAAAACACTTTTGTCTGTATCCCTTCGCAACGAGTCGTGCCTTGTACCTCTCTATCTCACCTTGAGCATTCATCTTTTTCTTGAATACCCACTTCACACCCATGTGCTTACTTCTTTCTGGCAAATCTGTTAGCTCCCATGTGTTGTTGCGGTTAATCGCTTTAATCTCCTCATCCATGGCAGTTTGCCACTTCTTGTCTCGCACCGCCTCTTCAAAGCTAGTATTTTTTGCATCTGTTAAAAGACGTAAAAGGTGTACCTCATTCATTGAATCATACAAATCTTGCAAACTTCGCATTTTGGGTTGTCATGGTTCATCTTCATCATCGGTAGTTTCAGAATTGATACTTGTCGACGCAATGACGAATGATTCTCCAACTTCAATCATAACCTCTGAAGAATTGTTCCAATCCCACTCGCTTGCTTCATTTATTCATACATCACGAATCACCATCACCTTCTTGCTTATCGGGTCAAGGAGCTTGTATCCTTTTTGTCTTCTCATCATATCCAATAAAAATATACCTTTTGCTTTTGTCTTCGAGTTTCATTCTTCGTTGATTTGGTACATGCGCATAAGCCACACTACCAAACACTTTGAGATGAGAAACTATCGGCTTTTGTCCGCTCCATGCCTCTTGTGGTGTTTGATCATCTAACTTCACATGTGGACATCGATTTTGCACATAGATGGCACATTGCATGGCTTCCACCCAAAATTCCTTTGGCATCTTTTTGCTCTTAAGCATTGATCGAACCATGTCGAGAATTGTCCGGTTCTTCCTCTCAGCGACATCATTTTTTTGAGGAGTGTACGGTGCGGTTAAAAATCACCTTATGCCTTGCTCCTCACAATACTCCATGAAAGTTCTCGAAGTATAATCGCCATCTCTATCAAATCGTACAACTTTGATCTGCCTATCAGTTGCCTTCTCGACCATCACTTTGAACTTTTTGAACACCTCGAATGCCTCATATGTTTCTTTCAAAAATAAACCCAAGTTTTTCGTGAGAAATCATCAATAAAGGTAATGAAATACCTTTTACTGCTAAAGGATTATGGAGTAATTGGTCCACATATGTCGGTATGAATCAATTCAAGAGGTTCCTTAGCCCAATATTGAGCCTTCTTTGGAAACGAGGTTCTCACATGCTTGTAGAGCACACATTCTTCACAAAATTTTCCCTCGTAGTCCATGTTGGGTAGCTTGTGCACCATATTCTTCTTCCCTAACTCTTTTAGGCCACCATGATGTAGGTGACCAAAACGGAGATGCCATAGTCATGCCTTATCTTCAATGTTGACTTGCAAACATTTTTCTCGTATGCTTCTTAAATTCAGCTTGTACATCCGATTTCTTGCCATCTTGATTCGAGCAACCAAACGCCCTTGCTTGTTCTTCAAGTGTAGTAGTCGATCTTTTAAAAATATCGAGTAACTTTTCTTCATGAGTTGCCCCATACTCAAAATGTTGGTCTTGAGGTCTGGTACGTAATAAACATCTTGGAGTGACCCAATTAAGCCATCCTTTTGTAAGTAGTAAACCGTACCTCGGCCTTTGACCTCCACCTTTGATGCATCTCCAAACGAAACATGACCATCTTCAATCTTTTGCATATCTTTGAATAGGTACTCGTGACCGCACGTATGGTTGCTTGCTCCTGAGTCAAGGTACCACAGAGTGTCACTATTAAAGTTGACTTCATTTTGAGCCATCAAGAGAATACCTTCATTCGTTTCGTCTTCCAAGGCTAGGTTGGTTGTCTCTTCTATCTTTATATCTGCTCAACAATCTTTTGCAAAATGCCCTACTTTACAATAATTATAACATTTGTCGGAGTTGCAATCCTTCTCATAGTGACCATATTTGTGACATTTGTAGCAATCGATGTTTGAGTAATTTGATTGGCTGTCTCTTCCTGGACCACATCCTCTTCCACGCCAATTTGGTTGGCTCGACTGTTCCTTCTCCTTATAGTACCCTTCATGATTGTTGCCTTTACCACAGTGACCATTTCCAGGGCTTCCATGGCCACGCCCTCTACTTCGAGAATTTTGATGATAGAGTACCTTTTCGTCTTTGATTGACGCCTTGGTTTGAAGTGCTTGCTCGAGTGTTTCCTCCTCCTTCTTTTTCTTCCATTGCTCGTGTGCCTCGAGAGAACCAGCGAGCTCGTCGACTGTGAGCGTCGCTAGGTCCTTTGACTCTTCTATTGCGTACACAATACTCTCAAAATTTTTGGTTAATGTTCTCAAAATCTTCTCCACAACTCGTGCATCAGTCAACGTTTTACCATTTTCTTTGAGTTGATTCACCACAGCCTATACACACGTGATGTAGTCAGATACACTTTCCAACTCCATCATCTTCATGCTCTCCAACTCGCCACAAAAAGTTTGTAGACGCACTTGCTTACCTCGGTCAGCTCCTTTGAACACCTTTTTTAAGATGTCCCACGCTTCTTTTGAAGTAGTTGCACTGACAATATTCTCAAAACCCGACTCATCAACCACTCGGAACAACATGTATAGTGTCGCCTTATTCTTTGATCATGTCTCTTTCAAAGCCTTGGTTTGAGCCGCCGTATAACCTGTGGTATCTGTTGGTTCTTCGAAACCTTTTTCGACCACCTCCCATGCATCTTGAGAACCGAGAAGGGCTTTCATTTGAATGCTCCAATTATCATATATGATCATCTTTGTTAATCATGGTAGCGGTATTTGACCCGTCACATTTGTCATTGGCTCTTGATACCAAATTGTAAAACAAACAACCACTCACACTTGGATTTTCTCTAAAAAACACTCTTCTTCTTGTATCTCTCTATTGTATTTCTTTCTATAGTGTATCTTACAACTGATAGAGCATCCTATTTATAGGCTTTAGGAGGCTCTTCTAGAAAAGAAAGTAATATAAATGTCATTATAGCCTTAAAACCCCACTAACAACATAATAAAATATCATTCACAACTTTTGGTCTTTCATCTTTTCAAACTCTCATTCTATTATTGCTTAGTAACTTCTAATTTTTAAAACTCACAAACTCACCTTTAAAGTTTAAAGTTTATTCAAGAACAACCTTTGTCTATAGCCTTCCTACTTAACTTAATTTAAGATTCGAAGCTTAATTAAATTCTTCCACTGAACTTTCCCTATTTCTGCATTGATAAGCATTTACTGTGTTGAGTGCATTGGGATGCTAATTTGGCTTTGGCTTTTATGTATGAAATGAAATGGTAGAAATCTGAAACCTTCCATGCATGGCTGCCATTTGTATTCAGTTTCTGTCATTACTGCATAACTTCAACCTTCCATGCTGTCACACGATGGGCCAGGGAAACATTTTTCTTAATCTCTTCCACCCACAATCAATATGTAATATCCAAACATTTTTCACTAACAAAATATTTATATTTCTAATTTTTAAAGAAAAACAAAAAAGAATGCCTAATGACTTGACTTAGTACTATAAATTTGTTTAATTTTTTTATCAGAGATGAAGAAAAAGAAGAAAAACTCGATTTAACATATGTGGTTCCTGGCAAATCCAATGCAATATGAACAGCCAAAGATGCTTGAAGTTATAGTTGTATGCCACCATTCACTTACTCTGATATATCATGCAAAAATGGAATCATTTGCTTTGGTTTTTGACAAAAGAAGAGTTGCTTGAAACTAGAAGAGGACCATTTTTCTTAATTATACTCAGAAGCATGTAGAAAACGCCTCTGGGAGAGCAAAGCATTTATGGTTTGTTGCATGCCGTTTTGTCATGTTCGAAAGCTGTACATCAGAAGAAGACATGAAACGTGTAAAGTACAGTGCATGGTTGCAATACAGACTTGGATTCCCTATGTTATATTAACCGTCTACCTGTCAAATTTCTTAAAAACAATAACTATTTCAATTAATATATATAATATCAAATATTCACTTTAATCATTTAATTTATATATTGTTATCAATAAATTAATCAAATATATGAATATTACATCTGGTGTTGCAAACAAAAGTAAGCACTGAATACATTGAAATTGTTTGCAACATATCTAAACCAGTTGACAGAAAATACATTGTAAACATGAGTTCTCTGAATGAACTTCTAAACCACATAATTATACAAGCTTCAAGTCTCGCTCCAAACTCACCATGTTGCATCAGATTTTACATACAAGATTGATCTTGAAGGAGAATGTAGAAAGATTGGTGAAAAAATTTACATTCCAACATTAGCTTATATACGAGGGACTCACCTTGTTAAAGGTGAATTGAATTAATTGCCATGTATGGGTGAAATTTGATAATTATTTTACTCAATTTAATAATTTTTCTTGATGTTTCTTCGTGCAGAATGTTGTGTGACCTATTTTGATTCATGACAACATGCATAATCACATATATTAATATATTAGATAGAGATAATGATTAATTAAATTTAACCATATAAAATTTTATAATTATTTGATTCCAAGCATGTGACTAATGGCCTGTTCTCATAATTTTATACAACATATTATAAAAAGATGAAATTTTAAGTTTATTTTTTCTTTATAATAAATAGATTTTCATCCTTTTACAGTAGGATATTTTAAAAACCACAAGGACAATCCAATATCCAATAGTTACATGATTGGATTCAAATAATTATTAAATGTCAAATTTAATTAATAATAAAATCTAATCAATATATGTGATAATATATGTAACCATAGTCAAAATATATCTAACACAATGCATGAGATTAATATAATGAAAAAACTATTAAATTAATTAAAATAGTTATCAAATCTTAAATAGTCATAAAGGATTAGTTAAAAAAAAAAAACACAAAATAAAATAAATTGCACTCTCAAATTAATTATGACATGCATGTAACTTAAAGTACTAATCCTACAAAGCAATTTATTCAATTCACAATAACGAACAAAATGACTTCTGTATACCAGTCAATGTTTGAAAAAAATTTTGGTGAATTAACATGATGATAATGCAATGTTTTCTTCTGCACAATGTTGCTTCTATTCTTACCTGTCTGGAAAAAAAAATGGCATGGTTTAGAAGATAGAATAATGGAGAATATCATTTGTGAATAATAGAGAACAAAACATAAATATCATCTGACTGTAACATATAAATATAAATTAAGATTTTCATGTGTTTCATAAATTTATTAAATTGAACAAAATGAAATATATATATTAATCCTTTATTTACAATAAATAAGAAAGAATATTTGCTTATTAAAAAATTGAAATTGAAACAAATAAACAATATTAAACCAAATCTTGGCAGAAGATTTTGGTACAAATAATTTAAATTTGAGAAAATGTGAGAAAGGTTTATTTACTCCACAGAAAACTCTACATTTGCAGCATCTCGGCACAGAAGATATTATGAAAGAAATGGAAGCCAAAGCCGATCTGACTGTGAGGTTCTAGCAATCTAGGTTAGACTTATATATACATAAATATGGGACCCACCATCATGTAGTTGAAAATTTTTATTATATATTATTTAACTATTTTTATAAAAATTACGGGTCAATCAATCTTCAAGAAATCAATAAATTATGAAATAATAATTTTTCAAACAGGCATAGATATTGTAACGCCCCTCAAATCTTATTCATAATATTTATATCATAAAATAATCATGAAACAATAATATCAAAATTAACATATGTTTATATAATAAAATACATCTATCTCATATATTGTATTTTCTTCAAAATAATATCCCTTCTCTAGAGAATTTTTAATACATAACCACCCAGTGTTTCAAAATAAAACAAGATACAGCATAAGAACAGACGATCTCCTTGTCCAACCACTCACTGAGGAGCTCTACTGCCTGCAACATCATCTGCTCCCGTGTAATTACACTATCATCACAGTTTTAAAGGAAACAACCAAAAAACAAAATACAGGGTAAGCTAGATATTTTTAAAACTTTAAAACATGAAACTTGATATTAACATAAACCATCAAATATTCACACATTTCACAATTCCCTCAAGTGTCATTCATTTCACATAATCCATCAAGTGTCTATCAACAATTTCAATATTTCTCTTTCTCACATCAGACTTCCACTGACTCATCACACATAGACACTTGACACTACTTCCGGAAGACTCGTGCATTGACTAGACTCAGAGATCTGCACCTGTCATACTACACCACTGTGAAATCCACACAGGGTCGCTGTGAAATCCACACAGCTATGCGCATAAACAATAATCTCAATCTCAATATCATCACTCTCCTAGTATGACAGGGTTAATCCATACAACAGGTCAAGTTAGTTATCTTTCAAACAACTTACTCATACATATGAACCTCCTTCGACTCTCAACACCTGAATAACTTCATCTATATGATTCCATTATATCAGGAGAGTCAGGATATCTCCTTCTAGACGAATCACCGGTCAATGCACATTCTACACGATCTTACACGGTATTTTCTTTCCTGAAAATACTATGCCTTGATCCCACATTCACAACATACAATGCATAATACAACACGTAATGGAAGGTTCCAAATCACAGCAACAATCAAAACCAAGTTCAGAATTTCGAAAATCATATGTATTTCACAGCATCTACCATATTTAAAGTATCACATTTTCAAGCTCAAACAAATTTCCAATCCACACACCAAAAACAGAGCATCGTGTAAGAACGTTTGAAACCGGCGACCACGTCGCCCCAACATCAGAATCTTCTAGCTTAGGGTTTATTGAAAATAAAGCTAGCTTCCCTTACCTGGACGTGCGTAAAATCTCACTAAGAGCTCCAAACCCACCGAGACTTAAGGATACCCGAGCTCTGTTTTAAGGCTTTGATCAGAAAACTTGCAGGGCACAACGTCAGGAATCCAGGGGCAGTCGCCGATCTTCAACTGGTACGCTAGGACGTCTGAACGCAGGGAGAAGGAGAGGAAGGAAACAGGGAACCAAAGCTAACTCACTCAATCACTCTCGAACCACAGCAACGTCCACTGCCTCTCAGGAGTGAGTTTTGAATCTAAACCAACTTGCCCAGAAATGCCGCTGCCACCACCCACTCTGCAGGAAGCTTGCATGCACACTTCCTTGAACAGTATGACAACATGGGTCTCGGCGCATACCAACTCTAGGTCACTTTCCATACCAACTCTCTGATGCTAACTATTATGAAACACCCTTTCTGTCTACGTGTCACGCATGCAGAACGTTCTCGCGGGGAGCCTGGGTCCCACTTTAACACGCGTAGCAGGGAACCGCGCGATGCCCTTCCACCGATGACTGACCGCGCGATGTCCATCCACCATCTACTGATGTCTGATGTGTCTCTCATACCGGCGATGACCAATGCCTCTCATACTGGCGATGACCGATTCCTCTTCTTGACGGACGACTGATTCCTCACCCTGGCAGACAACCGATGTCTCACCCTGGTAGACAACCGATGTCTCACCCTGGCAGACAACCGATGTGTCATCCTGGCAGACAACCGATGTGTCACCCTGGCAGACAACCGATGTCTCACCCTGGCAGACAACCGATGTGTCTCCCATCCTGGTTAATGACCGATGTTCCTCTCATCCTGTTGGTGATCTCTTATCGCCTTTGTGTGTGACGAGGACACATCGCCTCACTCTGGTCACCGATGTCACATCGTCACACCCAGCTGAGGGCTCGTCCTCCCATTCCTCTAAGTCTGTGGTATCACAGCTCACACTACTCATGGTGGCAGATATGCCACCTGTCTTCTATATCACTCATCTTCTGTATTTAGACCACATACTAAGTGCTTACCAAGTCTTCTTGAATACTCGGCGATGTGCTCTTTTCGGCAATCATGTGCACCATAGGCGATTACTGATTTCATACGGGTGAAGTCGGAGGCCGCCGCCTTCTTCAACAAACGACGATCTCGTTGACTCCTAAGCTACACCTTCCTTTCTCTTACCCTTCTGGCTTCACGTGCCTCCTTACCTCAAGCACGCCCACGTGATAACCTCACGATAGAGTCATCGCACCTGACTACTTGGTTAGCACAATGGTCAACCAACCGCCCTCTACCAGCTGACCCCAGACCTTAGGCGACGTCCGAGGTCTGACCACTATCATAATTTTCTATTTTTATGTTCTTTTTATTTTAAATAATAACATACTCAGAAATTATTTAAAATCTATCACTTCTATTCCAAATAAATTTATATGTCCTTACATTCTCCCCAACAAGAAAAATTTTTGTCCTCGAAAATCGAATTACTAAGGAAAGAGGTAGGGATAGGCTTCTCTCATGGTTTCTTCTAATTCCCAAGTTGAATCACCCGATCTGTCATCCCACACCACTTTCACCTTGTTGATGGTCTTGCCTCTGAGCTGTTTGCCGATCGTCAATCCTAACTGGTTTTGCTTCAAAAGACAAGTCATCCTTTATCTGCACATCATCCACTTCCAGCACGTGACTTGGGTCTGCCATGTACTTCCTCAGCTGTGATACATGAAAGACATTATGCAGGTTTGCTAATTGGGGAGGTAGGGCGATCTCATAAGCCACTGGACCGATCCTCCTTAGGATCTGATATGGCCCAATAAACTTATTGTTAGGAATTATGGCTTTAAACTAGAGGGGGGGTGAATTGTTTAAAGAGGTTTTCGCAGACTTTTTGAAGCTGGAATGAGTTTATCTCAGAAACCAATTGATCAAGCAATTCAGTTGGTCAAAACAGTAAGCAAAACTACACTGTCAGAAAAACAATCGGTTGTTTCTTCAAAACAATCGGTTGTTTTTATCAGCAAACAACAAACAAACTGAATTTAAAGAGTAAGGGATAGAGAGATTGTACACAGTTGTTTATACTGGTTCACTCCAACCCAGAGCTACATCCAGTCTTCTCAGAACCCTGAGGAAATCCACTAAGCAATCAACACTAGATTACTTACACACAACCAAGAAAGTGACCTTGAACACCCTCAAGAAACACACTTTCCTTGGTCAGCACACCACACTAAGAAAGCTGATCTTGATCCCCTCAAGAACACACAGCTCTTCTTAGCAACAACACAAACGAATGTTCACAGAATTACAAGGATTACACTTGTTACAGAAGCAATCTGAAATCAGTACAAGAGAATCCTATCTCAGCACTTTGATCAACCAAAACTCTAAGCAATCTCCAACTGTTAGAATTTTTTTTTTTTTTAACTCACTTTGATTCTTTTTTTTTTCAATTCAAATCTGTTTTTCTGTATATATAAAAAGAAGATGTTTGTAATCAAATCTTAACAAACTCTTAATTGCTTTAGAAAGATTGGTCAAAGCATTTAATGACTGGAGCGTATGAATTAAAAGCATTTAGAGCTCAGTCAAAGTCAAAACTATTTTCTGTTATAAAAACATAACAAACAATCGATTGTTTCCTCGAATCAATCGGTTGTTTTCTTACTTAACCAATTTTCACATTTCAAAACAGTTTTCAAAACACCTAAGCTTAAACAATCGGTTGTTTCGATAAAACAATCGGTTGTTTTAACTCAGTTTGAAAAAACACTTTACTTTGTTTGAAAGTTGAGATGCTTGAGCTTTAGATTCAATCAAAGGTTGAGTTACACAACTCAAACTACCCAGATCCTAACTAAACCAGCACAGCAACAGCAAGCACAGCAAAAGCTTCATCATCCTCCAAAGGATTTGGATTCTTCAAAACCTTGAACACCACTTGGTTCAACAATCTCCCCCTATTTGATGAAGACAAATCCCTGGTGCTTGTGTTGTACTGATTAAATCTGAAGCAGTTCCTGCATAGAAGACATCTGCACTATCCAAAACTTCTTACAGCAGCAAGTTAGATTAATCCTCTTTTTAAACATAAAAAAAATCAATCGATTGTTTACACGGAACAATCGGTTGTTTTTATCAGCAGCAGAAAACACTTTACACTCAGAGTTTTTTTAAACATTTTATGCAAATAAGATACAGAAATACAAGTACCAAATAATTCTCCCCCTATTTGTCTTCACAAATAGACTTTAACATGTACCAAACACAGATTTTAAGAGAGATTATTTAGATCAAGGATACCTAACTCATTTCTTAAGAAGAAAAACCGCTCTTTTGGCAAAGGCTTTGTGAAGATGTCAGCTAACTGCAGTTTGGTCTCCACAAACTTCACTTCGCAGTCTCCATTTTGCACATGATCTCTGATAAAATGATGTCTTATTTCAATATGTTTGGTCCTTGAGTGCTGGATTTGATTTTTGGTAAGGTTGATTGCACTTGTGTTATCACACATCAAGGGAACTTTGCTGATTTGTAATCCAAAATCTGCAAGTTGTTGTTTGAGCCATAGGATCTGTGCACAGCAGCTACCAGCAACTATATATTCTGCCTCAGCAGTAGAGAGAGCAACACATGCTTGTTTCTTGCTATGCCATGAGATTAGGCTAGAGCCAAGAAGGTGACAAGTGCCACTTGTGCTTTTTCTATCTAGCTTGCAACCTGCGAAATCAGAATCTGAATAACCAATTAAATGTATTGGAGAATGAGAGGGATACCATAATCCTACAGATGATGTTCCTTTGAGATATTTCAGAATTCTCTTTGCAGCTTTGAAGTGTGACTCTTTAGGATTTGCTTGAAATCTTGCACATAGACATACCGCAAACATGATGTCCGGTCTACTTGCTGTTAGATAAAGCAATGATCCAATCAATCCTCTGAATTTTGTTTGATCTATACTCTTTCCAGCAGAATCTGCATCCATGTAGCAGCTTGATGGCATTGGAGTGCTTGCCTCTTTGCAATTTTCCATTTCAAACTTTTTGAGAATCTCCTTGCACTACTTTGATTGACTTAAGAAGATCCCATCCTTTGTTTGTTTAACCTGCAATCCAAGAAAGAAAGATAGTTCTCCCATCATAGACATTTCAAACTCACCTTTCATAGCAGCCACAAATTCTTCACACAACCTATCTTGTGTAGCACCAAAGATGATGTCATCAACATATATTTGCACAAGAATTATTTCTGCATGTGACTTCTTGATGAAGAGAGTCTTGTCTACCATTCCTCTTTCATAGCCAAGAGATAGCAAAAAGTTGCTAAGCCTCTCATACCACTGCCTTGGAGCTTGTTTCAGACCATACAAAGCTTTCTTCAACTTGAAAACATGGTTGGGATACTTGTGGTCTTCAAAACCCGGTGGTTGATCTACATAGATTTCCTCATTGATGTAGCCATTCAAGAAGGCACTTTTTACATCCATTTGGAAGAGTTTAAAACCACTCATACATGCAAAAGCCAGAAGCAGCCTCACAGCCTCCAATCTAGCCACAGGAGCAAAGGTTTCACCATAGTCTAAGCCCTCTTCTTGATTGTAGCCCTTGGCAACTAGCCTTGCTTTATTTCTTGTGATCACTCCTTCCTCATCTAGCTTGTTCCTGAAAACCCATTTTGCACCAATAATATTCATTTCATTAGTTCTAGGAACAAGAAACCATACCTCATTTCTTTCGAATTGATTTAGCTCTTCTTGCATAGCTTCAACCCACTTCTCATCCTTGAGAGCTTCTTCAATTGACTTTGGTTCAATTTGAGAGACAAAAGCTGTGTGTCTGCAGAAGTTTGAGATGGAGCTACGTGTGGAGACACCTTCCTTTATCTGCCCTATGATGTTATCCACTGACAGATCTCTGGGAATTCTCCACTCTTTGGGCAGCTCACTCTGTTGCAGAATTTCAATCGGTTGTTTCTGCGAATCAACCGGTTGTTTTTCTGCACAGATATCCAGCTTCTCCAAACTGATGCTCTGTTCATCTTCCTCAGCACTGATCTTTGGGTTCTCACTAATTCTGCGATCTGCCTCATCAAAGACTACATGAACTGATTCTTCTATAGTCATTAACCTTTTGTTGTAGACTCTATAAGCATGGCTTGTAAGGGAATAACCAATGAAGATGCCAAGGTCAGCTTTCTCATCAAATTTTCCCAAGCTTTCCTTTCCATTGTTGAGAACAAAACAGTTACAGCCAAAGACTTTGAGGTGACTGATGTTAGGCCTTCTTCCATTGAAAAGTTCATATGGAGTTTTCTTCAAAATGGGCCTTATAAGCACCCTATTCATCACATAACAGGAGGTACTCACTGCATCTGCCCAAAAATACTTAGGAAGTGAAGATTCACTAAGCATTGTCCTTGCAAGCTCTTCAAGAGACCTGTTCTTCCTCTCTACAACTCCATTTTGCTGTGGTGTTCTTGGAGCAGAGAAATTGTGTAGAATTCCCAACTTCTCACAGAACTTGACAAACTTCTCATTTTGGAATTCTCCTCCATGGTCACTCCTTATTGAGCCTATGTTACTGCCTTTTGTGTTTTGAAGACTTCTTGCTAGCTTTTTGAATGCAGCAAGGGCATCACTCTTTGACTCCAAGAACAAGGTCCAAGTGTACCTAGAGAAATCATCAACAATAACAAGAGCATAATAATTTCCACCAAGACTCATAGTTCTAGAGGGTCCAAAGAGATCCATGTGAAGGAGTTCAAGAGGTCTCAATGAAGAGACAACATTTTTGGTTTTAAAAGAACTTTTCACTTGTTTCCCTTTTTGGCAAGCTTCACAAATGTGATCCCTCTCAAACTTGAGTTTTGGCAGCCCAATCACAAGATCTTTTGATATAAGCTTGTTCAAATGATTCATGTGAATATGAGCAATTCTTCTATGCCAAAGCCAAGATTCATCTTGCTTGGATAGAAGACATCCAATTGAACAAGGTGAAGAGATATCTAGAAGATACACATTATTAACTCTCTTACCTACCAACATTACCTCTTTAGTGTTGGGTAGACAGATTTCACATGTGTTTGCCTTGAACATCACTTGATACCCCTTGTCACACAGTTGGCTAATACTCAGCAGATTATGCTTTAGGCCTTCAACAAAGAGCACATCATGAATCACCAAGATGCTCTCATCTCCTATGGATCCTCTTCCAAGAATTCTTCCTTTGTTGTTATCTCCATAGGTGACATGACCCTCTTGCTTGAAGGATATTCTTAAGAACTTTGATTTGTCCCCTGTCATATGCTTGGAGCATCCACTGTCCAAGTACCAAAGTTGCTTTCTCTCATCCAAGATTTCCTACAAAGAAAATTCTCAAGTACATAGGTTTGGTCCCCTTATGAATGAGGGTCCATCTGGTGTATACTTATCAACACAAGCTTTATTTTTCTTGGGAATCCACTTCATAAGCCCTTTAGGAACAACATGTTTTCTGATTTTACAGAATCGCACAGAATGACCTCTCTTCATGCAATAGAAGCATGTAACAATCGATTGTTTCGATGGTCCAATCGATTGTTTTTCTGGCACCCTTGAAAACGATTTTGAAAACCTATCCTTCTGGTTTTGTGGATTAAAGCCCAATCCTGATTTTCCAAAAACACACTTTTGAGATGCTAGCACACTCTCAAAGTTAGATTGGCCTTTTGAAAGCTTATCCACTGTTTTAACAAGATAATGTACCTTCTTTTCAAGATTTTCACAATTTTCACAAATTAGAGTATCACACTTGCAAGAGGAGCTTTTGTAAATGATTTCCAGATTTTCAAAATCCATTTTTGAATTTTCTAAATCCTCTTCCAGTGCTTTTACCCTATTTTTGAGCCAGCTATTCTTTTCTTTCAATCTATTGTTTAAGAGAGCCAATCTGTTTGCTTCTTCATGTGTTTCTTGAAAGGCTTGAAGCAATTGACTATTATTTTCAGAGTTTGAAGAGTTTGATGAACTTACACTACATGAGTCATCCTCCTTTCTGGCCATTAAGCAAAGATTGAGACTTTTCTTATTCTCCCTTTTCTTCCTTCTTACTTGACTCTTTGTCATTGCTTCCTTTGAGTCATGAGCAGCCTTGAGAGTCTCCCACATTTCCTTAGCAGTTTTGCACTTTGTAATCCTGAAAAATTCATTAGTATCCAGTGCAGAAGCTATGATGTTTTGAGCAGACCTATCAAGCTGAACCATCTTACACTCCTCATCTGTCAATTTGGACAAAGGTTTTACAATAAAGGAATTATTCTTTTTGAATTTTGGAATGTAAGGGCCATTCTCAATTGAGTCCCAAATTCTTTGATCAATTGATTCAATAAAGATTTTCATTCTTGCTTCCCGAAACTTATAATTCAATCCACAGAATAAAGGTGGTTTGTAGATTGAAGCACCCTCCTCAAAAGATATTTTTCCAGCCATAGAAAAAAGATTTTAGGATCAACTTGAATGACTTTCAAGAACCAAGCTCTTAATGCCAATTGTTAGGAATTATGGCTTTAAACTAGAGGGGGGGTGAATTGTTTAAAGAGGTTTTCGCAGACTTTTTGAAGCTGGAATGAGTTTATCTCAGAAACCAATTGATCAAGCAATTCAGTTGGTCAAAACAGTAAGCAAAACTACATTGTCAGAAAAACAATCGGTTGTTTCTTCGAAACAATCGGTTGTTTTTATCAGCAAACAACAAACAAACTGAATTTAAAGAGTAAGGGATAGAGAGATTGTACACAGTTGTTTATACTGGTTCACTCCAACCCAGAGCTACATCCAGTCTTCTCAGAACCCTGAGGAAATCCACTAAGCAATCAACACTAGATTACTTACACACAACCAAGAAAGTGACCTTGAACACCCTCAAGAAACACACTTTCCTTGGTCAGCACACCACACTAAGAAAGCTGATCTTGATCCCCTCAAGAACACACAGCTCTTCTTAGCAACAGCACAAACGAATGTTCACAGAATTACAAGGATTACACTTGTTACAGAAGCAATCTGAAATCAGTACAAGAGAATCCTATCTCAGCACTTTGATCAACCAAAACTCTAAGCAATCTCCAACTGTTAGAAAAACTTTTTTTTTTTAACTCACTTTGATTCTTTTTTTTTCAATTCAAATCTATTTTTCTGTATATATAAAAAGAAGATGTTTGTAATCAAATCTTAACAAACTCTTAATTGCTTTAGAAAGATTGGTCAAAGCATTTAATGACTGGAGCGTATGAATTAAAAGCATTTAGAGCTCAGTCAAAGTCAAAACTGTTTTCTGTTATAAAAACATAACAAACAATCGATTGTTTCCTCGAATCAATCGGTTGTTTTGTTACTTAACCAATTTTCACATTTCAAAACAGTTTTCAAAACACCTAAGCTTAAACAATCGGTTGTTTCGATAAAACAATCGGTTGTTTTAACTCAGTTTGAAAAAACACTTTACTTTGTTTGAAAGTTGAGATGCTTGAGCTTTAGATTCAATCAAAGGTTGAGTTACACAACTCAAACTACCCAGATCCTAACTAAACCAGCACAGCAACAGCAAGCACAGCAAAAGCTTCATCATCCTCCAAAGGATTTGGATTCTTCAAAACCTTGAACACCACTTGGTTCAACACTTAGGGGACAGCTTCTTTGATCTGATAGCTCGTCCTACATCCTTGGTCGGTGTCACTCTCATAAATACATGATCTCCAACTGCAAACTCCAAAGGTTTTCTCCTCTGATCTGCATAAGATTTCTGCTGACTTTGAGAAGCTTTCATTCTGTCTTTTATCTGTTTCACCTTCTCGGTCATCTGCTGAATCAACTCTGGTCCAACCAAGACTGCTTCACCCTCCTGGTACCAACATAAAGGAGTTCTGCATTTCCTCCCATACAAGGCTTCATATGGTGCCATCCCAATACTGGCATGGTAACTGTTATTATAAGTGAACTCTACCAGTGGCAACATCTCATCCCAGCTTCTCAATTGATCCAAGACACACGTCCTCAGCAGATCTTCCAAGGACTGGATCGTTCTCTCCGATTGTCCATCAGTCTGAGGATGATATGCAGAGCTCATCCTCAACTTAGTTCCCAAAGAATCTTGCAGAGTCTACCAAAACCGAGAAGTGAACCTGGGATCTCTATCCGAAACAATGCTGGAAGGTACTCTATGCAGCCTCACAATTTCTCTGATGTACAACTGAGCCAACTTGGCCATGGATATCCTCAAATTCACTGGAAGAAAGTGGGCACTCTTCGTCAGCCGATCAACTATGAACCAGACTGCATCATGACCCCTTACCGATCTAGGTAAGTGGGTAACGAAATCCATTGCAATGTTGTCCCATTTCCATTCAGGAATATCCAATTGCTGCAACAACCCGCCAGGTCTTTGATGCTCTACCTTTGTCTTCTGACATGTCAAGCAGGTAGTAACATACTGGGCGATGTCTTTCTTCATGCCCGACCACCAAAATGACTCCTTCAAGTCATGGTACATCTTATTCATTCCTGGATGTAGGCTAAGACAACTCTTATGACCTTCTTCTAGGATCATCTTCTTCAGCTCTTCATTTGCAGGTATGCAAATTCTGCCATTCAATCTCAAGATCCCATCATCTCCAATTACAAAGTCCTTAGCCTGATCGGTGCCTAGTAATTCCACAATACGCTTCAAACTAGGGTCCTCTAATTGCTTATCCTTTATCATTCCAATGAAATTATTAGTTATAGTTAACTTACTACAACTGATATGGTTAACATGAAATTCCACTCCAAAGTTTAAGTCTCTGAACTGCTCGATCAGCTTCTGGTCTTCAATCATCATGATTGATACTTGCATTGATTTTCTACTCAAAGCATCTGCCACTACATTGGCCTTCCCTGGATGATACATGAGTTGGAAATCATAGTCCTTTAGAAACTCCATCCATCTTCTTTGTCTCATATTTAATTCCTTATGATCAAACAGATATATCAGGCTTTTATGATTACTAAACACCTAAAACCGAGCTCCATACAAATAATGCCTCCAAATCTTCAAGGCAAACACCACAGCTGCCAACTCCAAGTTATGAGTAGGATAGTTCCTCTCATGAATTTTGAGTTGCCTTGAAGCATATGCAACTACTCTTTTCTCTTGCATCAAAACACATCCCAAGCCCTGATGTGAAGCATCACAGTAGACGTCCAGGGGCCTTCCTACATCCGGGATCACCAGCACCGGAGCACTAGTCAATCTTTCCTTTAGTTCCATGAAACTCTGCTCACATCGGTCGGTCCAAGCAAAAGGTTGGTCTTTGCGAGTTAACTGAGTCAAAGGAGCCACTACCTTGGAAAAATCCTCAATGAACCTCCGATAGTAGCCAGCTAGACCCACAAAACTCCTTATCTCTATGACTGTCTTAGGACGTTCCCACTGGAGCACTGCCTCTACCTTGGCTGGATCCACTGAGATCCCCCGAGCAAATATCACATGTCCCAAGAAGTTAACTTCCTTCAGCCAGAACTCACACTTGGAGAACTTAGCATATAATTGCTTCTCCCTCAGGATTTCCAACACCGTTTTTAAATGTTCCTCATGTTTTTCCTCGGTCCTTGAATAAATGAGTATGTCGTCTATAAAGACTACAACAAACTTATCCAAGAAAGGACGAAAAATTCTATTCATGTAGTCCATGAACAGAGCTGGAGCATTTGTCACTCCAAACGGCATTACCACATACTCATAGTGTCCATAACGAGACCTAAATGCCGTCTTCTGAACATCTTCAGCTTTTACCAAAATTTGGTGGTATCCCATTCTCAGATCAATCTTTGAGAATACCGAGGCTCCATGCAATTGATCCATCAAATCATCAATTCTAGGCAGAGGATACTTGTTCTTGATGGTCAACTTGTTCAACTGGCGGTAATCTACACACAACCGAGATCCTCCATCCTTTTTCTTAACTAGAAGCACTGGAGCCCCCCATGGAGATACACTGGGTCTGATAAATTGTTTCTCCAACAACTCTTCCACTTGCTTCTTTAATTCCATCAACTCAGCTGGAGCCATTCTGTAGGGTGCCATTGACACTGGTCCAGCTCCAGTACCAAATCAATAGAGAATTCCACTTCCCTCTTAGGAGGTAGTCCAGGTATTTCTTCTGGAAATACATCCATGAAATCCTTCACCACATGTATACTGCCCATATCTTCTTCATTCTTCACTCCCCCTTGAGCTAGGATTACAAAGCACCTCGCCCCTTCTTTCAACTCCGACCACACATGCTGAGCAGACATCACATCTGCCACTTCGAGATCTGGAAACACTACTTTCTGCCTACCGCAATCTATGAGAATGTGATTGGCAGATAGCCAATCCATTCCTAGGATAACATCCAGATCCTGAAGAGGTAGACAAATCAAATTTACTTTGAACCTGCGTCCCTCTACTATCACTGGACATTCAGAGCAAACTGTGGAGGTCATAACCTGTCCTAATGCAGGTGTAGAGAGCAACAGTTCAAACGGCAGCTCCTTCACTAGAAGGCCCAACTCGTCTACCCACAGACTTGACACAAAAGAGTGTGTCGCTCCAGAATCAAACAAGGCTTTTACACTTCTACCAGCTATAAAACAAACACCTTGCACCAAGTTACCTGACTGAGATGCCTCAGCTCCTGATATAGCAAACACTCTCCCTGCTGCCTGAGGTCTGCTGCCTTCGTTCCTTAACTGTTGAGAACCACCAGATTGAGTCATCCTATTCTGGTTAGGACAATCTCTAGCAACGTGTCCCGTCTTTTGGCATGCAAAACATCTTCTCTCTGAAGCCCTCTTGGGGCACACATTGGACGTGTGTGGTCCACCACAATGGAAACATCTAGACTTCCATGGTTGCTGCTGCTGAAACTGGGGTGGTGCTACTCCTGCCCTATGCTGTGGAGGTCTCGCATAAGGCCTATTCTGCTGCTGCTGCACCTTGGCCTTCCCATTGGAAGAACCCCCTGAGTGTGACCTGATCACCCGAGAATTACCCCTTTCCAAGGTCTCCACCATCTTCGCCTTCTCCACTAAGGCATGAAACTCCCTGATACACATAGGTGCTATGGTCTTCTTCAGCTCATGCTTTAAACCTTCTTCAAACTTTCTACACCTCCAAGCCTCAGAGGTAGCTTGGGTATAAAATCGGGCGAGGTATTCAAACCGAGCAGCATAAGCGTTCACGGACATCTCTCCCTGCTCCAACCTGAGAAATTTCGCTTCCTTCGCAAACCTTGCACTATCTGGAAAATATTTCTCCAGAAACCTCACTCGGAAACTTTCCCAGTCTAACACTTCAGCTCTGGCTTCCATCATCTGCTGAGCTCCCATCCACCAGAACTCTGCTTCTCCAGATAGCAGATAGGTAGCAAACATCAATTTCCTATCTTCAGGGCAGGAGGTTGCCTTGAAGATTTTCTCTAACCCCCTAATCCACTGATCTGCTTGGTCAGGAGTAGAATTCCCAATGAACTTAGGTGGGCTGTGCCTGAGGAACTCGGCCAGTCCCATCTGCTCCTGAGGCTGACCGACGTGAGGAGCTGTTGCAGCCGATCTAGTAGTCTCCCAATGCTGCATTGCAGCTTGATGATTCTGAGCCATCGCCGCATTCTGTTGCTGGATGGCATTTGCCATCATCTCAATGGCCCTGGCGATCTAGCTCATTTCTGCAGAAGGTTGGGGAGGGGTAGGCGGTCTAGGAGCCATTTTCTGTGTATAAGATTAGGAAACTATTATTCTCTAATCATATTCCTATAAAATGAACTTGATAAAGAATCAATTCATTTAGAAGACCACATCTAGGTCATACAAGGTCAGCATCTCAAAATCATCTAGAATTTTGAGTTTATCAGCAAGATCATGATACTTATAACATCAAGCAAAACACCAGAACAGCTACTGGTATAAAACCATCAATCCAAACAACCACTTTCAATCAATTACAAAAACACTCAGTAAAACGAAATAATTCACACTAGAATTCAATATATGCTAAACATCAAACCTTTAGAATTAAGATTGAGAATCATCTCGATCCAGTTATGAGTGTGCACCCTCACCACTTTATCAAGATCCTTTCACTCTTAATACTAAAATTTTCAGTTAGAGCATATATTTACTAAAGCACACACAAAATTTCAATAAGAAAACATTTAAAAACCTTTCACTATAGCTTTAATTTAAAACTCCAATGCATTTTTGTGAGCAGAAGAAACGCAATGAATCCACTACCCTCAGATCATCCTAAGGACGAACTGCTCTGATACCATTAATGTAACGCCCCTCAAATCTTATTCATATTTATATCATAAAATAATCATGAAACAATAATATCAAAATTAACATATGTTTATATAATAAAATACATCTATCTCATACATTGTATTTTCTTCAAAATAATATCCCTTCTCTAAAGAATTTTTAATACATAACCACCCAGTGTTTCAAAATAAAACAAGATACAGCATAAGAACAGGCGATCTCCTTGTCCAACCACTCACTGAGGAGCTCTACTGCCTGCAACATCATCTGTTCCCGTGTAATTACACGATCATCACAGTTTTAAAGGAAACAACCACAAAACAAAATACAGGGTAAGCTAGATATTTTTAAAACTTTAAAACATGAAACTTGATATTAACGTAAACCATCAAATATTCACACATTTCACAATTCCCTCAAGTGTCATTCATTTCACATAATCCATCAAGTGTCTATCAACAATTTCAATATTTCTCTTTCTCACGTCAGACTTCCACTGACTCATCACACATAGACACTTGACACTACTTCCGGAAGACTCGTGCATTGACTAAACTCAGAGATCTGCACCTTTCATACTACACCACTGTGAAATCCACACAGGGTCGCTGTGAAATCCACACAGCTATGCGCATAAACAATAATCTCAATCTCAATATCATCACTCTCCTAGTATGACAGGGTTAATCCATACAACAGGTCAAGTTAGTTATCTTTCAAACAACTTACCCATACATATGAACCTCCTTCGACTCTCAACACCTGAATAACTTCATCTATATGATTCCATTATATCAGGAGAGTCAGGATATCTCCTTCTAGACGAATCACCGGTCAATGCACATTCTACACGATCTTACACAGTATTTTCTTTCCTGAAAATACTATGCCTTGATCCCACATTCACAACATACAATGCATCATACAACACGTAATGGAAGGTTCCAAATCACAGCAACAATCAAAACCAAGTTCAGAATTTCGAAAATCATATGTATTTCACAGCATCTACCATATTTAAAGTATCACATTTTCAAGCTCAAACAAATTTCCAATCCACACACCAAAAACAGAGCATCGTGTAAGAACGTTTGAAACCGGCGACCACGTCGCCCCAACATCAGAATCTTCTAGCTTAAGGTTTATTGAAAATAAAGCTAGCTTCCCTTACCTGGACGTGCGTAAAATCTCACTAAGAGCTCCAAACCCACCGAGACTTAAGGATACCCGAGCTCTATTTTAAGGCTTTGATCAGAAAACTTGCAGGGCACAACGTCAGGAATCCAGGGGCAGTTACCGATCTTCAACTGGTACGCTAGGACGTCTGAACGCAGGGAGAAGGAGAGGAAGGAAACAGGGAACCAAAGCTAACTCACTCAATCACTCTCGAACCACAGCAACGTCCACTGCCTCTCAGGAGTGAATTTTGAATCTAAACCAACTTGACCAGAAATGCCGCTGCACCACCCACTCTGCAGGAAGCTTGCGTGCACACTTCCTTGAACAGTATGACCACGTGGGTCTCGGCGCATACCAACTCTGGGTCACTTTCCATACCAACTCTCTGATGCTAACTATTCTGAAACACCTTTTCTGTCTACGTGTCGCGCATGCAGGACGTTCTCGTGGGGAGCCTGGGTCCCACTTTAACACGCGTAGCAGGGAACCGCGCGATGTCCATCCACCATCTACTGATGTCTGATGTGTCTCTCATACCGGCGATGACCGATGCATTTCATACTGGTGATGACCGATTCCTCTTCCTGACGGACGACTGATTCCTCATCCTGGCAGACAACCGATGGCTCACCCTGGTAGACAACCGATGGCTCACCCTGGCAGACAACCGATATGTCATCCTGGCAGACAACTGATGTGTAACCCTGGCAGACAACTGATGTCTCACCCTGGCAGACAACCGATGTCTCACCCTGGCAGACAACCGATGTCTCACCCTGGCAGACAACTGATGTGTCTCCCATCCTGGTTGATGACCGATGTTCCTCTCATCCTGTTGGCGTTCTCTTATCGCCTTTGTGTGTGACGAGGACACATCGCCTCACTCTGGTCACCGATGTCACATCGTCACACCCAGCTGAGGGCTCGTCCTCCCATTCCTCTAAGTCTGTGATATCATGGCTCACACTACTCATGGTGGCAGATATGCCACCTGTCTTCTATATCACTCATCTTCTGTATTTAGACCACATACTAAGTGCTTACCAAGTCTTCTCGAATACTCGGCGATGTGCTCTTTTTGGCGATCATGTGCACCATAGGCGATTACTGATTTCATACGGGTGAAGTTGGAGGCCGCCGCCTTCTTCAACAAACGGCGATCTCGTCGACTCCTAAGCTACACCTTCCTTTCTCTTACCCTTCTGGCTTCACGTGCCTCCCTACCTTAAGCATGCCCACGTGATAACCTCACGATAGAGTCATCGCACCTGACTACTTGGTTAGCACAATGGTCAACCGACCGCCCTCTACCAGCTGACCCCAGACCTTAGGTGACGTCCGAGGTCTGACCACTATCATAATTTTCTATTTTTATGTTCTTTTTATTTTAAATAACAACATACTCAGAAATTATTTAAAATCTATCACTTCTATTCCAAATAAATTTATAGGTCCTTACAGATATTAACGCCTTCCTAAAAATTAGTATAAATTATTAAATAATATTTTTTTTATGATATAGATAAATTTTAATTAACATTTTTTTGAAATAATCTTTTAGAAGTAAATATTTAATATCGATTAAGAGTAGGCGTTTAGTAGATTTATATAAAAATTGGGAGAAAAATTATAATAAGAGATTAATCTTTAAACTTTGGTATTTGAATTAAAAATAATATAGGATTTACATTGTCAAAAGTGTATAAATTTATATAATATAAATTAATATAATCTAAACTGACTTTAACTTAGATAAACATTAAAGATATATTATATTAATGTTAATATAGTCGACATCAACTTAAATAAAGAATAAGATAAATAAAATTAATATTAGTTTACTAAATAATAAATAATTATAAATATTACAAGCAAATAAGATTAACATCAATTAGGTCTATTTTATTTATCTTAGTTAGTGTCAGTTTTGCTGACACTAGTCCGATACTAACATAAAATTTTTACTTATTAAAAGGAAGTTAAAAATAGTTAGTGTCACTTTAGAATTGGTTAAACTAATTTTATTAGTGTCCAACATTAATTCGACATTATTAACATCGGCTAAGTTAATGTTAATCTAACACTAACATAAATATTGTTTTTTATCAACAAAGAAAGAATAAAATAAACAGATTATGTATATGCATAACCCCAAAAAAATCTGAAAATCGTCAAAATTTGTATACATCAATCTTGTATAATCAACACTTGGCCTTCCGCCTTTGGTCATCACAAAGTCCCTGCTTACATCACCCCCACACCGTTACAAAAAAGGATTATCATGGTCTCAGTTGTCATGATCATTATACTCAACCAAATGAAAACAATTAAACACAAGAAACCTAAAACGAGTTCAAATAAGTTTATCATGATTTAACTAGAATAGTTGTTTTGAACCTCCAAAATCTAGCAACCCCATGGATGTATAAAGTTTACCCTACCCTTGCAGCCTCAAAAAATACCTTTCCCAGCCACCAACGTAGAAATTCTTTAGATCCAAAACAAGTAAAAACAAGCATAGTATTTCACGTTCACAAAATATGACCCAATAAGCTTGGATTAGCAAAGCCTAAAAAATTTACCTTAAGATTGTTAAGAAAATGTAAGGGTTCAACCGTCAATCAGAATAAGAATAATTAACATATGGTATTTTAGCTGACAACCAAGTCCAAGTCTTTAGCTTGGCCGAATAAAAAACTTCTTCTACATCCACCTTCCCTTATTTAAAAATGACTTTATTCCTATATAGTCCTAGATATCCCGAATTACTGCTACCCATAGCCCCTTCCATAGTAGATTTTGTTTTTGATTAAGATGAAATATACAAAATTGTTTAAAATGGTATTTAAGATCATCATCACAGATGTTACACCTAGCCAGTTCCAACATTTATTCCATACACATCACTACAAGAAAATCATTAAATAGAAACCAATTTTAGACACAAAATAATTAGTTGCTACATTAACTAAATTAGATACTATTTTAGAGACTAAAAAAATTACTGGTTTCTAAATTAGTTTCTATTATTAATAAATAGTTTCTAAATTGGTATCTAATTAGCTACCAAGATGTTTACTACCAAATTTAGAATCTGTATCGGTAGGGTCCGTACGATCAAGACCATGGATTTGGACGACCGAGACCAAACCCTAGGATCCGGTCGGGTACGAACCGATACCATAATTGAGGTTATGCTTAAGTAGAATTAACGAAGATAATCAGCAATTAAGAGCTAGGTAATACACTTCTAAACGTGACCCAACTCCCTAATTTGGCCCTATAAGGAAGGACCCATGATAATCATATAAATAAGCACATATTCCTAGAATCAGGTACGTCATCATATTGTGCTAAAACACTGAGTATCGAACACTGCACTCACTTGAGCGTCGGAGTGCCTTTTGTAGGTACCATCCGAGACCGAAGACTGCGAGGACGAGAGATAGAGCAATGAGAGGGAGGTGGCATGTATGTTTCTAGAAGGAGGAAGGGAGTATTGACCGACAGACCAAAGGAGTAACCATAATCGTTATCTAGGCCTAACCTCGTTCGAGAACAATTGGCGCCCATCGTGGAGCCGAGAGAATTGAAGTGAAGAAGGAAGTAGATGGTATCAACCAGAAGCATGGCAAGCAAGAAGATGTTTGAAGCTGAGCAAACGACGTTGTTATCTCTGTAGAGAGAAATGGCTGAAATGAAGAGAAGGAATAAAGAGATCACCCGGAAGAATGAGGAGGAGATCTTGGCTCTCCGAAAGAAGAATGAAGAGATGAAAAAGAATATCGTAGAGGGAGGATCGTCGGTTCGACCGACTAACCTAGTTGGGAGGTCCTTCACCACCCCTGTCGGCTTTAAGACTATTGAGGAGTCGAAGAACAAGATGCACGACCTGGAGATGGATGATGAATCTTGTCTGAACAAGTCGTTGCCTACGGTCGGAACCGTAGGCTCAAGTCGCCGACACCCGTTCACCGATTTCATCATCGGAACTCCACTATTGGATAAGTGGAAGGGTTTCAACAAGGATCGTTATGACGACATAATTGACCCCGATGAGCACATGGATGCGTACACCACGCACATGAGCTTGTACACCTCGGACGACGCGGTCCTATGCAGAGTGTTCCCCATGTCACTGAAGGGAGGAGCTTTGAGCTGGTTCACGAAGCTTCCTTCAAACTCCATTGATTGCTTCGAAACGCTTGTAGCAAAGTTTGACACGCACTTCGTCACCAGCCAGTCGCACCACCTGACTTCCATCGCTCTAGTCGACATTCGGCAGGAGAAGGGATAATCATTGAGGAAGTTTATCAATAGATTCGGGAAAGTAGCTATGAGTATCCGGAATTTGAGCCTGGACATAGCCATGCATCACATGCTCACGAATCTGCGTATGGGGCCCTTTGCTGACAGTTTGTTCATGCAACCTGCCACAAGTTTAGATGAGATTAGGCTTAAGGCCGCTAAGTTCATGCAGTTGGAGAAGTTGAAGGAGTTCAGTAACCAGACTCGAGCGGAAGCCAGTGGAGAGAAGAAGGAAGATAAGGAGCATCAGAACCAGTTTGGTTCTGGACGAGGAGATAGGCGGAGAGACAACCGAGGATCCTGGTTCACGAAGTACACACCCCTGAGCGTCAACAGGGAAAAGATCTTGGATGAAGCTTTGAGCGTTGAGCTGATTCCACCACCGAGGAGGGCTTAAAGTCCTAAGAATGCCGACCATAGCCGGAAGTGTTGGTATCACCAAACCACCGGGCATACAACCAATGAATGCCAAGCCCTGAAAAGGATAAGATTGAAGATCTTATTTAGGTCAGGCATCTCCGTCAGTTCATACAGGGGAGCTGAAGCTCGAAGTGGTCCCCACGAAGAGGAGAGCCAACAAAACGGAGGGACTACACCCTTTTGAGAGCGCGGGAGGAGGAGCGCCGACCCGAGTGTTGGCCAAGAAGGGAAGACCCCCCGAGAAGGGATGAAAGAAGATGTGACTGAAAGGTTATCAACACAATCCCTGGAGGATTCACTGGGGGAGGCATTCCGAACAATGCGAGAAAGAAGCACCTAAGGGCGGTGCATCAGGTGAACACCGTATCCTCCCGATCAAGGATGTCGCTGATCACCTTCACCGACGAAGACTTCAAGGGTGTTGACCCTTCACAAGATGACCTGATGGTGATATCGGTCGATATTGACAGATTCACCATCATAAAGACCTTAGTGGACTAGGGAAGCTCCGTGGACATCCTCTACTAGAAGACGTTCAAGCAGATGAGGATACCGGAGGAAGAAATGAAGTCATTCGACGATCATGTGGTCGACTTTGCAGGAGAAAGAATGGGTACCTGAGGGTACATTGAACTCTATACCACCTTCGGCGAGGGTCGACCGACACCACGAGAGCACATGGTTGCCTTAATTGACCTTGACCCTCGAGCGGTCGAGCCAAGACTAAAAGCCAAGGACGAGTTGTGTCAGGTCCCTCTCGTAGACGAGGAGCATAGGACCTGCGTTGGCACGATAGCAACAACCGAGGCCGAGCTCGTACACGAGGCATTGAAGAACAAATGTTGATCTCTTTGCTTGAACGACAACTGATATACTAGGGGTGAGCCTGGATATCATCTCCCACTAGCTTTCAGTCTACAAGGAGGCGTGTTCAGTCGCGCAGAAGAAGAGGAAACTTGGTGAAGAGAAGAGGCTAGCAGCGAGGGAGGAAGCTGAGAAGTTTCTATCAGCTAGGTTTATATGAGAAGGCCAATACACCACTTGGTTGGCCAATGTATTCATAGTCACCAAGCTCAATGGTAAGTGGAGGATGTTCGTTGATTACACGGATCTCAATAAGGCATGCTCGAAGGATTCGTACCAACTCCCCAACATCAACCGGCTAGGGAATGGAGTAGCTGGTCACAATTTTGAGTTTCTTGGATGCTTACTTTGGCTATAACCAGATAAGCAGACACCCTAGGGAAAAGGAGAAGACAACCTTCACGATCGACGATGCCAATTACTACTACGAGGTAATGTCATTCGGTCTGAAGAATGTCGGAGCAACTTACTAGCGATTGATGGACAAGATGTTCAAAGGGATGATCGACCAGAGCGTAGAGGTCTAATTGGACAAAATTTTTGGGTTTTATATTAACCCACCAAGGAAATCAAGGCAAACCCAGACAAATGTCGGGCGATAGCCTAGATGAGGAGCCTCTAAAACGTCAAGGAGGTTGAGCAACTGATAGGGCCCCTCACCGCCTTTTCCAGATTTGTCCCTCAGTTAGTCGAGCGGACAAGGCCGATGGTACGACTGCTTCGTAAGGCAGCTAAATTCAGCTGGGACGATAAGTGTGAAGAAAATTTCCAACCACTGAAGGAATTTCTATCCTCACCGACAGTCATTCAGAAACCAAAATCTTATCATTCGATTGTGGTGTACCTATCGGTCTCAAAAGAAGCGGTCAGTGGAGCGCTAGTCCAAAAGGTGGAGAAGGAAGAGCGTCTTGTGTACTTCGTCAATCGGACGCTCGATGCGACCGAGATGAGGTACCAGATGGTAGATGAGGTGGCACTCGCCCTAGTTTTAACGGCAAGGCGGGTGTGACCTTACTTTTAGAACCACACCATAACGGTGAAGATCGAATACCCAATTTTTAAAATTTTGGCTAAGCTCGATCTTGCAGGTCGTATGATAGGGTGAAGCTCTTGGAGTTCAACATCTGCTATGAGCCGAGGGGGGCAATCAAATCCCAGTGCTTGGCTGACCTCTCAACCGAGCTGACTCCCAGCAAGACCTCTCGATTGGGTGGACGATATATGTGGATGAATCATCCAACGAAATCGAATGCGGAGCAGGGGTTATCCTTGAAGGACCAGGCGACCTCTTATTAGAACAAACACTCTAGTTTGGGTTCAAGGCCACCAACATTCAAGCTGAATATGAGGCTATCTTAGCCAGTTTAAACCTGGCATGCGACATGGGAGCTCACAAAGTAACTTGCAAAAGCGACTCCTAGTTGGTGGTTAGCCAAATAAAGGGAGAGTTCAAAGTGAAGGAGTCATTGCTTCAAAGATAATATCACACGATCGTCAGTACCATAGCCCGGTTCGAGAAGGTGACAGTGAAACATATCTGCTGACAAGACAACACGAGGGTTGATGCGTTGTCTCAGATAGCTACGACTAAGAAGAAGAGCCACCACAGATCTGTCATACAGATCTAGCTAAGACAACCCAGTGTGGGGGAAGTCGAGTGTCTGGCCGTGACCGATGCCAAAACCTGGATGAGCCCAATCATCTAATACCAAGAGCACGACACATGTAAATCGGAAGAGGAGAAGGCGATGAGATTGTAGTGCCTAAGGTACACCATGATCGGCTAGGACCTCTACCGAAGGGGCTACTCAAGGCCACTGTTGAAGTGCATCACCAAAGGGCAGGCTAAGTATGTCTTGAAAGAAATCCACGAAGGGGTATGCGGCAATCGGTCGGGCACACGAATGATGGCTGCCAAAGTCCTCAGAGTCGGCTACTACTGGCCGACTGTCCAAGGTGACTACGCAGACTATGTGAAGAAATGCGCTAAGTGCTAGGAGTTCGGTCCTCTACACCACCTCAAGCCGGAAGAGCTACACAACATGAAGTTGCCATGGCCGTTCGCCATCTGGGGAATGGACATCATTGGTCCCTTCACCCCAGAAAAAGGACAAGCAAAGTTTCTCTTGGTCGGAGTTGATTACTTCACCAAATGGACCGAGACCGAACCCCTTGCATCCATCTCGGCTAAGAATGTATAGAATTTTTTCTGGAGAAGCATTGTGTGTTAGTTTGGAGTGCCACAAACCATAATAAATGATAATGGGCGGTAGTTCATCAATCAAGGACTCCAATCCTTCTACGAGGACCTCAACATCAAGTCAATAACAAGCTCGGTCGAGCATCCCCAAACCAATGGACAGGTCGAAGCTGTGAGTAAAGTTATCTTGAATGAGCTAAAGAAGCGACTTGACATGACGGAGGGACGATGGACCAAGGAGCTCCTTGAAGTCTTTTGGGCATACCACTGCACGCCCTAGACATCGACGCAAGAGACGCCTTACAGCCTAACCTACGACATTGAAGTGATGATCCTGGTCAAAATAGGAGAGCCTACCATCAGAAGACAACTCTTTGATTTATCCCTGAATCAAGAGAGTTTGAGAGTCAGACTCGACATGCTGAATGAGCTTTGAGATAAAAAGCAAAATCTGTGAAGCCGCTTGCAAACTCCGAGTAGCCAGGCGGTACAACACCAAGGTTCGACCGAGGAGCCTTTAGAGAGGTCACCTCATCTGGAGAATGCAAAGCGAAGCCAAGAAGATGGATGACAAGTTCTCATCCAATTAGGAAGGCCCTTTCCGTGTCCGAGATGTTGCTGCTGGGAGGCATACCACCTAGAGTGGCTTTCGGGAAAAGTTGTATCGAGGACGTGGAATGCCACACACCTCAAATTTTATTATAGTTTAATTAATAAAATGTATGCACTCTTTCCTTATCCCACTATTTTTCCATAATGAGGGTTTTCAGTCGGGAAGGTTTAATGAGGCATTTCTTCAATTTTGTGAATATAAATTTATACATCTCTCAAGCACTTGGTTCGGTCAAGGATGAAGCCTTAACCTACTCTCCCGACACTGCTAAAGATACGGTTCGGTGAAGGATGTAGCCTTAACCAACATACCCTATCGATACCGCTAAAGAGTTGGTTCAGCCAAGGATGAAGCCTTAACCGACATACCCTACCAATACTGCTAAAGACTTAGTTCGGTCAAGGATGTAGCCTTAACCGGCATACCCTACCGACACCGTAAAAGACTTGATCTAAAAGACTAATTACCTATCAAATCGACCGACCTCAAACACTTGTTTAAATTATTTTCAACTCAAACCGACTGATTAATTACTACAAGTTCATTATACTAATGAAAAGCGAACAAAGAAGAACGACTGAATATTTCATTGATTAATCAAAAGGTGGAGGCAACACCCTGACCTTAGAAGAGAAGAAAGAAAAGGCCACACCCCGACCGGGGATAACAAAAAGCTAAAAGCCTAAAGCTAGTAGTCTGTCGAGTGGCGGCTTTCAAAGTCTCCACTTCTCCACATGGCAACATCAGACCTTCATAAACGTCCATGTTGATGTCGAAGTCACTGGACAGTGGTGCTCCATTGTAGAGAACGTGGGCCTGCCGGACGGCCTGATTGAAGTTTTAGCCTAGCATGACAAAAGTATCTTCAATAGTCTTGTCAAGCTCAGCCTCAACCACCGCCTTCTCCAACCGAAGCTTCAAGCTCTTGGCCTCCAGCACTGAGACTCGGTTCTCTGACTTCTCCAAGGCCTCCTTCAGCCTGGCCATCTCGGTCAACCTCTCCCACTCTCGCCTCTCCAGCTCGACCACTTTGCCCTCAGCAATCTCTCGGATAACCTCGGCCCAAGCAACCCTATCCCCATAACACGAGTCCGCCTTAATGGCGTGTTTTAGGTTGTCCGAAACCTCAGCTAACTCGTGCTCGAGGCGAGGGATCTCTTTCACGCATCAACCCCAGGCATTAGCACCCAGGTGAGCAAGGACAAGACCTCGATATAATAACTTGATGCTGCCCTGGAGCAAGTCTTCTTCTAGAACGACCCATATCAGCTCTCGGGCCAAGGAGTTGAGGCCGACCTTCACTCCCAGTAAGTCACCGCCAGTATAGATAAGGGTGACTTCAAAACCTTTATAGTAGGCTTGGCGGTGGCAGTGATGGGCGTCCAAAGTCATCGGTCAAAGGAGAGTCAATGTTGATAGTAACGGGAGAAGGACGAAGAGGAGGCGTCGTCATGGTTCTTAGAGAACACGTGGTGGTGGCAGTGTTACGCCTCTCTCGGCCTTTGCCTTTTCTAACTAACACCAGCTGAGGTACCAGCACTGATGACCGATCGATTACCGGCAACAACAGTTTCGGTACTGCCCCGGCCTTGGCCTCGTTGTTGAGCCCTTGTGCGAAAGGCGTTTAATAAGTCGCTCGCTTAAGGTACCTCTTTCTACATGATTTCTACATCAAGAAAAAAAGGATAGAACTGATTGTGACTAAAGACAACACAAATATACTCTTAAAGGGCGTCTACTGGTGAGACGACTTGTACACAGATATTAACTTTCGTGTAGGGAGCCTTTGGGGAAGGTTCACTAGTGCAAAATGATGAAAGGAAGACTCCTTTCCAAGTGCGGTTTCACGTTAAAACGCATTTGTTAAAAACGCGGTGACATTTTTGAAATTAGTTTGTTTTACAAATGCGGTTATTGGTTAAAACCGCATTTGTAAATGAAAGCTTTTCATTTACAAATGCGGTTATGTGTATGACCGCATTTGTAAATGAAAAGCTTTTCATTTACAGATGCGGTTATGTGTATGACCGCATTTGTAAATGAAAAGCTTTTCATTTACAGATGCGGTTATACACACAACCGCATCTGTAAATGAAAAACGCTAAGACCCTTGCCGTGTTCCATTTCTTCTTCTTGTCCTCTCCTTCTCCACCCTTTGCCCATCAGTGCTCTCTCCACACTTACCCTTTCCCTTCACCACCGCGTCTTACTTGAGCCATCTCTTTCGCGCCTCTCGCTCCATCTCCACCACCGTAAACCTCCGCCAAGTCTTCTGGCCGGCAACACCATGCGGCAACACCTTGGGGACTTGGTTGCACCCACAACTATAGAAGGTTAGTGTTTTTAGGGTTTACGGTTTTAAATTTTTTAATTAATTTTATAATAAATATTGATATTTGGATTTGGATGTATGTTTAAAACTTGATTGTAGTGTGTTTATGTGTTTAGTGTGTGTATGTTTAGGATTTAATGTGAAAAATTTGTAGGAAAACTTCAAACGACCATAACTTTTGATGGAGAAGTCGGATGGAGACGCATAAAAAATGAAAGTTGCTCGAAATGAGGTAACGAACGCCATGGGGGATTGGCCTCACCAAATTTTCAAAATTCCACCATTTACTATCACTTTTTTTATTTTTTAGTATTATTTAGGTCTTTTTTAGGATATTTTGAGGTTTTAGTTCTTATATTTACACTTGTTAGAAATTTCTAAAATTTTGCATAACGTTTTCTAGCATAAATTAGAGATTTATCAACCTATTTTGAAATGTAGTTCTTCACAGATGAGGAACCCATGAGTTCGGAAGCCATGACATATGTGAGACAATCTTCGTCCGCATATTTCCTAAACTTTTATAACTATCTGAATCTGTTTATCTGTCTGGTTGGCTGGGTATAATGAAACTGCACAAATGCTCTAAAAAAAAAAAGCCTAATTTACAAATGCAGTTGTTTACCTTAACCGCATCTGTAAATCAAGGAATTGATTTACAGATGCGGTTGTTTACTACAACCGCATTTGTAAATGTGATTTACAGATGCGGTTGTTTACTACAACCGCATTTGTAAATGTGATTTACAGATGCGGTTGTTTACTACAACCGCATTTGTAAATAGTATTTATAGATGCGGTTCTTTATAACCGCATTTGTAAATCTCTGATTTACAAATGCGTGTTGATCAAATGCGGTTGTATAGCCGCATTTATAAAATGAAAATAACCGCATTTGTTCTACGTTTCTGCACCAGTGGTTATAAAAAATGTTATAAATTTCTTGCTCCTTAGCCGTCGGAGCCGGACAGTTCAATTCCTTGAATCGGGTAGGGTTCTTGGTCCAGAATTGTTAGATATTATTAGATATTATGAGATATTATAGATATTGTTTGATATTTCATATTTATGTAATGGGCTTAGCCCATATTTTTATTTTCCTATATAAATATAACCCCATGTGTTCAATACACACAAGGGATTTACCTAATTCATTATTTTTCTTTAATATGGTATCTAGAGCATAAGGTTAGGGTTCAACTTTTATTGGTGAACCTACTCTTCACTAGAATTTTTCTAGCCATCGGCCCACTGCCTCGCCAGAGCTTTCACCATTGCTGCCTCACCGAAGCCACTGCCAGACCCTCGCCAGAGCCGCCGTCAAAATCTCGCCGGAACTGCCGTTGGAGACACTACCGGAATCGCTATCGAAGCCTTCATCTTTGCTACTGCCGCCAATTGATTGGTGACTGAATTTTTTTTCCTCTATGGCTTCTTCCACTTTTGCTACCACTAAGGCTTCTTCCGCTGTTGTTGCCACTATGGATTCTTCCATTGTCGCTGCCACTATGACTCCTTACGCTGTCATAATGTCGGATTCGTCTATTTATACTAATTATGTCAATGTTCATCTCTCCATTAACAAATTGTATGGAACCAATTATGATACATGGGCCTTAGATATTAAATTATGGCTTAAGAGTCAAGGTTATGTTGATCATCTTACCCATCCTACTGTTGCTGAAAATGAGGTTTCCCGTTGGTTGAAAATTGATGCTCAATTATGCATTGCTTTCAAATCTACCATTCATTGATCTTTAAAACAAATTTTTCGTGCCTATGAGACATGTTCAGAAGTTTGGGAACAAGAAAAATTATTATACAACAATGATACTCAACGTCTTTATGGTGTGTGTCAAAATATCCTCACAATTGTTGCTCCCAAACGTCTTAATGGTACAATGGCGAAATATCTAGGTAAACTTCATGCTCTTCTTCATGATTTTAATGAGTTATTACCTCCTGCCACCACTCCTTCTCAAGAACTAGAACAAAGATCCAAGTTCTTCATGTTATTAGGTTTACATGATCTTCTTGATGATTATTCTCATGTTTGTGGTCAAATTTTGGGATCCCCTATCGTGCCCAATTTTACTTCCACTTGTTCTACCCTTTTGTGTGTGCCAGGTAAACACACCACTGAATTAACATCTCATGTAGATGACTTTCTGCTTTAGTCTCTCAGCATAATGATCGTACTCATCCTCACAAGCCGGGCAAAGGGCGACACAAGTGTGACCATTGTGGCAAACTTGGCCACAAAATTGACAGATGTTATGCCTTACATGGTCGTCCTTCTAAATCTGTTGCAGTTGCTCAAAGTGCTCCTGTGCAACCTTCTACTACGGACCATACTTCAATTGATACCGCAGGCTAGCTTGCTATTTTCAATGAATTTCTTAAATGGTATGGGGATCATCAGAACCCTAGTTCCACAGCTTCTGTTGCACATTTAGGTATATCTTTTGTTGGCCTCACTCACTCTACTTCCGTTGGCCCTTGGGTTCTAGATTCAGGTGCCACAAATCACATTACTGGTAATAAATCTTTTTTCTCTTCCCTATCTACTACAGGTTATTTACCTTCAGTTACCATGTCCAATGGATATAGGGTACCATCACATGGTGTTGGTACTATTAACCTTTTTCCTTCTTTATCTATTGATAATGTTCTTTATGTCCCTGGGTCTCCATTTAACTTATTATCTATTAGTCATCTCACTCGTTTCCTTGATTGTGTTATTTCTTTTACCAAAGATTCTGTTTCTGTACAGGATCAGAGTTTGGGACGGATGATTGGGATAAAAGATTCTGTTTCATGGACTTTATCACCTACAAATCTCTGCACATGTTGGCGCAGTTATTGATTCTCCATCTCTCATTCATGCTCGATTGGGTCATCCTAGTCTTGCCAAGATGCAGCAGCTTGTTCCAAGTTTGTCTAATGTGTCTAGTTTATCATGTGATTCGTGTCAGTTAGGGAAGCACATTCATAGTTCTTTTCCTAGTAGTGTCTCACAACGTGCTTCATCTCCTTTTGCCGTAGTTCACTCTGACATTTGGGGACCAAGTCGTATTAAGTCTAATTTAGGATTTCAGTATTTTGTTACTTTTATTGATGATTATTCAAGATGTACTTAGGTGTTTTTAATGAAAAACCGTTCTGAGTTGTTTTTTATATTTCAAATATTTTACAATGAAATTAAAAATCAATTTGGAATTTCCATTCGCATTTTGTGCAGTGATAATGGATGTGAGTATCTTTCTCATTCTTTTAAAAATTTTATGGCTTGTCATGGTATTCTTCATCGAACTTCATGTGCTTATACACCTCAACAAAATGGGGTGGCTGAGCGCAAGAATAGACATCTTGTTGAAACAACTCGTACTATTTTAATCCATGGTGATGTTCCTCAACGTTTTTGGGGTGATGTTGTTCTTAGTGCATATTATCTCATGAATCGCATGCCATCTTCAGTTTTAGATAACAAAATTCCTAATTCTATTTTATTTCCACATGACCCTCTCCACTCTTTACCTCCCAAAGTTTTTGGGTCTACATGCTTTGTTCATAATTTTAGTCCTGGTCTTGATAAATTATCTCCTAAGTCACACAAATGTGTCTTTTTAGGGTTCACTAGATCACAAAAAGGATATAAATGTTTCTCACATTCTCTAAACCGTTATTTTATTTCAGCAGATGTCACCTTCAGTGAATCTTCCCTTTACTTTAAGTCTTGTCTTTCTCCTTCTATGTCTTCATCTAATCAAGTTAATATCCCTCTTGGTGTGCCTAGTGCACCTAAAGATTCACCACTGCCACCAACTCTTCAGGTGTATAGTTGTCGTCAAATGTCTCATCGTCCATCAGATGACTCTCTTCTAGTGCCAACACCTCATCCCCCTCTGGCTCCGACAGTTGAACCTGCGACAGTTGAACCTGATCTTCCTATTGCTATCCGAAAAGGTATACGTTCTACCCGTAATCCCTCTCCACATTATACTGCTTTGAGTTACCATAGACTATCTCAACCCTTTTATACTTGCCTTTCCTCTATTTCTTCTGTGTCTATTCCAAAATCTGTAGGTGATGCCTTAGCTCATCCTGGTGGTGTCAAGCCATTCTTGATGAAATGAATGCGCTTCAGAATAATGGAACTTGAAAACTTGTTCCTTTACCATCTAGGAAATCTGTTGTTGGTTGCAGGTGGATTTTTGCTATCAAAGTTGGTCCTGATGGTACTATTGATCGTCTCAAAGCTTGTCTTGTGGCTAAGGGTTATACCCAAATTTTTGGTTTAGACTATGGTGATACTTTTTTTCCAGTGGCAAAGATGGCTTCTGTTCGCTTATTCATAGCTATGGCTACTCTTCAACAATGGCCTTTTTATCAATTGGATGTCTAAAATGCCTTTCTTAATGGGGATTTGCAGGAAGAAATTTATATGGAGCAACCTCCCGATTTTGTTGCTCAGGGGGAGTCTTCTAGATTGGTATGTCGTCTTCGCAAATCCTTACATGGCCTCAAGTAGTCTCCTAGGGCATGGTTTGGAAAATTTACCAATGTTGTTCAACAGTTTGGTATGACTCGCAGTGAAGCAGATCATTTAGTTTTTTATCGTCACTTGAGTGCTAGGTGTATTTATCTTGTAGTATATGTTGATGACATTGTTCTTACAGGCAGTGATCACCATGGCATCTCACAAGTAAAATAACACCTTTGTCAGCACTTTTAGACCAAAAATCTTGGCAAACTCAGATATTTCTTGGGGATTGAGGTAGCACAATCCGATTATCTCTCAAAAGAAATATGCATTAGATATTTTGGAGGAAATTGGGTTGATGAATTCAAAATCTGTCGATACTCCCATGGATCCCAATGTCAAGCTTCTACTCAATCAGGGGGAGCCTTTTTCAGATCCTGAGAAGTATAGGAGATTAGTTGGAAAATTGAACTATCTCACTGTTACTCGTCCTGATATTTCTTTTGCATTCAGTATGGTGAGTCAATTTCTTAATTCTTCATGTGAAGATCATTGGAATGCAGGCATTCGTATACTAAAGTACATTAAAGGCTCTCCTAGAAAAGGTTTGTTATATGGTGATAATAAACATACTAAAGTCGTTTGTTATTCAGGCTACTCTTCATATTAGCTCAAATCTAGTTTTTCATGAAAGGACCAAACATATTGAGATTGATTGTCATTTCATTCGAGAAAAGATTATATTGGGAGATATCAAGACTGAGTTTGTTAATTCAAATAATCAATTAGCAGATATTTTTACTAAATCCTTACAAGGACCTAGGACTGATTACATTTGTAACAAGTTGGGTACATATGATCTATATGCACCAACTTGAGGGGGAGTGTTAGATATTATTAGAAATTATGAGATATTATAGATATTGTTTGATATTTCATATTTATGCAATGGGCTTAGCCCATATGTTTATTTTCCTATATAAACATAACCCTATGTGTTTAATACACACAAGGGATTTACCCTATTCATTCTTTTACTTTAATAAGAACAAAGGAAATCTGGACTGACCGATTTCATAAAAAAAAACTCGTCCCCTCGGGCCTAACAAAGACCTTGAAAAACCTACCCTTGAAGTTTTTGTAAGACGTGGAAAAGGAATTGAAAAGAACGGTACCCGACTGATTGATTATTGAATGCCAACTAACAGGATCGGACGGGGTGGGAGGTGTAGTAACTTAAAAAAGTGGAAGGAATGGGAGACAACATGAATACGTCATAGATAAGACGAAAGGTTTGAAGGGAGGCCTAGGTGTTTGGATGAAGCTGGGTAGGAGCCACGTTGAGCATCTGAAGGACGCCCATCGTGAAATCATCAAAAGGGAGAGAAACGTATAGGTAAGAGAAAAGACAGGAATACATGAAGAAAAAGGGACCCTCGGACAACTCTGGCCGACCCATACACACGGTATCAACCGGTCGGCATGGCATAACTACAAGCATGCGAAAAAGCCGCATCTGACTTTAAAATCGGGAACCTCTCCAAGAAAATAGAAACAGAGGCCTCGTCAAGCTAAGAAGAGGTGAACTCAGTCACCTTATGATCCACCAAGTCAAGCCCCAAGACAAGGGATGACTGTCTAGGGGAATCCGACTGATCGGAAGGACCTTCCAAATCATCTCCCCGAACAACATTTTCTGTATGACGAAATTTTTGGATAACCCCTATCGATATAGTCTCGGCTATGGAAGAGCCTGACAAAGAAGAAAACATAGACAAAGAAGAAGGAGGGAAGGAAGAGGAGAAATGGGAGCCGAGGAAGAGGAGGTAGGACGAGACAAAGAAGACATCACTAACCTTTTGGAAGACGAGGAAAGCAACGCGCTAGGACGAGGGGGATTTGGATGTTGGAGTAGGAAAGCAGAGCAGTGACTCAACACTATAGGGACTACTATTTATAACCTTGGCAAGGGTCGGGAGATGAACCGTCACAACGAACCCCACCATTAGATCTCGCTTGAATGTACTATTTTTAGATTGTGTTCATAATAGTTAATATTTTATGAATTGACATTGTTGAATAAATAAAGATGGTGGTATTGTTTTATTTTATCAGGTTGCAACTATGAGTTAGGCACAATGTGCTGACTCAATATATTGTTCATGTGAACCGTAAGCTTAGCAACTTTCAACGAGAAAGTATACAACAAATTTCAGTTAAGTGGATGGTTGAAATGGACAAAGTATTGGATATTTCTAACAGCCTTATGAGAGAGCTACTATGTAGATGGACATCAGTTAACGAGGCATTTAGGATTCGAAAAAGTTTAGTTCCTTTTTCAGTTGTTGATGTCTATTTTGTATTAGGATTGCCGGTTGTGGGGGAGGATGTCAAAATGGAGAATGACGGGGGAGGTTTGGTGAATAGGTTGTTTGATGAAGGGGGAGAAATTAAATTATCAACAATTTTAAAAAAGTTAGGGGACAAGAATTTGAATAGAAAGAAAAGTGTTGATGATTTTTGTAGGTTATATGTATTGCTTGGATTATGTGTTTTTTTATGTTCCTAGGACTTCTAGGACATTTAGTTGTTTTGCTTTTAAATCTTTAGACAATTTAGATGTGCTAGAATTATATAACTAGAGGGTGCAATTTATAATGTCTTAGCTACAAGTTTGACGAGGGCATCCAAAGTGTACTATCAAGAAAAGAATGTTAGTGAAATATATTTGGCAGGTTGTGTTGCCGTCTTCCAGGTTAGTGAAAATTTGTACAATTATGTTGTATTAATGAATGGGTGATTTTGATTAAATGTTAATTACTTGTGTATTATTTTTTTTTTGGAAATAAGTGTGGGCGGTTCACCATGTGGGTGTTGGTGACCGTGCCCAGTGTATTGGTTTTCCACGATTTTTGCACTGGCCGTGTGTAAATAATCGTGGAAGAAGGTTACATGAAGTATTTTTATCTGCTAAGGTATATTTACGATTTGTTAAGTTTTTGGTGCATGTTATTGTAGTAAATATTGAGTAACTAAAAGTTAATTGTTTTTTTTTTTTCCAGATTGTATGGGATTCAGTAACTGCTGAAGAGGAAGGAATGAAAATTGTGAAAGAAACCTTAGTAGATTCCGATGAGAGAGTTGGGAAAGGTAGTCATGGTACAAGTGAGTGGGACAACTTACTTGACCAACACAAACTTTGTGAGAAGAAAGTTGCAGATAACGAGAATAAAATTGTTGATTTGGATAAGCAACTTAAAGAGGTCCGACAACTGCTTCTTAAAGAAAATGAGTGGTCAATTGGATTCGTGCGTGGAGCCAAGCCAACCTCTCATGGTGCAACCTATGGTGGTCCAAGCTCATGTAGTTTGGATATTTTGAAAATGTATAAAACATTTTTTGCATTCAAGTGTTTCTTGGTTAGTGGATTTTTTCTTTGTTTTTTCAGGTTTGCACTCGTTGTAAGGTGCTTAGAGAAGTTGTTTGGTTTTTTATTGTAAATGGGTTGAAACACCCCTTTGTGTTTCCTTTTCCATTTAATTTATTGGTTGTTGATTAAAAAAAAAATGTATTCAAGAAATATGTGGTTAAGTGATGTTAAGTGTTACTGAATTTGGAGGATAACAACATAGGTTGGGTATGAATACATTGAATGAAACCAGTCATGCAATTCCAGGGTTACGTGTAAACTATGTTTATTGTTGTAGTCATTCACTATTTTTGGACGTTTGGAAGTTGTTGTTTTGTTGAATTAGTACGAATTAAATTGTATGAAATTGTATATGGGGTATGTTCGCTTTCTTTCACTATTGAACTCAGTCAACACTAATTTACCAATTTCCCAACAATCAAGTGCATCACAGTTGTTTAGGTTTGGGTTTAGGATTTAGGGTTTAGGTTTGTCACCCAAACCAACAAATGTTGTATACATATAAATTTTTTCATATAACTTAAATTAATTCTTTGGTTGCAAGTTGTAATGAAGGAAGCACAAAACTTTTTGGACACAAGGAAGTGCTTAATATGAGATAAGAGAGAACCTTTATGAATTTTACTGCATCACAACTCCTAACTGCTGTAACATGCGTACAGGGGATACATTTCTATATGTATTGAATATATTTATTATGGTGTAAGTTTAACTTACAAATTAATTTCATGTCATCTTTGTTTGAATACATGGTTATATAAAAACCATTATTGCACCAGTTGGTTGTACGTTGGGAAATGAATATAATGATATGCATGATATGTTCAAAATACAATTATTTATAGTTAAATGTTAGTGAATTTGGAGGATAACAACATAGGTTGGGTATGAACCTGAAAATGGGGTGGGGTATTCTAACTATATGGTACAAAGATGTTTTCCAATGTCATAACTTTGTAATTGGTAAATGGTTCATAATTGTCATAGGAGAAAATATTAAAGTAAAGAAATAGTTGGCTTGTGTTGTTTAATTGGTGATTTTTTTAATGTCGTAAGATCTCCAAATGAGAGGAAAGGAAGAGAGGTAGTAACTTTGGTGAGATTAAAGGTTTGAATTCTTTTATTGACAACAATTTGTTATTTGAGGTACCATCAATTGGAAGAAACATGCCTGGTACAAAACAAGTGGATTAACTAAGAATAGATTAGGTAGAATGTTGGCTTGAAGCATGCTATGGTGCATAACCTATTGGGACTGAGCAGCAAAACAAAACATGTATAGGGCTGGTTGGGTAAGAAGCATATGCTCTTATTGTTCTCTGTTATCTGGGAACAAAAGGGTAGTATGTAGATGTAAAACAATGAGGTTTTGTGCACTTGTCAATTTGTAAAAGTGCAGTTAGCTTTAACTGGTTACATTCTCGTATGTTCTTGTATGCTCTTTTCTTGCCTGGGTAAGGCACTTGTATATGGGTTGGGACATCCCTAAAGTGTCCCTTTATATTTAATTTATTTATTGCTGATAAAAAAAAAGGTAGAGTGTTAGTCTTAGAGGAATTGTTACAACAATGACCTCATAGTAAACATTACATCTTGTTTAGGGAGACTTCAGATCACTGTGCAATAGTATTAAAATACTTAGAAAAGGATTGGGGCCTAAAGCCTTTTAAACAATACATACTTAGGAATGCTGTGAAGGGAGTCTTAGTTAATGGGCAGAAGTCAGAAGAACCAGAGGTGGTTAGAAGAGAAGAAAAGATCCTCTTTCAAAGTAGATTCTTAACCGCTACTGAGTTTGGGTTGAGGTTGGAAAATGTAGAGTTTAACTCTATAACTTTAGAGAATAATTTTCTTTTGACTTCCAACTTTACAGAGGAAGAAATCAAGATTGTTGTATGACAATGTGAAGGGTCCAAGAGTCCGGGACCGAACGGTTTTAATTTTAATTTCATAAAGAAAAGCTGGAGACCTTAAAAGAGGATGTTATGTGTGTTTTTTAGTGTTTTCAGAACTTAGGGAATTTTTCTATGGGGTGTAATGCTTCTTTTGTGTCATTAGTGCCTAAGGTAAGAGACCCACTCAACCTTGAAAAATTTAGACCTATCTCTTTCATTGGGGTAATGCACAAGGTCAAAGATCATTTCCAATAGGCTTAAGAGAGTCCTACCAAATATTATAGGTAGTTCTCAATCTGCTTTTTTAAAGGGGAGGGAGTTATTGGATAGTGTCTTAGTGGCTAAAAAAGTGGTAGAGGATTTAAGGAGGCATAGGAAAAGTGGTTTAATAATTAAATTGGATTATGAGAAGGCTTACGATGGTGAGATGATAATTTATGTATCACATGATGCATAGGTTAGGCTTTAACGATATGAATTAGCTTGATTAAAGGTTGTATGGAATCAACCTCTCTGTCCATATTAGTGAATGGAAGTCCTACTTTTCAGTTTAGACTGTCTAGGATTTGAGACAAGGAAATCCTATGACTCCATTCATGTTCCTCATTGTGGTAGAGGGTTTGGCGGGAATAGTTAGACATGAAGCAAAGGAAAAGCTCCTTCAAGGGGTGAAGATAGAAAAATAGAACATAAAGATTAATGTTTTTCGGTTTGCAGATGACACCCTATTCATATGTAAGGCTAACCACCATAACGTTTTTATAAAGGCAATTCTTAGAAGTTTCAAGTTATTATCAGGATTAAGAGTTAACTTCTACTAATTAAAGTTAGGCATCATTGGTGTAGAAAGAGGAATGATGAATAGTTTTGAAAATACTCTCAACTATAGTCAAATGTTCGTGCCTTTTAAGTATTTAGGCTTACTTATGGGTAGGAATCCAAGAAAAAGACAATTAGAAGCAAACTCAATGCTTGGTGGGTAGGTATCTAACTTTGGCAGGCATAGTGTTTCTATAAAAAAAAATTAGAAGCAAGCTCAATGCTTGGTTGGTAGATATCTAACTTTGGTAGGCAAAGTGTTTCTTATGAATTATGTCTCTACTGCTATTCCTTCATTTATTCTACCTATTATTCTTTAAATCCACCTGACGCTTTAAACCAACTAATGTTCTACTGCTCCTCTAAATACTCTAGGAACCTTTCAATATAGATTTTACTTAACCAGAAGTCAACATATATATTACATTTATTTATTTGTACTAAATATATAAATTTTAAATAATAATAATAACAAAAAATAATAAAATACTTTTAGTTATATATTTTAAAAATTATATTATTTTAACGCTATGTATATGAATGGAATATTAACTAATTTCAATATTATAAAAAATTATATCTAATGAATATGTGAAATGAAACTTTTATTTATATAAGACACTTTTATTTCAATGATAAGTTTTAAAATAAAGTTATCCTATAAATGATGTAGTTGAGGTGTGATCATTTACACCCTCTGTTTAAATTTATTTAATAATTGAAGTGCTTATGTTTTTAAATATATTACCTCATTGAGAATGAATTAACTCAAGTTAAGTATTCAATTGTAGTAATTATAACAATTGTTTTAACATTTGGAGTTGGAGATGGATTTTGTAAGAAACTAAAAAGTAGCTTAGTTTGAACAAGCTCACACAGTTACTTTAAAAAAAATGCATTTATAAACAGTAAAATAAATTCCTTCATAGCATATAGTTATTCACCATATTAATTGTTTTTTTTTTTCTTTTACTTTTTTATTCTCTCAATAGCCACTTTGAATGAGTTGATTCTTTGAAAAAACAAGAATTGTGCTAAGTGGAGTGCATGCTAATTTTGTGTCAAGAAAATTAGTACATGTTAATTTTGTGTCCGAAAGATATATATACTTTTAACTGATAATGTTTGCGACACATCTTTATCAATGGATACAAAATTCATTATAAAAATGAGTCCTCCAAATAAACATTGATGCATCAGATTTTAGAAATTAAAATTAGAACAAATAGATAAAATTAAAAGAAGATTTACTCCCTCTATCATATAATTATATATTTTTTTATGCACAATACTATGAGAATGTGAAAAAGATTTACTTACTCAACAAATATTTTTACATTCTCTAGACAATGCAAACATGTATAAAAAGCATGCAAACATGTATGAAAGAGTGTAGACAAAGAGAGATTCTAATTATGATTAAATTTATATACAAAAATATGAGCACCACCATCTGATTTATGTGGTTGAAAAAATATATTATGAATTAATTTTTATTAAATAATATTCGTAAGTTAATGTAAAAAATAAATATAAAATAATTTTAATATATATATTTAATCAACACATTAGGAATGTCTCAAATTTTATTAAAGAAAAATACTTCAGATTTTATATAAATATAATTGTTTCCCGATAAAGTTATATCCTTTCCAACTTCAACTTATTTTACAATTAGAATCCCTCTATACATCAATATAGACTTAAGTGTAGTTTATATAATACAAGACGATTCAACATGTCTATGAGCAGCCACCAACAAAAAAACTTATTAGATTCTGCCTTAAAAATTAATTTGTGTTTAAGTTTTGTCAAATTTAAAATATAGTTATACATATTTAAATATATAAATATATATTCAATAAAAAATATCTCATTAATTAAATAAAATTTTATTTCAATTGTCATAAAATGAACTTATAAAGTTATTTATATTTGTATATGCAAATTACTTCAACGAAGTTTAAAATGGAAAACAGGGACAACAAGTTGAGAGGAATATAAGGGGGGAGAATAGCATTTCTAATGATAAAAATAATTAGTATGAATATAAAGGGTTAGGAGGCAACGTTAAAAGAAAATATTTAAAAGATTTGATTAGCAAGGAACAGATAAATATGGTTTGTTTACAAGAGACAAAAAACTGAGTTAAATAAGGAGAGTTGCTATCTTCTCTCGGGTTCTAACGAAATTGAGTGGGTTGAAAATGGTGCTTGTAATAGTGCGGGTGTGATTATTATGATGTGGAGGAAAAATTGTTTTTAGATGTCTAATTTCTTTAATGGAAGGAATTTCACTATTATTGAAGGGTTTTGGAAGGTTGGGATTGGAGCACAAGTCACAATTGTGAATGTTTATTGCTTCGAATCGTTAAAAGATAAGATGTTGATTTGGAAAGAGATTAGCGACTACAGGAAGAATCAAATTGCTAAGGCCTAGTGTGTAGTTGGGAATTTTAATTCTATCAGAAGGAAGGAGGAGAGGAAGAGTCTGATATCTGTGTCCGATTATAGTAGAGAAATAAATGGATTTAATGCCTTTATTGAAAATTCTGAATTGTTAGATATCTCGATGGTTGGTAGAAAGTTTACTTAGTATAAACCAAATGGATTGGTGAATAGTAGGATTGATAGGGTTCTTGTGTCAAAGGAATGACTTGAAGTTTGGTCGTATAGTAAATAGTTTGTTTTAAGTAGATCTGTTTCTAACCATTGCGTTGTTGTGCTAAAAGATATGAGTGTGGACTGGGGCCCAAAACCGTTTAGGAGTTTGGATGTATGGCAAAGTGATAGCAGGTACAAAGAGTTTTTGAGAATGAAATGGTCTAGTTACGAAGTGCAAGGAGGAGGAATGTTCATCTTTAAAGAAAAGTTGAAAAAAATTAAAGCAAATATATAAGTCTAGAACAGATTTTGGGAACGTCAATTGGGTTGGTGAAAGTTTGCAGAAGAGAATTTTCGAGCTGGACATGGGAGATGATGAAAATGAGTTAGATTAGTTCGGAAGGGAGCAAAGAAAGTTACTCTTAGTAGATTTTAACAGGAATCTTTTTAAACAAGAGGCGGTTCTCCATCAGAAAGCAAGACAAAAGTGGTTGAAGCAGGGTGATCTTAACACAAGATTTTTTTCACTCAACAGTTAAATGGAGGAGGGCAAGGAATGAGTTACACAATGTTTTAGTTAATGGTCAATTTTGTGTTGATAAGGAAGTGGTTAAGGACAAGGTCAGAAATTTTTTCAAGTCTAGATTTGATGTGAAAGATGCTTTTCAGATCAAGTTGGATAATGTTAATTTCAAATATATTTCTGAGGAGGACAATGAAATGTTGTTTGGTGATTTTTTCGAAGAAGAAATCAGGGAAGTAGTTTGGAGTTGTGATAGTTCGAAGAGTCCTGGCCCGGATGATTTTAATTTTGGATTCATTAAATTTGGTTGGGAATTCATTAAAAAGGATGTTATGTCGACGGTGAAAGACTTTGCGGTCAGTGGCAATGACCTAGGGGATCAAACGCGTCGTTCTTATGGTTGATTCCTAAAGCTGGTGAGTTTAGACCTATTTCGCTGGTTGGGAGCTTATATAAAATTATTTTGAAAGTTTTATCTCTAAGATTGAAGAAGATGATTAGTAAAGTTATCAATGTCAGATAGTCTGCTTTTCTTGAAGGGAGGGGTCTACTGGACAATGCGCTAGTGGCTAATGAAGTTTTTGAGGAGATGAAGAGGAAGAAGAAAAGTTGTGCTTTCTTTAAAGTTGATTATGAGAAGGCCTATGACTATATAATTTAGGAGTTTATTTTCTATATGCTAAAAAGGTCAGCTTTTGTGATAAATGAATTCATTGGATTAAGGGTTGTTTAGAATTGGCCTCAGTGTCGGTGCTTGTAAATGGCAGTCTAACTAAGGAGTTTATTCCTAAGAGAGGGTTACGTCAAGGGGACCCGTTAGCTCCGCTTTTGTTTCTTATTGTGACTGAAGAATTGGCAGGTGTGTCAAGGATGACAATTGAGAAGATTTTGATTGATAGTTTGGAGATCGAGAATAAGAAAGTTAAGGTTAACATGTTACAATACGCCGATGATACCTTATTCTTTTGTGAAGCCAATACTAAAAATTTTTTTAACATCAAGGTGGCTTTGAATTGTTTTGAATTATCTTCTAGGCTTAAGGTTAATTTCTTGAAGAGCGGGATAGGTGGGTTGGGAGTTTATCAGACAACGGTTCAACGTTTTGTGGCTATCCTTAATTGTGATGTGATGGTAACACCTTTTACATTCTTGGGTATGTTGCTAAGGGGTGTCATATGTAAGGACCCAGGAAATTTTATTGGAATAAAAGTGGTATATTTAAATAATTTCAGAAGAAGTTATTATTTAAAATACAAAGAGCTGGTAAATGAAGTTTCGTAGTAGCTGGACCTCGGAAGTCGCCCAAGATCTGGGGTCAGCTGGTAGAAGTCGGTCGGATGATGTGTGGATCAAGAAGAGTAAAGGAAGAAAAGTTAAGTTTAGAAGGCTATGAGATCGCCGGTCGCCTGCTACACATGAGCGCCAGGTGGACGTCGCCAGGGCGCGAGGCATGAAGGCATCGTGCGGGCGCGAGAGGCATGCAGGCATCGCGCGGGCGCGAGGCATGCGGGCATTGCCAGGGCGCGAGGCATGTGGACGTGGCCAAGGCGCGAGAGGCATGCGGGCATTGCCAGGGCGCGAGGCATGTGGACGTGGCCAAGGCGCGAGAGGCATGCGGGCATTGCCAGGGCGCGAGGCACGTAGACGTGGCCAAGGCGCGAGAAGCATGCAGGCATCGCCAGGGCGCGATGCATGTGGACGAAGCCAGGGCGCGAGGGTTATGAGGGCGTTGCCAGGGAAGACATCGGTCGTCCTCCAGGGCGAAGGAGAAATCGGTCGTCTTCCAGGGCGAAGGAGACATCGGTCGTCTTCCAGGGCGAAGGAGACATCGGTCGTCTTCCAGGGCGAAGGAGACATCGGTCGTCTTCCAGGGCGAAGGAGACATCGGTCGTCTTCCAGGGCGAAGGAGACATCGGTCGCTCGCCAGGATGAGTCAGCAGTGGAAAGTTATCGCGCGACGTCGGGTTTCACACAGAGTAAAGTGGGACCCAGACTCTCAGCATGAAACGTCCTGCACGCGCGCCACGTAGACAAAAAGGATGATTCAGAGTGGTGACCTCAGAGTGTTAGCCTGCGCAGAGGCACGCTTAGTCGTACTGTTCAGTGAAGCGTACACGCAAACTTCCCTGCAGAGTGGGTGGTGGCAGCGGTTTTTGTGGAGAAGTCAGCTTAAGATACAAAATACCCATTTCTGAGAGAGAAAGAAAGAAACGTCGCAGTTGTTCAAGAGCGAAAGAGTGAGTTCACCTCCCTTGTTCTCCATTCTCTCCTTCGCACTACGATTCTAGCACCTTCACACAAGAGTACGACGAACGACGACCACCATTAGAGCGCCTGGGAGGTTCTCTGCAAGTCCTTCAACCAGACGCAAAAAACAGAGCCAAGGCGTTGTTCAAGCTTCGTTGGGTTTCAGAGCTCCTGGTGTTTTGCGCAAGCCCAGGTAAGGGAAGCTAGCCTTCGTTTTCAATACAAGCCATAGTTTTGCTGTTTCTGAAGTGAGGGCGACATGGTCGCCGGTTCTCTGTTTCTTTTCGAAATGTTCTGTTCTATGTGGTTGGGCGACGTGGTCGCCGGTTTTAAATACGGGTTTCGAACTCCCCTGTGTTCGACGTTGTTTGAAGCTGTTTGGGATTTAAATACAATATATATGTGATATTCGAAAGTTTGAAACGTTGAAATGATTGTTGCTGTAATTTGAAATATTCCTTTGCATGGTATGACGTCTTGAATGCTGTGAATGTGGGATCGAGGCATAGTATTTTCAGGAAAGGAAATACCGTGTAAGATCTGTATAGGTGTATTGACTAGGGGCTTGTCTAGAAGGAGATATCCTGACTCTGCTGAGATAATGGAACCACATAGAGGAAGTTATTCAGTTGGTGAGAGTCGAAGGAGGTTCATACGTATGGGTGAGTTGTTCAAGTGGGAACGAGCTCGGCCTGTTATATGAATTCACCCTGTCATACCGGGAGAGTTGATGACATTGAGATTATATGCGCATGGCTGTGTGGATTCACAGCGACCCTGTGTGGATTTCACAGTGGTATGGTATGACAGGTGCAGATCTCTGAGCCTGAGTCAACGCATGAGTCAATCCGGAAGTAGTGTCATGTGTCTATGCATTGTGAGTCAGTGGAAAGTCTGACGTGTGAACCATGAATACTGAAATTTGAAATAGACACTTGACGAGTTATGGAATATGAGTATGTTGATGGTTGTAATTGTTATGGATCATGAATGGCGTGAAGTTTTATGTTTGCTATTTATTTCAAAGCTTTTAAACCATCTAGCTTACCCTTTTCTTTGTATTGTTCTCTGGCTGTTTTCTCTTAAACTGTGATGATCGTGTATTTTTACACGGGAGCAGATGATCTTCCAGGGAGTAGAGCTCCTTAGAGAGTGGTCGCCGGAAGGAGATCGCCTGTTCCGTCTCTATCGGGTGATCGCCTGTTTCTGCCGCTATCGGGTGATCGCCTATTTTTCTGTACTGGTAGCAGATCGGCTGTTTTGGGTCCCCTGATAGGAGATCGCCGGTCTATGTAGGGAGATCGCCGGTTTTCAATTTAGTTGGTTGTATTTTGTTTAAATTTTAGAAAAATATACCGGTTATGTATTTATCTCCCTGTGAGGAGAAACTTTATTTATTTATATAAAATTTTGTTCACTTCAATCTATTTGTTACTTTTATTTTCATTATATGAACATGTATGGTATTTTGGCGGGATGTTACACCTAGCACCTAGTCAAGCAAGGGAAAGGATAGAGAATGCATGCCAATCAAGAATTGAGTGGATTGACTCTTGCCACTAAGGTTTTGCTGTGGCCACAACCGTAAGCTAAGGACACGGTCAATCTTTGCTATATTGCCAAAAGGGATTTGTGCAGTATTTTACTGCATAATTTTGCAGCAACCAAGAAGACTAAAATTTTTTTGTTTTGATTGATTTTTTGTTTTGAGTGTATAGAATTTTGATGTGAAATTTTGTTTTTTATATAAAGGTTGAGATACTCTTAAAATATTCTCTTAATTTAATTTTATTTTTTATTGATTAAAAAAAGAGTTTTTCTTAATATTTATTAATATATTGTATTGATAAATCTATTACGTTTCATAAGATAGATGTATAGTCACATACATAAAATAAATATCATATGATTAATTAAATCTAACTATACAATATTTTATAATCAATTAGTTTCATGTGACTAATAATTTATAATTATAATTTTATAAATTATATTATAAAAGAATTAATCTTTATCTTTTATATTAGTTATAATAGATGTCATCATTTTATCATATGATTTTCAAAATCCAACTACAATTCATTAGTCACATACTTGAATTTAATTAAGTATTCAATTGGTTATTAAATTTTGTAGAATTAAACCATAAAATTTAACAAAGCATGTGACAATACATATAATAATAAATTATAATATCTAACAACACAATACAATACATGAATCAATATCCAGAAAAACTGTTAAAAAACTATTAAATTAATTAAAATGGATATCAAATCCTCCCATACTTCATAACTTAGAATAGGTTACAATAACAAAATAGACATAAAATAAAGATAAAGTACACTTTCAAATTAAAAGCACATTAATCTAACTTAAAGTATTAATTACACAAAACAATTTTCACATGAAAAACATGAGTGTGTCAGACTCTTAAAAAATAATTTTGATGAATAATATGCTTATAATGCCACTAATGTGGCTATTTAAAAAAGTTTTTCAGCTACAATAACATAAATATCATTTCACTGAAACACATAAAAAAATTAGAATAAATAGATAATAATAGAGAAAGAATTTACAATATATAAAATTATCTAAACTTTTTACACAATACTTTAACATGGAAGATGAGAACCTCATATATAAAAAAAAACTTACACTGCTTCTCAGCCTCCGTGCAAGCTTCTGAGTCTCCGTGTAGCAAGTATAAGAATGTGAAACAAAAGGAAGAAGAAGAAAAGAGGGCGGAGTGAAAGAAGAAACGAGGGGCGGAGTGAGCTTTTAACCTTTAGGTTAAAGGCTTATTTATTGACGGAGGATCCGCCTTGAAAACAAATCTGTGATCATTTAACTATTTTATTAAATAATATTAATAAGTCAATTTATTGAAGTCCTATTTTTTTAAAATATGTATAAAAATACAAACAATTTTTAGTATTAGTGTAAAATAAATAAAAATTTATTCAACAAAAAATTATCAATTTAGTCAAATAAATATTTTATATTAAATTAAACGATAATGTAAATTTCAAAAGAATATATATTCAAATTATTTGCAGCATAACAAATTTGATAGAGAATTTTAATATAGACATTTGCATTCTCATAATGAACAGCTTGCATCATATTTACTCATGGGATGAAAACAATGAGAAGTGAGAACCTATTGAATGATAATTACATTTGCAGAGAGAATGTGATATTTTAGGTAAAAGCACTAATAGTGAATCGAGGGAGGCGTGGAGAGTATAAGGCTTTATGAGTTGAGGTTAAACTAGAAAATTTTATTCAATAAAAAAATTATATACTTAGTTAAATAGAAGTTTATTTTGAATCTTTATTACTTAATTTGTTTCTCATTAAAAAAATAATAAATAAAGTTATATATATATATATATATAATATAAATAGACCAATTTTTTTTATTTAATTTTTGAATATTTATGTTGAGTCTATTAGGTTGAGATTATCTCTTTTAACATTAGGTGTTCTTTCTATAGCTGATTAAAAAATAAACAGACGTTCTCTCATTATTGTCTTCTTTTTTCTTTTTTGGATAGTCTTCCTCATTGAAGAGTGACTTAAATGAAATGTATGTTCTTTTTGACACATTAGTGTATAACCTATAATGTGACATTACTTAATTGTAGCTTCTCAGGATGGATTCACTTAAGTGAAAACTTCCTTTGGTTGAGATAATTCTTCTCTTCACATGTGTTACTTCTCGAAAGGGATCCACTTAGGTGAAAACTTCCCTGATAAAAAAAGATTGTTACTTCTCGAGAGGGATTCACTTAAGTGAAAACTTCCTTGATAAAAAAGGATCAATTTTAATGAAATTTCAAAAAGCATGGCGTAAATGAATGAAAATGGTTCTTTGTATTTATGTAGGTGCCTCATTAAAACCTCCCAAGCCAAAACCTCCTCAAGGAAAAATATTTGTGGTAGGGTACACCTCATTTATAGTGCTGTAATTGAAATAAAACTTGAGATGATCCCAGGTTCTTAGTATTCCTTCCCCACATAGATGTTATAGCCAATTATGCTCTATTGTTTAGGCTTTCATGAATGCGAAACGATCATTCCCAATTTGAGGCAAATTTGTCATGTGCTAAATCTTTTCTTGATTTTATTTGCATCCTTCATACTTGATCTCTTTTTTGGAGGGGTCTTAACTACTGCATAGTATCTTCAGGCAGTCATTTGCTTGGATGCTTATTCTCATATCTTAGCTTTATCTCATAGTTATTGGAGCAAGTCAAACCCGATCTTAAGGCACTCGTTGTTTCAAGTTAAGATCCAACATGTTTCGGCGTAGCATCGACTCTCCAAGTTCTATTAGTATCATAACATTCGTAACATATGTAAGGTTGCATGGAGATTCCTAGGCTGTTGTTTGTGGGGTACACTGGTATGCCCAAAGTGCCTCAAGGAGTTCTTCTGCCCATCTTCCTTTTGCCGCTAAGCCTTTAGCTAGAATGACTTTGTTGGCAGATTGGGCTTAGCCATTTGTCTGAGGATACTCGACCAAGCTGGTGAGTGTTTTATCACGAGGGTTTTTAGAACTCTCCAAGTTTCTTGCTGGTGAATTGTTTTCCGTTGTCAGTGACATGGAGTACTGTAGTTCGAAGTGACATATGATGTTTTCCAAATGAATTTTTGTCCTTGTTGTGTTGTTATCTTAGCAATGGGCTCGACTTTAATCCATTTTGTGAAGTAGTCCATTGTGATCATCAAGGATTTTTGTTGCCTTTGGGCCAGGGAAAACGATTCTACTATATCCATTATCCATCGAGCAAACGACCAAGGTGAACTGATAACGCATAGCTCTATTGATATGAGAGGGAATATGTTACTATGCTCTTGACAAGTTTTGCATCTTCTAACGAACTCGACACAATCTTCTCCTAATGTTGGCCTCAAAGAATTTTTGAAGCCATCATGTTCTGCCTTGAGTGTAAGCCACAGATGTCACGGTGAAACTCATTCAGGATATACTCGACTTGTGTTTCACTAACACATTTCAAGAGGGGTGTGGAGTATCCTCTTTGGTACAAGTCATCTCCAATTATTGTGAAACGTGTAACTCTTCTTGCCAGTGACTTATCAACTACATAACATTATCCTCTAATGTGTGCCTTGATAAGTTTCGTCCACTCCTCCTTTTGTGAGGTTCCAACAAGGCCTTTTTCAATTCTAACAGTTAGGGTGGGGTACTATTTTTGGGATAATCGCCTCATGACCATTTTTTGTTTTTGTGCTTACTAATTTTGATAGTGCGTTTGTGAAACTAAAATTGCTTATGACTATCTTAATTAGACATTGGTCTTTTAAAGAAGTTTTTAATCGTGAGTTTGTGAAGTTAAAATTGTTGCAAAGAAATTTTTAACTGTGAGTTTATGAAGTTAAAATTGTCTTTGAATGTATCTCATCAAACACTGATATTGTGAACATTTTTAGTACACAATTAAACATTCCTTTCTTGTATATTCCATGCGTGTTTCACATTCCCCCTTAACATCCACCCAATAAGAAAAGTAGGAAAGGATATAAAATACCAAAAAGAGTAAACTACTTAAGAAAATCAAATTTTGATAAGTTCAACTTGATCTATTATTTGCTACCTATATGGAATCCTAATCTAACAACAATCTTAGTTTCATAATCGTCTTTTGAATTAAACAGAATCTAAGGAAAGTGAAATTGTCTAAAACTGGAAATTTTTTAAAAAATTGAAATTGAACATCTAACTTATGTTTATAGATATCATATCTAATTCATTTTAAAATATATTGTTAAAATATTACTAGGTCTAATTTTTTATCAACAATGAATTAATTGAATTAAAAGGACCATTTAAGGGATGTTCCAACCTGTATATAAAAGATAGGCTAGAAACATCAAAGTAAAACAAAAAACAGATCTAATACCTAACAACAACCACCAGCATAACAACAAAAGTTGAGTTTGTAAGATCACTATGCTCCCTAAAACTCCCTATAAGGGGATTTTTTATATTAGAGAAACCTATAAGATTTTTAAAATAGAAATCAAGTACCCTGTCCACGAATCGAAGAAAGTTGTAGGCATATGCTGAGATGGACTTCCAAAATAGATGCTTCATGAATAAATTAGTAGACCACTTGAGTTATTTATAAACATTAAGAAAGTTGCAGTACTAGAAATGATAGATAAAGCGTGGAGAAGGTTCTTGTGTTTCCTGTTGTTGCATGCATCCTTAGCCAAAACAATACCATAAGTTTTCTATAAATGTATACATTAGTCCTGCAAAAGTTCCTTAAAACTGACCAAGATATTAGATGAACACATCAGAAAATAGTACGCATGGTTATATAAGCAATGTGTCATATTAAAAAGATCATATCAATAACCAATGGACAACTTAGACAAAGCAATACTAAGAGCCACCTCCAACTATAAACATACACAACTTGAAAGAGTAAACAAAACCATAAAATCACATTAAAAGAAAGAACAAAGTGTCATTTCAAATATTTTAAGCAATGAATAGGACAAAGTACCCAATCAGATAGGGAAAAACTCAGAGGAAATTTGGCTTTTCATACTAGTCCAAGCCCTCACCTGTGTCATGTGGAAAATTTCTTCTATGTCAACCTTACCTTATTTAAAGACCACATTATTTCTATGTTCCCAAGTATTCCAAATACATGCAATACACACACCCTTTTCTAACTTATTTTCCTTTGCGTTGCTTTGGAATAAGTGAAATTGTTGGAAATGTGCTTTAGGTTTATTATGTTAGAATTATAGGCCTTAAACAAGAGGGGGAGGGGTGAATTGTTTTTGAAAGATTTTCGCAAATATTGAAGGTAGATTGAAAGATACAGGAGAATCAATCAATTAGAATTTTTTAAGCCAATTTAAAAACTGTTTTACACTTTGTAGAAGAAAATCAATCGGTTGTTTTTGAAAAACAATCGGTTGTTTATATCAGTAGTTATAAGAACAAAGCAAAAACAGATTTAACGAGAGAAGGGATAGAAAGATTCACACAGGAAATTTATACTGGTTCACTCTTAACCAAGAGCTACATCTAGTCCTTAGCTTACCACTGAGTATTCACTATGAAATCAAAAACCTTGATTACACACAACCCACCAAATAGGTGATCTTAAACCCTTCAAGAACATACACCTCCTCTGGCAAACACACCACAAATTTCAGAACACCCTCTAAATCTGCACTACACCAGTCTTTACAAAAATACAGTAATCAAAAGAAGAGAATGCAATACGCCTAGAAATGATCAAAGATCAAAACAAACTTGATACAGCACAATCCTATTCCACTCTAAGAAAAGACCCAAAGCTTGAAGCAATCTTGGAAAACTGATTTGAAAGTGTAATCTTGAATCAATCACAACAAGGAGCGTATAACCACTTATTTATACTCCAATCAGTTATTAAAAGCAATAAATATGAGAACCAAAATTAGTTAAAATCATTTAAAATAGATTAAACCAACTTAACAAAATTTTGTTAAGGTTTTCAAAAAGTCAACCGGTTGAAAACACAAAACAATTGGTTGAATTGGCTTGACAGCAAAGTCAACCAAATTCAAGCTTTTTCAAATTCTTTTCAAATTACACCAACTGAAAAAAACCGGTTCAATCAAAAAATCAACTAGTTGATTTTCCACTTTCTTTAGAAAACATCTGTTTTTTAAAAGAACTTGAATCAAGCAACCTTGGATCATAACTTTGAGTAGATTAACAAATTCAAATTACACAAGACACACATACTCAACCAGCAGCAACCATCTTCATCCATTCCACTTGGATTTGGAAGCATCAAAGCTACCTAAAAATAGGTCAATCAAAGTAGATATGATATTAGAGTGGGTCAAAAAGACTTTACTGATTCAACAATAATCGTAAAATTTAGAGTCAATTAAGAGAAGGCTAAACCTACACTAACAATTTCCAAAATAAGAAAATTATTAGTGTAAAAAATATTATAAAAAATTATATAAAATAATAATGGTAAGTTTCGTTTTACTAGACACAATTGGAATTAATGAATTATATTTAAAAAAATATAGAAAATAAGGTAGCTAGGGCCTAACTAGCACTATTGGCTGATGCAACTAGAATTAAGTGAATTATATCTAAAATCATATGAGGTATTCTAGGCCTTGTCGACGTTATTGATCGGCAGAACTGGAATTAAATGAATTTATATTTTAAAAAATGTGGTAGCGAGGACCTAGCCAATGTTATGGATGACATGGATTTGCAAGTGCTTAGCCCACGCTACACACTAGATGGGGGCATGGGGCTATTAGTGAACCCAAGTTCATTTTACAGATGCAAGCCCATTTTCCCCTTTTATCTCTAAAAGCAAATCCCTAGCTCGTGAGAAACCCAAATTGTGCCCCCATTTCTTCCTTCCCTCATTTCTTTGTTGATATGGTTAGTGTATAGGGAGAAGTTGGAAAGTGGGTAGTTGTTTGCATTAGTGAATAAGGTGAGAAACTCAAATTGATTACAGTGTTTCAAATTGGGTCCTCTCTTGGTTGAGCAAATTGGTTTGCAAATCGATTCTAGTGGGTAGGAGATCAAACAAGTTGGGGTTACGGTGGATGCTAGTCTGGAGCTGAACCTGTATTATTGATTTAAAAGGTGAATTTGTTATTCGTTTCGATGAGTTCGTTCTTAGTTACTATACATGTTAAGATTGGATTGTGTTTTGAATTTTTATGCTTTTCGTGTATGGATTCAATTGGTACAGAGGTTGTGTAAATATTCTGACAAGGAGCTTAAATGGAGTTGAAACTGCGACTGTCATTTTTTTTATCAACAAAAATAATGAATAAATGTGGAGCATTTAGGGATGCTCCCAAAAAATTCTAAAGTATTACAAATAACCTAAACATCTTTAGGCCTACGCAAAAATTTGCCTCTACCTCTTGACATAAGGTGGATAACCAATCATCAATAGTCCTAACTAAACATCAACCAAAAACCAAACTAACAATGTATTTAAAGAGCATCCAATGGCTAATCCGGACAACAACTCAAAAATCCAACATCACTTCCTACACTAGTGCAAAATGAGTAAAAGAATGTTGTTTATTTAATGCAGTTTGCGCTCATATGCATTCGTAAAAAATGCGGTGACATTTTTGAAATTATTTTGATTGGCGCTTGATTTACAAATGCAACTATTTGAATAGCCGCCTTTGTGACTCAAGCGCGTTGATTTACAAATGCGGCTATTTGAATAGCCGCATTTGTAAATCAAAATGCTTTGATTTACAAATGCGGCTATTCAAATAGCCGCATTTGTAAATCAAGCGCCTTGATTTACAAATGCGGTTTTACATTTTAGCCACATTTGTAAATAGTTTTTTACCCTAAATTTTGAAGCGCGCCACACTTTCCTACTTCTCCTCTTGCCTTTCGTTTGCATTGTTCCTGCGCTCGCGAACATTGTTGGAGTTCATCTTCCTCTGCATCTTCATTAATTTGGGTCATATTGTATGTTCTCTTGAATCGTTTCTTCCTCTACATCTTCACTACATATAATATTTTTACATTTTCATTATATTTGTTTATTTTCCTTGCATTGGTGGTCAAAGGTAGTGTTTCATTAGCTTCGCTGCTCCGTCACTGCTCCGCCACCGTTCCGTCACTGTTCCGCCTCCACTTCCGCTGCTGCCGCTGTTTCTGGCGCTCTCCTGCCACTCTTCACCACCAACGTTCGTTCACACACAAGGTTGGTGTGGTTTTTTAAATTTTTTGAATTTTTCTTTAATATTTTGAATTTATTTTTTTATGTATTATAATTTGTATATTTTAAATTTTATATTATTTAGTATTTATTAAATTTTGAATTTTTTTTAAATATCAGAAGCATATACAAGTGCGGCTACAAGAAACAGTCGCACTTGTAAATAGTATTTATAAATGCGGCTATATAACCGCATTTGTATCTCTTTGATTTACAAGTGCATGTCGATCAAATGCAGCTATATAGTCGCATTTATAAATATAAAAGAACCGCACTTGTTCTGTGTTTTTGCACTAGTGCTAGTTAATTGGAAGTGACTGTCAAAAAGATAAGTTTTAAGAGTTAATTAATTGGAATTCGTAAACATCACCTCCTGATTCTCCTTGCATTTTATCCTGTTAAGAGAAAGGGTTAGCTTGTATATGCTTGAAAAAAATTCAAAAGTAAACTTACTAACTATATAAGAAATTAACATGTATGTTCACATGGTTGAACCCACGCTAGTAGTGTCCCTTCTAGCGAGGGTTAAGCTCACTATTAGTGCCCCTTTTAGCAATGACTGAGTTCACTCTATTAGCATCCCTTTAGCAAGGACTAAGCATCCATTTAGTAAGAGTTGAGTCCACTTTATTAACATCATTCCTACCAACGCAATTATCTTAGCTTTCATCGTATATAACACCCTTTTTTTGCCCACACAACACCAACACAAATATATACTTAGTGTCGATCTTTTAACATTTGAGACTTTTATTTGTTAACTCTAAGATCAAGTTTTCTTCTAATGAATTATAATATTAAAAATAGTTGAGACTTAGGTACTTGATTCGTGAGTGGGTGCACATGAAAGGAATTTTCTTTAACAATGTTGAAAGTATCTTCATATATCACAAATATAAGGTTATACTTTCCAAACATCTAAGGTTGTATATTTTTTTTTAATATGGACAAAGAATGAATTAAATAACTTCATCATTTAAGAGATATCCAAACACTATTATATAACACAAAAGACAAGTCTTCCAATACATTTAAAAAACCTCCATGTGCATATGGATTAAAATTCTCCCATAGTCCAATGTAACGTTGTATACATAAATGTCAAATTAGATTGTAAGATTCAAATTGATGATAATACTTATGTTATTAATAATGTCACCATTGTTGGCTAATTTTGGTGGAAGGGTTATTCATTAGAGGATGCTTTACCTTTATATTACTCTTAATTTAGTGTTAAAAGTTTTATTTTGGAATGAAAATGCCTTCTACTTAGTTGATTCAAATGAAAGTTTCATTTGAATTCAATTGAGAGTAGTTACGAAACAATGACAAACATCTTCATTCATATATTGTCGACCTCTAAATAATTTTGTTAATGAATCCAACACTATAAAGAAATACCTAGGTGTAACCTTTCTTCTGTGTTTACTACACACTATTCAACAGCAGTCTTCAATTTTTTCTTAAATTTTCATGGAAATAATATATGATCTGATTATTAATTAATAAAGAAATTAAGATGGAAGCATTAATGTAGCATAGAGATGCTGATTAGGTTATTAGGACAAGACTGCTACAAAACAATAAGTGCAGTAGTACTAATTTTCTTGGGAACTACACAGCCAAATACTACATAACAAAACCGTTTCTTGCAAAATCTCCCACCACCACCACACCGAAGAGCAAGCACAAGAACTATAACATTATCAAATTTTTCTGATTAAATTCTCATACAGATAATATATAATCTGATATACTAATAAAGAAATTAAGATGGAAGCATTAGCATTGAGATGCTCAACTAGGTTATTAGCCCAAGACTGTGTATTGCTGCACCCTCATCCTTTTGCAGTGATGCATAGAGATGCTCATCTTTTTGCAGTGATGCATGGAGATCATATATATATAAGAGTTTGATTGGTACCACGTTGAAGCCGTCTACATATGTCAAATATGCAGAGGTAAGATTCAAATTGATGATCAACTTTCAAAATTGCTTCAGATTGAACAGGCCATGCATGACAGCCATAGTCTGCATGGTGAGGGTTGGTGGCAGAAACAACATCATCGGCGGATTCCTTATACACTGTTAGATCGAAGACATGCATTGGTATTCATTAAACGACATCACACTTTAATCCAAATATCACATTGACAGAATTCCAACGCAGAGCAGAGCGTATTATTGCAAACGACATCAACTTTCAATGAAAAGTGTGCCCAGTGCTCATTCTCTTCCTTCTTTTTTTTTTTTTTTTTCAGAAAATTTCTCTGATTTTTAAAGAAATTTGGTTGAGCAAGCTATCTTACAAAGTTACAGATTCATATTCTCTCTCTCATTTCCTTAAACGGAATTCAATTTACTGATTAAATTGAACAAAAATAAATAAAACCCGAAGAAAAATTCAGAATTTAGCTTATTCTAATGATGCATCAAGTATTTACTATCCAAATTAACTCTAAGATGCAATTATTCTTCTATTCCCTTAACTTAACATATACTTATACTTCTAACAAACATCACATACACCATAATACACAATTCACATAGAAGAAACTAAAACACAATACAATATCTCACTATATTTATATATCCATTATTAAATTACATTGGATTTATCTCTGTTCTACCGGCCGTCAAGGTGTCTTCTTCGATATATACTCATCAAGAAATAATTAAATTAAATTTTTAAGAAATATTTTGGAAGAAAAATCTATATTTTATAAATAATCACTTTATAGAGAAAAACAGTTCATCATAATGATAATATTTTGCTTGAAAATAATAACTTTTTGTATATAGCATTTTTTTTTCTTAAATTTAATTTTCAAGTTTTTTTTTGCATAAGATCAAGAAGTTAGCAAGTAAACGTTATTGCATTTTTTTCTTATAATTTTTATTATCAACAAAAATTAAATTAATTAAAAAGAGACACTTTAAGAGTGTCTTAACTCATACAAATACTTCAAACCACTCCATTTCTCCATCTAACTAAGAACCACATAATCTCTACGCACATCCAAAATATAAAACAAAATCACATTGGTCCCTAGACAATTTCCAAAGGCAGGCCAAGAAATGCAAAATTATTGGTCGTTAAAACCTTAGTATCTAATTAGATACCAATTTAGAAACTATTTATCCATAATAGAAACTAATTTAGAAACCAATAATTTTTTTAGTCTCTAAAATAGTATCTAATTTAGTCCCAGTAACAACTAATTATTTTTAGTCTCTAAAATTGATTTCTATTTAATGATTTTCTAGTAGTGAATAGTGATTTTTAAAGTCCTTGAGCAATGGTTTTTGAACTGTAAGTCTATGAACGTGTTGTTTATATTTTTGAATTATAGACTACAGTTAACAACTGTAATCTATTAGCTATTTATAGGCAGCGGCTTTTAATAACCGTCACCTATATATTACATGAAATAAACCCAAAAAAAATCCGAAGGATGGTATAGATGATGTTCTAACTGCCGTCTATACCATTTTCTATGTCCTTTGCCATTTGTTCCATGGTCCCATCACAGATTGTGATTATTGTCAAGACCGTAGTCTATAGGTCACTATAAACGACGAATTTATCCTTTTTTTATCAGTAAAGAATAAATGAATTAAGAGGGACACTTCAGGGGTATTCGAACTCTTATACAAGTATCAAGATCATTCACCCCCTAACTTAAAAACCAGAGAAGCATTCCAAGCTTGGGTAACAAAAGTGTTATCAACACCCATAGTAGTAAACAAGCTTGTATATGGTTATCAACACCCATAGCGTAGAACAACCTAACTTATTACCCAAAAAACACTCAAGCCCAAGATTACATCATTACATCATCTTATCTATACATAATTCAGCTTTGCAATTCTGATTTCCAAACTTGAAAAAGATCCACTAGAAAAGACTTATACTACCTCTTTGACTTCATAACCATTACACCGAGACTAAAAACTTCATTCTTCATTTCTCACCGATTTAAAACCTTCCTTCTTGAGAAAGGACGTCTTTGGGGCCCTTTTATTGGTTTCCACCCAACATAACAACCGTTATAGTGGCTCATTGACTACGATCTTGGCAATAACCGCAATCTATGATTGATTATTTTTCAGTTCATGTAAATTAAACTTATATACTATTCATTTTCTATCTTAGACTTATAGAACATAATGAAATATGTGGCTCAAGAATTCCTCACATAGTTCATTGTGGCCGAATTTAGTGGTTGAGTATCCATAAAATAATGCAATACAAAATAAGTTGAAATTAGTGTTAAAGTACATATAGTTTATTATAAACAATAATTTAAATATGATTACATGTTCTCAACCTCTGTTAATGCTAAGTCTTATAATGGTAGTCATCAATTGCATAACATACACTACAAGAAAATCATTAAATAGAAACTAATTTTAGAGATAAAAAACAATTAGTTGCTGTAGTGACCAAATTAGATACCATTTTGGAGACTAAAAAAATTTTTGGTTTCTAAATTAGTTTCTATTAGTGTTAAATGATTTCTAAATTGGTATCTAATTAGCTACCAAGGTTTTAACTACCAATTATTTAGATTCTAAATTTGGTAGCAAAAACCTTGGTAGTTAATTAGATACCAATTTAGAAACCATTTAACAATAATAGAAACTAATTTACAAACCAAAAAATTTTTAGTCTCCAAAATGGTCTCTAATTTGGTCACTATAACAACTAATTATTTTTTGTCTCTAAAATTGATTTCTAATCAATAATTTTCTTGTAGTGATAGTAGTCACACTCATACCCTTCTGATTGTTTATTACACTACAATTTAATATTAATTAAAAGTTAATATTGATATTTTGACAAACAATGAAGAGAGGAGGATAGAAAGTTACAAACCTTTAGGATCAACCATGTCAGCTTTTGACAATTTGCACTATGTCGACATCTCAGTATGTTATATCCACTCTATGAGATAATTAATAAAAAACAACTTGTTAGTAGACGTTATAAACAGGTAAGTTGATAATGCCAACTATTTGCTTGAGATATGGGTAACTTCTTGTGCAATGAACAGAACCACACAATAGTGTTAACTTTTAGGACTTTGAGTTTTATGTGCCTTGGTAAAGTATGTAATAGTCTTATATGCCTTGGTAAAGTAAGAGCCATAGCAGCTTAGGCCTTTGTGTTTGCTAAATTATTTGTGGATTGTATCAGTGGAAATGAGCTTTGTATAAGGATTAGGACACCTCTGAAGTGTCCCTTTTAATTCATTTTTTCATTGTTGATAAAAAAAATCATTTAGAGATAACACAAGTAACTGTCAATGACCCTTGCATCATCCATGAAAACACTTTGTAAAACTTTAAAGAATAAAATACTAATAATTGAAGAGTTATAGTAACTGAACTTACGGATTAGTATAAGAGGAAAAATATATTTTTTGCCCCCTATATGAAGACAGTTGGTCATATATGATTGGGTTTCAACTTTCTGAGTTCTCGTTGGATTAATCAATTGGGGATCCAAGAATCCACAAGCATCATGTTTCCCTTTGTTAATAGAAACTCTAGACAAATACCAATAAGTAATTACTTAAACCATAATCAATAATTTAATATAATAAAGTAAAATGAGATATAGGAGGAAGAGACTTACATCATAAAAAAAATTGAATGAAAAATATATTCAGCTCCTGGTCTCTAGCTACAAACTCTAACATACCAATCATGTATATGTATAGAGGGATATCACTATTTCTTCCAAAAATAGTGTCATCTCACGAAACCTCCACAGGTTTGTACTTATAGCTGAAACAATCTCTAATAAAGAGGCTATAGGATCGTCAACGGAAACCGGATGCTTCTTTATTTGCGGGCTTGGTTTCTAACGTGGTTGCTACAAAATAAATAAAATTTGTATTAAATAAATATAATACATAAAATATAAATTAATAATTATAAATTAATTTCTTACGGGGGGGTTTCGAAATGAGTCGAAAGAGGTGTCTAGGTTAGGCTATGAATGTTTGAAATGCCTCGACCATAGTAGTTATCTCATTTGTAGGCAGAGGAACGGGAGCTTCAACAACTCGTACTTTGTCCACCATCACCTTCACCCCATCAAGGAAGAGAGCCACGTTATGTAAGGTAGTGACCCCTTCAAAGACTTTTCCTGTGACCACCATCCGAGGAGTGAAAGTGTCCTTTACAAGTAACTCACACTGACTTATTTGGCCAATGTTATTCCCTGATGTTATAGGAGTTGCACAACTCTCCTTTTGTGCTCCTAAGAGTGGGAGCCACAAGTCGCTCGTTAGGTCGTACAATTTATCTCCTTTATATAGAACCCAAGTATTTTATAATGTTCCACCTAATCAAGTCATACATCTTCTCAAAATCTACCTTTATAACTATTGCACTCTTTTTCTTTCAACTTAGCTCATCTATTATTTCATTAGCCATAAATACACTATCTAGTAAGTTCCTTCCTAAAATAAAGACAAATTGGGAGTAGTATGGAAATATTGACTGGCGTGATATTTTTTTATTGAATAAAATGTTATTTAGTTTATACCAATTTCAAAAGAGTGTTAATATATTTAAAAATATATTACTTCATAGTTTATACTAAATTTAAGAAAGATGTTAATATATTTATGCATAATTTAAAAATATTATTTTATAATTTATTTTTTCTTTCAAAAATTGATTTAAACATATTTTTTTAATATAAATAATTAATTAATCATAATTTTTTTCAACCACATAAATCAGATGATGGGTCTCATATGTTGTATATACAAGTTTAACCTAATCGACTAAAACTTGAGACTCTTATGTATCTCCTTTCTTCTTTCTTTTGGTCTTCTTTTCTTTCATAGTCTTGTTAAATTCAGATCTTTTTCTTTAACTAAACCTTTTTCATATTCTCATTCATTTGTTTCAAACTCTTAATAGAAAATTTAAACTATATCAATCTTCTAAAATTTTTTTTATCTAATTAATATATTTGTTTCAATTTTTACTTTTTTAATAAGCCACTAAAGTCAATAATATTTATGGCATCGTACCCATATCTGTACGAAAAACTTTGCTTTAAAGTATATGGATCTGATTTATGTACTTGTATTGTATATATATTATGGAAAATTATTTTGCATCTTGCTTAAAAGTTTCTTTTCATAATATTAAGCATTATGTTTATTTTTTCAACTTTATTCAAGGTATATAGTTAACTACTTCAACACAAACATTTTATTTATTCATCTAAAAAAGTAATATAGCTAATTTATCTCAAAAATTTGATACTTACAAATTATTAGACATTGTAGTGAGAACATGTTATTCTATACATCAAGAAAATTGTGGTATGTATAAGATCTTATTTACAAATCACATTTTCTATTATTTCATCTTCTAACCCATATCATTTTTGCATACCGATAAAAAGAGAAATACCACTGTGGAGGAGATGGCAGCATTAGTTGCATTATCAACACAGTGTTTACCAAAATTATTTTCGAACATTGACTCTTATATGGGAATTTATTTTTTTCATTATAGTGAATTGAATAAATTACTGTCTAATTAGTACATTAAATCACATGCATGTGTTAATTAATTTAAGAGTGGTATCATTATTTTATGTTTTGTTTGTCTTGAAAGTGTTTATGGCTACATGCATTAATGAGATTTGATAACCATTTTAATCAGTTTAATAATTTTTTTTATATTAATATAATGTGTTGTTAGATATATTGTGATTCATGGTTACATGTATTAACTACGTATATTGTTACATTTCACTATTAATCAAATTTAACCATGTAGGATTTAATTATTAATAGAATCCAATCATGTAACTAATGACTTGTATTTGTAATTTTGAAAATCCTATTGCAAAAGGATGAAAATCTTTTATAACTAATATAAAACTTTAATGATCATCCTCTTATAATATGTTTTATAAAATTAGAAGCACAAATCATTAGTCACATTATTTATAAAATTATACATGATTAGATTTAATTAATCATAATGTTATTTGACATGTAATTGTGCATGTAATTATGAATTAAAAATAGGTCAAATAACATAATACATCAATTAACATAATGCATGTAGCCATAAATAATAGGTTTCGAGAATAAAAAACTTGAAATAATGATATAACACACTCTCAAATTGATATATAGGAATGTCCTTTGATGCACCAATATCGCGGTCCAATTAATTAAATTCTCATACTTAAGAAGGTGAGTCCCTCCTATATGAGCTAATGTTGGAATGTAAATTTTTCACATCAATCTTTCTTAAACATTCTCCTTCAAAATTAATCTTTGTATCTAAAATTTGATGCAAAATTTTTTGTTATAAAAAAAAAATAACTAAATTAAATGGAGTATTTGAGGGATGTTTCAACATTTATATATAAAAAAAAAATAAGAATAAAGTCAAATTTTTTATAAGAGTTAGAATATCCCTGAAATACTTTCTTTAATTTAATTAATTTTTTACCAATAATTTTTTTTTTTTTAAAGATAAGCAAAGGGTTATGTATATATCATTTTGTTCAATTTAATAAATTTATAAAACATATGAAAAAACTTATATTTACTTAACAGTTAAATACTATTTGTGTAATCAATATTGGTATGAAAAGCTTGATTTATGTAAATGGATCTTGTTTATTTTTTTATATAAACTATTTTGTATCTTATAGTCTGTTAAAGTTTCTTTTCATTTATTTTTAGCATTATGTTTATTCTTAACAAATTTTCTTGAAGGTATGTAACAAGAAAATTGTGTTAAGCATATCATATTCACAAATGACATTTCCTGTAATTTCATCTTCTAAACCATGTCATTTTTGCAGATAGGTAAGAGAAACATCATTGCTAAGGAGATAGTAATTAACATTACTGGTATTATCTGCTTCTGTCCTTTAGATTAATAAAATTTTTGTGATGCAGACCTTATTTAAGAGATTGAGTTTTTTTTTTTTTTTATATGAATTGAGTACTCTTATTACTTTCTTTTATTCATATTCTTTATTGTTGACAAAAATAAATTCACCAAAATTATTTTATAACATTGACTCATATACTCATTATTGTAAACTAAATAAATTGTTTTATTTTGCTTATTATAGTAAAAAAGGTTATACATATTGGACTACTTAGTATTCTAGCCATTTACAACATCCTAAAGTAAGCAGTTGAATAAATTGTTTTGTGTAATTAGTATTTGTGAGTTTATTTTATCATTATTTTATGTTTTGTTGTTCTTGAAACCTGTTCTTTATCTCACATGCATTGATAACTATTTTATTCTATTTAATACCTTTTCTTGATATTAATAGTGTGTTGTTAGAAATATTATGATTTATGATTACATGTATTATCACATATATTGATTTGGATTTTATTATAAATTAAATGCATATAAGAGTAAATAATTAATTGAATCCAAATCATGTAACTAACGGATTGTACTTGTAGTATTGAAAATCCTATTGTAAAAGGATGAAAACTAAAAGTTCATCTTTTTATAATGTTTTATAAAACTGTAAGAACAAATCATTATTCACATGTTTGAATCCAAATAATTATAAAATCTTACAGCTAAAAATTTAAATATATCTGGTTTATATATGTGATTGGGTATGTAATTACAAATAAAATAGATCAAACAACACAATAAATGAATATATCAAGAAAAATTATTAAATTGATTAAGATTACTATCAAGTTTCACTAAGCATGGAGCCATAAATAGAATAGGTCTCAAGAATAACAAAATTTAAAGTAAAGGTATACTACACTCTCAAATTAATTAATATATGAATGTCCACACTAATATCATAATGCAATTAATCTAATTCACACTTAACTATATGAGTCTTTATTATATAAGTTATTTTCACACCAATTTTAACATCCCTAACTTTTTCTTAGTTGACAAAAGTAGATGAAAGTTTTATATATATTTATTTATATATTTGATTAATTTATTGATAACAGTATTATAAATATGATTTAAGTAATAATCTAACTAGAAAACAATAAATTAAATTATTGAAGAAAATATTTGATCTTATATATTAATTACTAATTATAGAAAAATTGTCCTTTTCTAGTTTCAAACAATTATTTTTTTCAAATAATCAACACAACCAAAGCAAAACAGCATCTTTGGTTGTTCATATTGCATTGGATATGCCAGGATCCATATATATGTTCAATCTAGTTTTTCTTCTTCTCTTTCTCTTGCTTTGGATTTGAGGACTCTTATATTACATATTGATTCAAGAAAATGTTCTTCTGGCCCATCGTTTGTCAGACGTGCAAGGTTCAACTTATGCAGTAATGACAGAAACTGAGTCTTGCAGCTTCAATACAAATGGCATTCATGCAAGGTTCAGATTCAAATTCATTATTATGATTTCCAAACTTCTAAAGTTTTCTAAAGTTTTATAGGTAAATGTAAGATATAAATGCATGATGCATATATATCTTATCTCAATGCATAACAAATCAATGAAAAATATGCTGCTAATGAATTCAACCTTTGATTTTCTACAGAAAAAACATTACATTTTTTTTATTAGTAGCAATTAAATTAAATCGACTCACTTAAAAGGTAGATCAACCCTCTTACAGAGAAAAAAAGGACAAACCATACATTTTCACCTACACATCTAAAATCATAAGGACATCTCCTACTACTTTTTCTGACACTTACCAACTGAAAAAGAAACATTAAATCGAATACATATATACCAATGTTTCTAGACACCAATTAGAGAACGAGAAGTTCATTGATGATATCTTGAAAGAGATTCAAGACCAAATCTTAACTTGTACCAGGAAAAAAACTTCAGAATCAACCACACCACCTTTACCTAGTATAAGGAATGTTATTAGGTTAGCATCCCAAAACTATATGCAATATAATATAAGAAGTAAAAGAAATATATAAACGTTGTTTTTGTGAGAAATATTAAAAAGTTAAACACAATAATAAACCATGTTTATTATGATGCATTAGTTTTTGGATTCTAATCTTGATGGTAGAGCCTCCAGCCACACACAACCACATAATAAGGAGGATGAAGACCTAGAGGTTGTTTATGGATTTATTTGCAAATATGGGTCTAATGAGGCTTTTGTTTCTTTTTGTAGGCCCAATCAAGAGGAGAACTCTAGGGTGAAAGAATGTATAATCATATCCAAGAAGACCTCTAAGTCATCAAAACATAAACTAAAGCTTTGGTTAGAAGAACACAAGAAGACTGAGTTCCTACTGACTAGTCAACATTGTTTTTGGGCTAAGCTTTAGCTTTAATAAATTGTATAAAGTTGTTTAGGATTTCATGGGCCATGTATTGGACCTAGTAGCATAAAATAATTGGACCAAATGTTTGGGCTAAGTAGCATAGGCTTTTGGGCTTGTATTTGGGCCAATAGTAAAATATGACTAATTATAGTTAAAAGTGACTTGTTAGGGTAACAATTGGACTTCTTTGAACCCAATGTAACCCTAAAATGTCTAGGGTATTTTGGAGGACGAAAATCACTTTGGCATGGAGCACATGGATGTCCACATGGCAACCTAGGAGTGGAGAGGATTTAGCATGGAAGGTGTGAGCTAAACATGGAAAGCATGACTCCACATGGCACCTTCTCATTGGAGAGTTTTATTTTGAATTTTCAAATTTTGGCTCCAAAATGTCCAGTCCTCTCTCCTATATAAGGAGGTGCTTGGTTCATGTAATTTAGAAGATTAATGAATGAGTGAATTGCTGCCCAAAGTTGCTAGTCAATCTCACTCTTGTCTCTACCTCTTTAGGATAGACACTTTAGTCTTCAATTCTCCACCTAGACCAAGTGATTAGGCCTCACCTATCACTCTCCATACTTAGCATTCACCTTCAAGGAATCCACAAGCTTTACGTGAGCTCCTTGTGTGCAACATCCATGAAGCTTCCTCAACTCTCCACCAAGAAATCCAAATCGAAATGAAGGCACATTTCCATCAAATCTAATGAGATTTTTTATATTATGTAACTTTTTTGGTGTGAAAGATCAAATACTCATATTTTTTATGCATTGAGATAAGATACATGAATGCATGCATTTGTTTTGTATCTCACATATCCAATTTGACATTTACATATAGAACATTAGAAGTGTCACTACAAGAAAATCATTGATTAAAAACCAATTTTAGTGACCAAATATAATTAGTTGTTATAGTGACCAAATTAGAGACCATTTTGGAAACTAAAAAAAAAACTTGCTTTCTAAATTAGTTTCTATTATTGTTAAATGGTTTTTAAATTGGTATCTAATTAGCTACCAAGGGTTTTTCTACCAAATTTAGAATCTAAATAATTTGTAGTTAAAACCTTGGTAGCTAATTAGATACCAATTTAGAAATCATTTAACAATAATAGAAACTAAAAATTTTTAGTCTCCAAACTATAACAACTAATTATTTTTTGTCTCTAAAATTAATTTCTATTTAATAATTTTCTTGTAGTGTGTGGAAAACTCAATTTGAATCTTAAATTTGCATACATGTCTAAAACATAGACCATATGGTGTATTCTAATTATTATGGCTATTTATTAAAAAAAGTGAAAAATCAGAGATTTAAAAGTTAATCCTTTCATAATATGATTTATAAAATTCTAACTACACGTAATTAGTCACATGATCAGATTCAATTAATTATAAAATATTGCATGTTTAGATTTAATTATTCATCACAATTATTTTATATATATGTACTTATGAATCATAATAGATTCACAATACATATATTAATAAATATAAAAAAAAATGTTAAATGAAGTAAAATAATAATCAAATATAAAATTAACAAATTTTTAATTGCTTATGTACAGGGAATATTGTTATATTTATATAAATATTTTTAACGGTTATTTAGGGTTTAGGGTTTTTTTTTTTTTTTGACTTGAAGGAAATTTTTCCTTTTTTTCTTAGAATTTGGAAGTGATGGCCAATTTTAATTGGTTTTCTTTGTAAAAAGGGTTTAGAAGTATTTTCTCCATTGCTCTGAAAATAATTAAAAAAATTGTTTTTTTTTTCTGGTTTAAAAAAAATTGTTTTATAGATAATTTCAGTTCTAATTGTGATGCATTTAAAAAATTCCTCAAAACAAAACAAAGAAATGTTCTAATAGAAAAGAAAAGAAAAGAATATACGTAAGTGTTTATCACTTTATATTTTTTTTGTTATTTGAAAATAAAAAATAAAATAAATAATTTTTCTTTAGAAGAGCATAAATCAATAACAATAATAATTACATAATGTTACTATAGTTTCTACTCTTCTAAAAAAAATTAATTATTTTATTTATTATTTTAAAAAATTTAAATAATAGATTTTTTTTTCTTCTCTGGTATACGTGTTTTTTGTTTTGTCTTGAGAAATATCTTAGTGCATCACAGTTGGAATTGAAATAATTTGCAAAGCAATTTCTTTTTAAAGTAGTAAGACAAATTTTCTTTTAATTATTTTCACAAGAAGCAGAAAATGCAACTTTGACTGCAATGTACTTTGCAAACCAATTTTGTTTTTTTTTAATTAGCAATAAAAATTTAATAAATAGGAGTACAAAGGGTATCTCCAACCCATGTACAAAATTTTTTATCCTAGAGAGATAAGGTTTCCAGATAAAAATGACTAAAACTTAGTCATATTCTGCTCATACAATTCTGATAAGCTTAAACCTCTTTAGTAAACATCAGGATATGACCTCTTTAGTAAACATCAGGATATGAGTACATAATTCAATCTATCTATCAATACATAATCAAATTCCAAAATATAAGCATTTCAGCTCAAAAGAAAGACTTTGCCTCCTTGCTATCTACTGCAATTTCCAAGCATCCATTGTGACTATAGTTGTACCCCAAGGATATTCCTCTCATGTAAACCGAGAATCTAGCCAAAAAGCAGAAAAACGACTTTAATCATCAATGTAGAGATTTTAAGCATTCATATATATTAGTACACCAATCAGAGTAAGAGAAATTTAACTTTGGAAATTTATAACTTATCCATGCTCACGCCTTTACTTGGGCCAAAACAAAAATTTCAACAGGATCCACTATTGCATTATTGAAAATTATCCTATTCCTATGGTTCCAAATTCCCCAAATAATGTAAATCCACATACATTTCCAAACACAATTTCCCAAATAGTTTAGACCCATAAAACCTATTTGTTCAAAATGTTGAATAGCATTATCTCAATGTACAAAAGCTCTACCAGTCCAAGCATCAGACATATACCACATTTTAGAAGTAACTTTACATGTGAAAAAAAGATGATTAATTGTTTCAAGTTCAGACCCACACATGGCACACACATCCCCCTTCCAACCTGAATTCTTCTATGTATTAAATTATCATATGTTGCAATTTTACTAATTAAAACACGCCAGGCAAAGTAATGTGCTGATGGAAGAGCTTTTAGGCTCAAAAAAAGCATGCCAATTTTGTTATGTCAGAAGAAGACATTGAAAAAATAGTCTTAAGGAAGTGTTGGTTGAAATGTAACAATCTATTTGGATTCCATGTATTACATTAGCGATTAAAATTTTGATATAAAAAATAACCATTTTTATTTAATATATACGAACAAGTATTTACATTAATTATTTAATTTACAATTTTCTAGCTATTCAATTTAAATCATATATATGAAAAAATATACAAAAACTACATGCCATGTTGCAAGCAAATACTTAGTCATCAAAACAATATACATGAATGAATACATTCAAACATTGTTTACCACTCATCTAAACAATATATATGCAGATTTATTTGCTGCTCTGTTAGGGTTTCAAACATGTGTTGGTAATTCTACCAGGATTGAGACACCTGAAATATATTTTTAATTCATTTAATCTTTACGGATAATAGAAACTCATCTAAACAAAAGGATAGAAAATACATTGTAGATATTTGAGTTCTCTTAACCTCATCACCTCCTGCCTCCACCGTTACATCAGACTTATATACAATTAATCTTCATAGATTCAATTTAAGATGGAAGCATTAATGTAGCATTGAGATGCTGAAGTAGGTTATTAGCCCAAGACTGCAGCAAGACAATAAGTGGTGTATTGCTGCATAGAGATGCTCATCCTTTCGCAGTGATGCATGGAGATCATATATATATATATATATATATATATATATATATATATAAGAGTTTGATTGGTACAACGTTGAAGCCGTCTACATATGTCAAACATGCAGAGGTAAGATTCAAATTGATCAACTTTCAAAATTGCTTCAGATTGAACAGGCCATGCATGGAAGCCATAGTCTGCATGGTGAGGGTTGGTGGCAGAAACAGCATCATCGGTGGATTCCTTATACTATGCCAGATCAAAGGCATGCATTGGTTTTCATTAAACGACATCACACAAACCAGACCGTGTTACAAAAAAAGATGACGAGAGAGGACCGATGGCAGTGGACGAGGGAGGAGCGTTGGCGAAGGGCGAGGGAGGAGCGTAGGCAGAAATCTGAGGAGCACAGAAAACACTACTCACCGAACAAGTTCTCTACGTTTTTCTTCTCAAACTTTCCAGGAACTCATGGGGAATATGATATTTTCAAGATTTTCCAGAGATGGGCTAGGGTCAAAGAGGTATTTATATCACGACGTCTTAATAGGTGGGGAAGAAGATTCGGATTTGTAAGGTTTTTTGAGGTGGAAAATGAGGCTAGATTTGAGAAGGAGTTGGACCAGATCAACATAGGCAATATGAAATTATATGTCAACATTCCGAGATACAGGAGAGAAAGGTTTGAACAAAAAGGTCGCACGCCAAATGTTGCCGGAGAGGGGAGCAAGCAAAATGCTCATGATCGTATGAAGCTGAAGAGTAAGGAGGTATGGAGAGAAAAAAAAGGGAAGGAAGTCCGGAGGGTTCATAATGTGAAACAATCATATGCGGATGCAGTCAGAAAAACCTCACAGGACCAGTGGAAAGGTCCTGTCATAGTAGCTAGGTCTCAAGTTCTTCCATGGATGTCTAATAGTGTGGTTGGACGGATGTCTGCAGATCTTAACTATGACTTGGTGTGCGAAGAATTTGTTAAAGGAGGAATGAGTAGGGTTAAAGTGAGGTATATGGGAGACGACTTAGTACTCTTAACACCTAAGGAAGGAGAACGGATGGACGACATTATTAAGCTAAACAATGCTTGGTTCAGAAGTGTTTTTAACAACTTAGAACCGTGGTCAGAATCATCCGAAGCTGTCCATAAAATTATTTGGGTTAGATGCTATGGCTTACCCATAACTTTGTGGAACAAGGATTTTCTATCAAAGGTGGTTCGAGAAGTGGCATCCCTGGTAGCCATTGATGAAGCAACCTTGTCATGGGAGAACCTGGAGTATGCTCGTATCCAGGTACGTGTGCCTAAATCGTGCAAAGCATAGGTGACAAAGGGTTTCCAGATTAATGGGCATATATACAATATTAGCATTGTTGAGGAGGACCCCAGACAAGGGGGAGGAGAGTGCAGATGTATTGGTTATCACTACACATCTTCAGATAGTATCTCTTCGTCAAAATCCTTTGTTGAGGAAACAATTTTCTCGCATGGAGCCAGTGACGATGGGTGTGAGAACTTTGACGGAGGTGGACGGCAAGGTGAGGTAACCAACGAGGAAGGTGAAGATTGTACATTGATAGAGACAAAACGGAAGCATTTGGAGGAGTGGTGTCAGAGTGAAACGGGGTGTCAACAGAGAGGTGGGCCTTTCTTGCCAAATAAGGAAAAGCGTGAACAGGTGTTTTCTAGAGAAAAGGCAGCTTTATCTGCTATACAACAGGTCAGCGCAGCATGTAGGTTACTACAAAGTACAGTGGTTAACCTAGCTGAAGGCACACAGTCGTATAATGGTTATAAAGATGGGCCCAATACAAGTGAGGCCCATTTACGTGGCCTTGAAACCCAAAACCAAGTTTCAATGTTACCAGGCCCAGAGATCAGAGGAGGTGAGGATAGAGACAAGGAGGGTCGAAAAGGGGAGTCTCTTAGTCCGGTGGAACAGCTGAAGATAGGAAAGGCGGAGGCAATGCAGTGTACCCAGGTTAGTGCTAGTGGAGAACTAAGATCGGCGACCAAACCAGAGGGCTCTGAAAATAGTTGTCATATTCATCGGAGCAGCAATGAAGGTAGTTTGCCATATCAACACGAGGGTCCTCAAACCAGTTGTATCAATCGGGGCTGTGAAGAGGGAGGCGGGGACAGTGTAGGAGTGGAGAACAGCTTCGAACCCAGAGGGGAGGAAGGTGCAGTCGAGGTAGATGGGAGCAAAACATCCATGAAAGATCAAAGGTTACGGCATCAATGGGAGTTAGGTGAGACGAGTGTTCGTCCTAGATGGAGATCAAAAGGAGGTCTAGGGTCCATTCATTCTGGGATCCACTCTTCTTCCAGGTTAAGCTTTTGCTCTAATGCTGAGTCTGATGGTGATATTATTAAATGTAATAACCGTATTAGGCTCGAAGAGATGGTTGATGAATCTGCTAGACTTTGGGACTTGGGTAAACAATTGGGGATGAAATGTTTAGGGGATGAGGCGGAGGTAGTCAGTGAAATGGAACGTATGGAGGAGATGGATAATGAAGTGAAGAAGATGGCCGAGGAGGGTACCACAAACGGTGCATTATGATAATTGTTAATCTGAATATCAGGGGCTTGGGGGGGAGTTCTAAAGCAAGTTATTTGAAACATATTATTCCTAAGGAGGGAGCGGAGTTTTTATGCCTGCAAGAAACTAAAACTACTTCTTTCTCAGATAACAGATGTTTTTCGTTGTGGGGGGATTGTAATGTAGGGTGGGTACATAACGAAGGTGTGAATGGGGCTGGGAGCATATTATCTATGTGGCATAAAGAAGTTTTTCGATACGACCACCATGCAGTAGGAAGTGGCTTCATAGCTATTGTTGGTCAACACCTTAAATCAAACAGTTTGTGTGCGGTGATTAATGTATATGCAGTGTGTAATTTAAGTGATAAGGATGCTTTGTGGAAGGCTTTGACTATCTTCAAGAGTACATACCAAAATTTGGCATGGTGCTTTTGTGGTGACTTTAATGCTGTCAGAAGGGAAGAAGAAAGGAAAGGAATCAAAAGTAGTTCTAGTCAAAAAAAGGAGATCAGCGGGTTTAACAATTTTATTGAAAAGAATTTCTTGGTGGATATACCAATTGTAGGCAAAAAATATACTTGGTACAAAGCAAATGGTACAGCTAAAAGTAGACTTGATAGAACTCTTGTTTCCGAAGAGTGGCTCATTATTTGGCCGACATGCAAGCAATACGTCCAACCAAGGGTGGTTTCAGACCATTGTGCTCTAGTAGTGAAGACTTGGGCCAAAGACTGGGGACCTAAACCGTTTAGGACCATAGATGCGTGGTTTATGCAGCCTAGTTTTAAGGAGTTTGTGAAGGAGAAATGGAGTTCATACAATGCGCAGGGCAATAGTATATCTAAATTCAAAGATAAATTAAAGTTTTTGAAGAAGGACCTTAAAGAGTGGAACAGAAATGTGTTCGGGTGTCTTGAATCTAATAAGAAACAAACTTTGAGGGAAATTGAGGAGCTAGATATCAAGGATGACAACAATGATCTGGATATGAATGGTAAAATGAGAAGAATGGAGCTGTTTAGTCAGTTGAAGTTGACTGAGAAAAAGTTGGAGTCCCTTTTTAGGCAAAAAGCTAAAGCAAACTGGTTTAAGTCTGGGGATATCAACTCTAAATTCTTTCACTCAGTAATTAGATGGAGAAGACTTAAGAATGAGGTTAAAGGCATTGAGGTTGATAATCAATGGTGTGAGGAGCTGGAAGTTGTGCGTAGGGAAGCTAAGAATTTGTTCGAACGAAGGTTCTCAGCAACACATGATTTTGGTGTTAGTCTTGGTTGTGTGGAGTTTAAATCTCTTCCTGTGGAGGCTAGTTTAAGATTGGTAGCTAGCTTCATAGAGGAAGAAGTGAAAGAAGCTGTATGGCAATGTGAAGGCTCAAAAAGTCCGGGTCCAGACGGGTATAATTTTAACTTCATCAAAAATTGTTGGGAATCCTTCAAGTCAGACATTTTGGAAGCAATGCACCTTTTTCAGGAAACGGGGCGCTTTTCGAAGGGATGTAACGCCTCCTTCATTGCCTTGGTTCCTAAAACAAGAGATCCAACTTCACTTGATCAGTTTAGGCCGATTTCCCTAGTGGGGGCTCTCTATAAGATCATAACCAAGGTATTATCTCGTCGTATAAAGGATGTCCTTCCTATGGTTATTGATGAAAGTCAATCGACTTTCTTGAAAGGCAGAGGATTGCTAGATAGTGTCCTTGTGGCTAATGACGTGGTCGAGGAGGTAAGGAGAAAACGGAAGAGTGGGTTGTGTTTAAAGGTGGACTACGAAAAGGCATATGATTCGGTTAGGTGGAACTTCTTGTATGACATGCTAAACAGGTTGGGATTCCACAGTAAGTGGATCATGTGGGTTAGAGGGTGCCTGGAAACATCGGCGGTGTCTGTTTTGGTTAACGGAAGCCCTACGAAGGAATTTAGACCCTCTAGGGGGTTGAGACAGGGAGACCCCCTAGCTCCATTTCTTTTCCTTATGGTAGCTGAAGGTCTGGCTGGGCTAGTGAGACAAGCTTTGAAGAAGAAGTTGCTTAGAGGTTTGAAGGTGGGGAGGAATGAAATTGATTGCAGTGTATTGCAATTTGCTGACGACACTTTGTTCATGTGCGAAGATTCCTATTCCAATATTATCACTATCAAAGCAATCCTAAGGTGTTATGAGCTTGCTTCAGGACTTAAAATCAATTTCCATAAATCAAAGTTGGCAAGTATTTATGTTGATAGAACTTCCCTTGATATCTATGCAAAAACTTTAAACTGCAATACCATGGGAATACCCTTTAAGTACCTGGGGTTAGAAGTAGGAGGCAACCCGAGGAAGAAACAGTTTTGGGAGCCAGTAATCAATAAAATAAGTGCTAGACTCAGTACTTGGAAGGGGAGATTCTTATCTATGGCAGGAAGAATTTGTTTATTGAAATCTGTTATTACTGCCATACCTCTTTTCTATCTATCTTTTTATAAAGCTCCGGTATCGGTATGTAAAAGAATTGTCAGTATACAACGAAGATTTCTCTGGGCTTGGGACAAAGATAACAAGTCTATCTCGTGGGTCAGATGGGAGAATGTTTGCAAATCCTTGGAGGAAGGTGGGTTAGGGATTAAAGATATCAACAAATTTAACATAGCTCTTTTGGTGAAATGGAAATGGCGGTTGTTAAGTGATAAGAAGGGGAAGTGGAAAGACATTTTAATATCTAAATATGGTTCGGATATAGGAAGAAGCCAAACCCGTTTAAATAGCCAATCGTGGTGGTGGAGAGACCTATCCAAAGTTAGCGGGGAGGGAGATGAAGAAGGATGGTTCCAAAAAGCCCTAGTTTGGAAAGTTGGAGCTGGAGACAGAGTCAGATTTTGGGAGGATGCTTGGGTCGACAACAAAAAATTAAGCTCCCTGTATCCGAGACTTTATTCTGTGTCTATGGATCAAGGGATGACTGTGGGAGAGGTAGGTACATGGGAGGATTATGGTTGGATATGGCGATTAAGATGGAGGAGGGCAAGGTTTGCTTGGGAATCTGTTTTGGAGGATGAGATGATTACGTACATAAAAAGGGGAGTTATGAACAAGGGAATTAAGGATCATCTGGTGTGGGCAGGGGACTCTATAGGGACATTCTCTGTGAAATCAACTTATGCTCTATTGGCTAATCAAGTTAATGGCTTGAAGGACAACGTCTTCATTCTCTTATGGCAGGCAAAAGCTTTTTTAAAGCCCTTATCACGGCTTGGAGAGTCCTACTAGACAGAATTCCAACTACTGTTAACCTCTCCAAGAGAGGCGTGGTTGTTAACACTACTTTATGTGCACTGTGTAGATAGACAGAAGAGTCTTCTCAACATCTTTTCCTGGATTATGCCTTTACACAACGTGTTTGGTCCTTGTGTTTTAGGTGGATAGGTATCCAGTTTGTCCAGCAAAAGGATTTGAAGTGTCACTTTGAGAACTTCCATCTAGCTCATTGGTCCGTAAAGCAGAATCATGTGTGGAAGGGCATGTGGGTGGCAATTTTTCGTTGTATTTGGTTGCAGAGGAATGCTATTATATTTAAACAAGGGGTTCCGGATGCTGAAGAAATGTTTCACTCGGCTCAACTTCAGTCTTGGTTGTGGATGAAACATAGGGTGACTTCCTTTCCATATGCATTCTCGGATTGGATACTGAATCCAGATCAATGCCTCAAGAGTTTTCGCTGAAGAAGGTTGTGAGAATGTGTACAAGTGCATAAATCTAGGGCTTAATAGGTGATGGAAAATTGTTTTTGGAAGGAAGCAGAAGAAAGGGGGCCTCATAGTAGTCAGACCTCGGACGTCGCCCAAGAGGTCTGAGGTCAGTATGGTAGAGGTCGGTCGATGGACCAATACCGACGTCACCGAGCCATGTGGGGGTGATAACACAGACGTGGAGTAGTGAGTCGATGAGCCTTCAGCAGGGGTGACGAGGTGTCATCAGATATCGGTCGTCTGCCAGGGAGAGACATCGGTCGTCTTCCAGGGAGAGACATCGGTCGTCTTCCAGGGAGAGACATCGGTCGTCTTCCAGGATGAGACATCGACGTCTTCATTCTCTTATGGCAGGCAAAAGCTTTTCCTAAAGCCCTTATCACGGCTTGGAGAGTCCTACTAGATAGAATTCCAACTACTGTTAACCTCTCCAAGAGAAGCGTGGTTGTTAACACTACTTTATGTGCACTGTGTAGAGAGACAGAAGAGTCTTCTCAACATCTTTTCCTGGATTGGGCCTTTACACAACGTGTTTGGTCCTTGTGTTTTAGGTGGATAGGTATCCAGTTTGTCCAGCAAAAGGATTTGAAGTGTCACTTTGAGAACTTCCATCTAGCTCATTGGTCCGTAAAGTAGAATCATGTGTGGAAGGGCATGTGGGTGGCAATTGTTCGTTGTATTTGGGAGCAGAGGAATGCTGTTATATTTAAACAAGGGGTTCCGAACGCTAAAGAAATTTTTCACTCGGCTCAACTTTAGTCTTGGTTGTGGATGAAACATAGGGTGACTTCCTTTCCATATGCATTCTCGGATTGGATACTGAATCCAGATCAATGCCTCAAGAGTTTTCGCTGAAGAAGGTTGTGAGAATGGGTACAGGTGCATAAATCTAGGGCTTAATAGGTGATGGAAAATTATTTTTGGAAGGAAGCAGAAGAAAGGGGGCCTCATAGTAGTCAGACCTCGGACGTCGCCCAAGAGGTCTGAGGTCAGTATGGTAGAGGTCGGTCGGTGGACCAATACCGACGTCACCGAGCCATGTGGGGGTGATAACACAGACGTGGAGTAGTGAGTCGATGAGCCTTCAGTAGGGGTGACGAGGTGTCATCAGACATCGGTCGTCTGCCAGGGAGAGACATCGGTCGTCTTCCAGGGAGAGACATCGGTCGTCTTCCAGGGAGAGACATCGGTCGTCTTCCAGGATGAGACATCGGTCGTATGCCAGGATTAGACATCGGTCGTCTGCCAGGATAAGACATCGATCGTCTGCCAGGATGAGACATCGGTCGTCTGCCAGGGTCAGACATCGGTAGATAGTCATCGCAAGACCAGTCATCGGTTCCTGGTCATCGGGGGGTCCTGTTACACGCAGATAAGCTGGGACCTAGGCTTCCAGCAAAGGCGTTCTGCAGGCGCGACACGTAGACAGGTGTATTCTCGGTGGGTTTGGAGCTCTTAGTGAGATCGGCTCAAGTCCAGGTGTATTCTGGGTGTGGATGTTATACTGGACAAAGGTGCAACAATAGAGTGGTAGATAAAGGCTATATGATTACAAGTTAAAGAAAGGGGAGCTAAGGGAACACAAGGGAAAGTGGAAGGAAGGAGGAAGGGTAACGAAGGGTTATGAAGGCTTATAGCAGGTGCTGAAAGCATGTGAGTAAATCAGTTCTTGGGCACAAGTAAATACATAGGAATAGCAGATTGGTGATGAAGGACTGGTGCAGGTTGGTGAGGTACAATCATGTACAGGAATTGCAGAGTGGTGGTGAAAGTCTTAAATGTTACAGTTTTGGTGATGGTGGGTTGGTAGTATTTATACAGAGGGTAAGTTAAGCTTATGTTTTTAAAGTTTCTATTTTAAGCCTCTGGATGGTTTAAGACTTCTATTTTTTGTTTTCTATATATGGGTTGGGATACCCCTTAAATATCTCTTTTAATTTATTTTATTCATTACTGATAAAAAAAAAATTAAACGACATCACACTTTAATCCAAACGTCACAGTCACAGAATTCCAACGCAGAGCAGACCGTATTATTGTAAACGACATCCACTTTCAACGAAAAGTGTGCCCAGTGCTCTTTTTCTTCCTTCTTTTATTTTCAGAAAATTTCTCTGATTTCTTAAGAAATTTGGTTGAGCCAGCTATCTTAGAAAGTTACAGATTTATATTCTCTCTCTCATTTCATTCAACGGAATTCAATTTACTGATTAAATTATAAAAAAAATAAAACCCGAAGAAAATTCAGAATTTAGCTTATTCTAATGATGCATCTAGCTAGGCACTGAATTGATTTTGCTGGATTTAGTTATTGTATAAGAGTTGGGATGGCCTGAAATGTTTCTTGAAGTACTTCTTATAATTTTATTTATTATTCATTGAGAAAAAAAAATCTAATGATGCATCAAGTATTTATTATCGAAATTAACTCTAAGATGCAATTATTCTTCTATTATACCCTTAGCTTAACATATACTTATATTTCTAACAAACATCACATACACTATAATACACAATTCACATAATAGAACAAACTAAAACACGATACAATATCTCACTATATTTATATATCCATTATTAAACAGTTATAAATATTAATAATTGTTTTTGAGTATATTTATGTTTCTCCAAATTGAAAACAGAATTCTTCATACCTAAATTATTCAACAAAAATTACTATTATGTTGCATTAGCTTTTGGATGCTAATCTAATGAGATTTTTTATACTATGTAACTTTTTTGGTGTGAAAGATCAAACACTCATATTTTTTATGCATTGAGATAAGATACACGCTAGCATTTATTTTATATCTCACATATCCAATTTGAAGTTTACCTATAGAAGGTTATAAGTGTGGAGAACACATTCATAAATTTGAATCTTAAATTTGCATATCTATCATTTTCATGCTCAAAAACATAGGTAGAACCTATGGTGTATTCTAATTATTGTGGCCATTTATTAAAAAAGAGTGAAGAATAAAGAGATTATAGTTATGATGGTTGTGAACAATTTTTTTTATCAGAAATTGGGATACTTGTGTCCCAACCTTTTTTCAAGAACGAAAAACAAGTTTGTCGCCTAGCTTACAAACTAAGAGCAATCGCAAAACACAACATAAGCTCTCCTGTCCTTAACAATGGCGTGATTGGAGGAACCATGGAAGCTGTAGGGTTGTTTAATTACCCTAAGAAGATAAGTGACGAAGGAGCTGTAGTTATAAGAAAATTGTATGTAAGAAGATGGTAAGGAGAAAGAAATGTTTTTATTCTCTTATGTGTATTTACATCACTCAATGTATAGCAAATATATAGAAGTGTATGGAGACCTTCTCTCTCAAAATTACAAGCTAATTAGATAGGGATCCACTAATCATGGGATTCTATCATTATTAAATTAATTGCATATAATTGCGTATAATATTGCACAATATTGTACAATAATTATATACAATAATTGTGTATAATTTGATAATTATTATTTTCTTAATACTCCCCCTCAAGTTGGTAGGTGAAGATCATGAACCCCCAACTTGTGTCGCAGCGTCAAAAACTGTTCCTTGCCCAATGCCTTTGTAAAAATATCTGCGAGCTGATACTTTGTCGGTACATATGAAGGACTGATTATCCCAGCTTGTAATTTTTCTCGCACAATGTGACAGTCTATCTCAATGTGTTTTGTACGTTCATGAAATACTGGGTTTGTTGCTATATGTAATGCAGCTTGATTATCACAGAAAAGTTGAGCTGGCAAGTTACATGGCACCTTTAAATCCTGCAACAGATATCGCAACCAAACTATCTCCAAACAAGTATTGGCCATTGCGCGGTACTCTGCTTCTGCAGATGATCTTGATAAGTTTGTCTGTTTTTTTTATTTTCATGAGATAATAGAGGAACCAAGAAAAATGCAATAGCCAGATACTGATTTCCGAGTTGTCTGACAACCCCCCCAGTCTGAGTCGCAATAAGCTATCAATGTCAGATTGTTCTCAGATGGCAATAACAATCCTTGTCCTGTTGATCCTTTGATGTACTTTATAACTCGAATTGCAGCATCCCAATGAGGTTTCCGTGGAGCCTGTATATATTGACTTAGGGTCTGAACTGAAAATGCTATGTCAGGCCGAGTAACTGTGAGGTATATCAGTCGTCCCACAAGTCGCCTGTATTTGACTGGATCCTTTAATAACTCTCCATCGTCTGGTGTGAGTTTTAGGTATTGCTCCATTGGAAATTTTTCTGGACGAGCACCTGTGAGTCCTGTATCCTATAAAATATCAAGTGCATATTTTCTTTGTGACATGTAAATACCAGCTTTGGAACGGAAAAATTCAATCCCTAGAAAATATTTTAAGTCTCCAAGATCTTTAATACGAAATTGTTGTAATAGACAGTCTTTAACATGCTGAATTTCTATCAAATCATTTCCTGTCAAAAGAATATCGTCCACATAAATCAAAAGGGCAGTAAATGATGAGTTATTCTGTCTTGTGAATAGAGAGTAGTCTGTCTTGGACTGTTGAAATCCTACAGATTTAATCACATGAGAAAATGTTGAAAACCATGTTCGGGATGCCTGTTTGAGACCATAAAGGGATTTGTTGAGTCGACATACAATGTTCTCCCCCTGTCGATGATGCTCGGGTGGCAAGTCCATGTAAATAATTTCATGTAATGTGCCATGTAAGAAGGCATTTTGCACATCTAGCTGGTGAGTAAACCAATTTTTGGCTGCTGCAATAGTGAGGAGACACCTCAAAGTTGTTAATTTTGTTGTTGGTGAAAAAGTTTCAGAATAGTCGACACCTTCAATCTGAGTGTACCGCTTTGCGACAAGGCGCGCCTTATATCTGTTGACGCTGCCATCTGAGTTGTACTTTATTTTATAGACCCATTTGCATCCGATTGGTTTCTGCCCAACGGGTAACGGTGTCAAGGTCCACATTTGATTTAGCTGCAAGGCAGAAAGCTCTTCGTCCATTGCTTTTTGCCAATTTGGATCAAGGATAGCTTGAGCATAAGTGTGAGGTTCTTTGGTGGCTGTGATGTTAGCAAGATATGCACTATGTGTAAAAGAAAATCGTGAATTAGAAAGAAAATGATGCATAGGATACTTGGTTCCATTCGGCCGGTCTTGGTCAGTGGTCGAATGATTGGCTTGGGATCCCGTTACGTAGTCTTGTAGCCAGGAAGGTGGGTTTGATATGCGACTGGATCGTCGAACAGGAAGGTCAGTTGGAGAAGGTTCGGTAATGGGTGTTAGACTTCTTGGCGTGGGAGAAGAAGGTTGGTCTACTAGATGTTCAGGTGCATTATGATGAGTAGGAGAAGAAAGTTGGTTTGGTGGAGGTTCAGGTGCATTGTGATGAGTAGGAGAAAAAGGTTGGTTTGATGGAGGTTCAGGTGTATCATGACAAGTAGGAGAAGAAGGTTGGTTGAGTGAATGTTGGACAGGAGTGGGTAAGTCAATGTCAATAGTAGGCAAAATACCTTGTAATGGAGGTGAGGATTGCGTCTGGGACTGTTGGCAGAATGGGAAAACACTTTCATGGAAGATGACATCCCGACTTGTAAAAAAAGTGCCTGTATCTATATCAAATAATTTGTATGCTTTTTGATTGAGAGGATAACCAATGAAGATGCATTGTCGAGCGCGCGGATCAAATTTTTGCTTAGGTGAAACAACAGTTGCATAACAGAGACAACCAAAAGTTTTTAAGTGAGAAAGTGAAGGTGGACGATTATATAGCATCTCAAAAGGTGATTTATTTTTTAGTAAAGGTGTTGGCAAGCGATTAATGATATATGTGGCGGTTAAAACGCATTCCCCCCAAAATTCTAATGGTAAATGAGACTGAAATAGGAGGACTCGTGCTATGTTTAAAATGTGTCTATGTTTGCATTCTACTACTCCATTTTGTTGAGGAGTGTAGACACAAGTGCGTTGACATTCAATACCTTTTTTTAGAAATAAATTATGCATAGAAATAAATTCCAATCCGTTGTCAACGCGGATGGTTTTAATAGATGCCTGAAATTGATTTTGTGCAAAAGTAATGAATGATTCTAAGAGATGTTGGGTTTCAGACTTGTGATTCATAAGAAATAACCAAGTACATCTAGTATAGTCATCGACTATAGTGAGAAAAAAACGTTTTCCAAAATGAGTTGGGGTTTTATGAGGACCCCAAATGTCACAATGCAATATATTAAATGGAGAATGAGATTTTATTGTGCTTAAAGGAAAAGGTAGCCTTGTCTGTTTAGCTTTGGGACAAATACTACAATTATTATGAATGGGAATGAGATTTTTACTGATAGGTAGTAAGGAAGATGCAAGTTGTAGATACGCTGGAGAGGGATGTCCGAGGCGCTTGTGCCATAAATCAGGGTCGGTCGAAATTTGAGATGCGTGGGCTTGGTTCGGAAGAGGGGACATGTAGTATAAGCCTGCGTGTTGTTTACCCGAGCCAATCATCCTCCCCGTAGCCAAGTCCTGTAAAACGTAACCATGTGGAGTAAAAACGACACAACAATTTAGTGAACTGGTTATCTTACTAATGGACATAAGATTTAAATTAAAAGAAGGAACGCAAAGCACATCTTTGAGAGTGATATTGTCATTGAATTTAATTGTGCCCGTAGATGAGATGGGCGCAGTTGAGCCTGTAGGCAGATTAACATTTGGAATAAATAATGATGAATTGTGTGTGAAAAATTGTGAATCAGATGCAATGTGATCGGTTGCTCCGCTATCCAAAATCCTTGGTTTTGTAGAAGCAGAATTAATAGACGAGTTATGGGCAAGCAAACCTGCAGAGCTAACAAACGTGTCACTTTTACCGTTATTGTGGAGCGAGTAAATAGCCTTTGCCAATTGTTGAATTTGCTCAGCAGTGAAGCCTTGTACGAGGTTTTTATCGGACTCGTTATTGGTGCCTTCTTTGCAAGACATGATTTCTTATTTAGCGGATAAAAATGGAGAGGCTGTCAGAGCACCAAGATCGGTGCTCTGATACCATATAAGAAAATTGTATGTAAGAAGATGGTAAGGAGAAAGAAATGTTTTTATTCTCTTATGTGTATTTACATCACTCAATGTATAGCAAATATATAGAAGTGTATGGAGACCTTCTCTCTCAAAATTACAAGCTAATTAGGTAGGGATCCACTAATAATGGGATTCTATCATTATTAAATTAATTGCATATAATTGTGTATAATATTGCACAATATCGTACAATAATTATATACAATAATTGTGTATAATTTGATAATTATTATTTTCTTAATAGTAGTGGTGAACTCATATAAAACTCCACTACGGGTAAGGAGGTTACATGGACTGTGGGAGTTGGGGGAAACCAGTGGGCAGCCGCGGGTGACCATGGAAATGGGAGCTGGGACTGTAGCATCATCCAGGTTAAGCAGCAATTCTAATACTATTTCAGATGGGGATATTGTTAACTGTAACAATGGTGCGTTGTGCTGATATTAACGAACCAACCAGATTTTGCTGATAAAAAAAAAGAAAAAAGAAAAATGAACCAACCAGATTGTGGGAGATCGGAAAATAGTTAGGGATGACGTGTGACGGGGACCAGGGAGTGATTATCAAAGATTTTGAGCGTATGGAGGAAAGGGATAATGAAGGTCACGAAGAAGAATGAGGAGGAAAAAAAAACGGATGATAATAGTCAACCTTAATATAAGAGGTTTGGGGAAGGGATTAATGTCCGTTATCTAAAACAAATCATTATCAAGGAGGGCGCAAAATTTTTATGCTTAGAGGAGACAAAAGCCACATCTCTAACAGATAGGAGATGCTTTTCTCTGTGGGGGATTATAATGTAGGGTGGTTACATAAGATAAAACGGTGCTGGGAGTATTTTATCTATGTGGTATAAAGATGCGTTCAATCTTGAAAATCAAGTGATGGGTAGAGGCTTCATAGCTTTCTTTGGACAGTATATTAAGTTAAATCTTAAGTGTGTTGTGGTTAATGTCTACGCAGCGTGCAATATGCAAGACAAGATAGCCTTGTGGGAGGATTTGATGAACCTCAAAAAGGCATATTAGAATTTGGTGTGGTGTGTATATGGTGATTTTAATTTTGTTAGAAGAGAAAATGAAAGGAAAGGAGTGAGGGAGAATGGAAGCCAAAAGAATGAAATTAGAGGGTTCAAGAGTTTTATCGAAAGGAATTTTCTGGTGGATTTATATGTTGTTGGTAAGAAGTACACTTGGTTTAAGGTCAACAGCTCTGCTAAGAGTAGGTTGGACAGAGTGCTAGTATCTGATAAGTGGTTTCAGTTCTGGCCAGCGTGCAAGCAATATGTCCAACTGAGAGAGGTCTTTGATCATTGTGCAATTGTTGTGAAGTCAACGGCCAATGGTTGGGGTTCGAACCCTTTCAAGTCTATTGACGCTTGGCATATGGAGCCTGGGTTCAAGGAGTGGGTGGAAGAAAAATGGAATTCATATTGTGTGCAAGGAAACAATATAACTAACTCAAAGATAAGTTCAAAATTCTGAAGACAGATCTTAAAGTATGGAATCGTGAAGTGTATGGATGCTTGGATACAAAAAAGAAGAGAATTCTGAAGGAAATAGAAGATTTAGAAGCTCAAGATGGTACCTGTGTCATTGAGGAAAGTGCTAAGTTGTTAAGAATGGACCTCATAAGTTAGTTAAGGGTGATTGACAAAAAGTTAGAATCTCTTTATAGCCAAAAAGCTAGAGATAAATGGATCAAGCAAGGTGACACGAATTCAAAATATTATCATTCAGTTATCAGATGGAGAAGACTTAGGAATAAAGTTAAAGGGGTTGAGGTAGGAAATTAATGGTGTGAGGATCCTGAATTCGTCCGAAGAGAAGCTAAAAAATTGTTTGAAGATAGATTTGTGGCTACACATGATTTTGGGGTAAGCCTTGGTTCGGTTGAATTCAAATCCTTATCTATGGAGGTCAGTTCAAGTTTGATCTCTAATTTCACAGAGGAAGAAGTTAAGGAAGAGGTGTGACAATGTGATGGGTCAAAAAGTCCAAGACCAGATGGGTTCAATCTTAACTTTATCAAGAATAGTTGGGACACGGTCAAAAATGACATTATGGAAGTTGTGCTTGTGATGTAAGTCAAGACCACTTAAGGATGACCAAAGATGCTATATATAAAGGGTCATCTCAACAATCAAAGGAATACTTCACAAAAAGAAGAAAGGGCCATATTCCAAAGCACTTGAAGTTCTTCTTACTAGTCTTCTTAAAGAGTAGAACATTTTTGTAAATAATTGGGTTCTCTTGAAGAATCCAAGTAGTAGTATAAATAAAGAGGGCCCAAGCCCAAGAAGCCCAAGCCCAAGAAACCCAAGCCAAGAAGCCCAAGCCAAGTGGGGGCCCAAGCCCAATCCATGAGCATCAATAGGAGCAAGGCTAAAGCTTTGGGAAATAAGCATCAATGGATGTATCTCTTTTATAATTTCTTTTGTGTAGTTTTTAGTAGAACATTAAAGGAAGGTGTAGATATTAAAATAAGGGGTGCTAATGTACAAAAACAAGTCACACCTTCCATGTGACATAAAGAGTAGGTGTAGGTGTAGTTTCAGGAGGTGCCAAAGTAGAAATCAAGTCACACCTCCCTTGTGACATGTGTTTTGGCTCCAAATTCAAATGCTTCTCATTTTGAATTTTCCCACTTTATTTTCAGCCCTCTCACACTATAAATAGAGGTGCTATGCTCATGTAAAAGAAGATTGAATTTAGAGTAAAGTTACTATACACAAATTTGTGTGAGTGTGAGAATTGCTTTCTCCTTCCTAGTCTCATCTTGTGAGTTTTGGGAGCTCTCAAGTGGCGGCAAATCTGCACTTATCTTAGATCATCACCTCCAAGTGGCGTGTCCATTCCCAATCCATGGCTACAACCACATAAGTTTCATCTTCTTTCATCTTCCATAGTCATTTCAATCGGTAGTTTTGATTCTATGCCTTGTTCTTCAATTTCAATCGGTTCTTTTGTTTCAATTTGTGTTTCTATTCAGTAATTCTGTTTTTCTTTGCAATTCTATTCTGTTTTTGTGTTCTTCCTATATCAATTGTTGTGTACAAGGATATAGCACTCATAGTTGAGTTTGGTTCATCATTTTGGAATGCATTGTCTCCATTGATGATTCCTTAAGCTTCCTTGAATTTGTGTGTTGTTTCAATTCTGTTTTTGTGCTTAATTTCAATTCTGTTTCCAGCTTTGTTTTGCACCATTCAAATCTGGATTCTGCACCTTAATTGTCATCCATTCATATCTCTAATTGTGTTTTAACCTTGGACCTTTGGAAATGAACCTTCACATCTACTTAACACTTGTTAAGTTAATGTCCAGTGGGAATTTTCCTTAGGTGACTCACCTTAAATTGCTAAGAATCTTGATCCTAATTCTTCAAAGTGTCACAAATATAATGAATCTAAAATCAACTCACATCAGCTTGTCTTCCAAGAATCGAGCTGTTTTCCAAAGGGATGTAATGCATCCTTCATAGCTTTGGTTTCGAAAGTGAGAGATCCTACCAAACTAGACCAATACAAACCGATATGCCTAGTGGGTTCTCTATACTAGATTATAACCAAAGTGTTATCAAGCCATATTAAGAAAGTTCTTCCAGCAGTTATTGATGTAAGCCAATCGGTCTTCTTGAAGAATAGAGTGATGTTAGATAGTGTCTTTGTGGCTAATGAGGTTGTGGAGGACTTGAGAAGGTGTAAGAGGAGAGGTCTGTGTTTGAAGGTGGACTATGAAAAGGCGTACGACTCGGTTAGATGGGAGTTCCTTTATGAAATGCTACAACAGTTAGGTTTTCACAACAGGTGGATTAAGTGGGTTAGATGTTGCTTGGAGTCAGTGATGGTGTTAGTTTTGGTCAATGGAAGCCCCACGGAGGAATTTAGACCATCGAGAGGGTTAAGGTAGGGAGATCCTTTAGCTCTATTCCTCTTTATTATTGTTGCTGAAGGATTGGTAGGGTTAGCTAGACGAGCAATCAAGACAAAAATGCTTGGGGGCATGAAGGTAGGGAGGAATGAGGTGGAAGTTTGTGTATTACAATTTTATGACGACATTTCGTTCATGTGTGAAGACTCCTTCACTAATGTATTCACTCTAAAAGTTATCCTAAGGTGTTACGAGATGGTTTCTAGCTTGAAGGTTAACTTTCATAAGTCAAGGTTGGCAATTATAAATGTGGAAAGAAACTCCCTCAAAGTCTATGCAAAATCTCTCAATTGTTCGCTAATGAGGACTCCTTTTAAATACCTGGGGTTAGAAGTAGGAGGGAACCCTAGGAAAAAACAGTTTTGGGAACCAATTTTGAGAAAAATTAGTGCTAGACTCAGTTCTTGGAAAGAGAGATTTCTTTCGTTGGCGGGAAGAATATGTTTAATTAAATTGGTTTTAAATTCTCTTCATCTATTCTACTTATCCTTCTTTAAAGCTTCGACGTTGGTATGTAATAGAATCATTAGTATTTAGAGAAGGTTTTTGTGGGATTGGGGAAGGGAGAACAGGTCAATCTCTTGGGTAAGTTGGGAGAACCTGTGTAAACCAACAGAGGCAGGTAGTTTGGGAGTTAAAGATATAAGGAAGTTCAATGGAGCTCTTCTAGATAAATGGAAGTGGCGTTTGGTAGGTGAAGAAAAAGGGATGTGGAAGGATATACAAGTATCTAAATATGGTCTGGATGTAGGTCGTAACCAGCTTCTTTTGAAAAATTAATCCAGGTGGTAGAGAGATTTAACTAAAGTATGTGACCAGGGGGAAGAAGAAGGGTGGTTTCAGGAAGCTCTGGAATGGAAAGTGGGATGTGGGGATAAAGTTAGATTTTGGGAGGAAGCGTGGGTGGGCGGAAACAAACTTAGCTCTGTGTACCCTAGGTTGTACAACCTTTCTGAGGATAAGGGATTGACAGTGAGTGAGGTGGGAGTATGGGAAGACTCGGCTTGGATCTAGAAACTAAGATGGAGGAGGGCTAGGTTTGTATGGAAAGCTGCACAAGAGGCGGAAATGCTTAGGTATTTGTCTGGGGGCACTTTGAACAGAGAGGTTAAGGATTCACTTGTGTGGGTAGGGAATGCCACAGGAGAGTTCTCTCTGAAGTCAGCTTATGAATGCTTGGCTAACTCTCACATATGTCCCTTTGATGGGGTGTTCAAACAATCGTGGCAGGCTAAAGTAATACCCAAAGTATTGACAACTGCCTGGAGGGTCTTACTAGATAGAATTCCAACTCATATCAGCTTAATCAGGAGAGGAGTGTTAGTTAGCTCATTTACTTGTGCTCTTTGCTAAGGTGCGGACGAGACAATTCAATATTGTTTATAGAGTGCCCCCATAGCACAAAAAGTATGGTCTCTCTGCTTTAAGTGGGTAAGAATCATGTTCGTACAACATAAGGACTTGAAGAGTCACTTCGAGAGCTTCCACTTAAAAGAGTTGAGTTCAAAGCAGAACCTGGTTTGGAAAGGTATGTGAGGGACAGTGGTGAGAGGCCTATGGGAACAAAGAAACTCAGTCATTTTCTAGCAACGGGTCTCTGACGAAAAAATGTGTCATATGGCACAGCTTAAATCATGGATGTGGTTGAAACATAAGAATCACTCTTTTACCTACTCATTCTAAGATTAGCACCTAAATCTAATCCTCTGCATCAAAAGTCACATGTAAGGAGGAAGGGAGGTCTGTATGGGAGTGCAGTCTAGTGTTGTTGTTAGTGCAGGTCATCAAGCAGGGAGATGTAGGACAAGGCCTTGCTCTGTCTAGTATAGGAAGCTTTCTGGAGGTGTAGCAGAGAGGGTATGACAATCATAAGGAGATGATGCAGACCCTATGATGGAGTAAATGTATATAGTGGATGCTATGGAAAAATCACATTGAAGCTTCTTGGTGGTGATGCAGGACAGGTTATAGGGAGAGTGCCTTAATGGCATATGTGCTTCTTTAAGTCAAGGCTGAGGCTAAGAAGATTGTTGTTTACTTTAAGGGCCAAGCCAGATGGTTCTGTTCTGGTCTTATGTTATATGTGCCTAATTCTTTTTTTCTGCAGCAAAATGAACCTTGAGTGAACTTGGGAATGGTTACAGAGGAGATGGCTCAAGACTTCACTAGCATAGACGTTAGATGCAAATTTCATAACTGGTGTGAGGACTCTTGTCAACTGAAAGTTCTCCTAAGAATGTGAAGACCATAAAGCCAGATTAGAGATGTTGAAACAGCCAAAGAAGATGGGAACAAACTGGGAGCCTTGGACAGTTCAATGTCTAAAGTTGAATCAGGTTTTGAACAAGCAGAAGCCATGAGGTTCAGTTATGCAGAGTTTCTTGGCAAATTTGATTGCCTACAGCCATCTGTTCTACTATCAAGGTACTGGAAGTGTTTAGACGGATGTTCTCCTAAGGAAGTGAGAAGCTCGGGTTCTGCAGCATGCTTGCTTAGTGGTATATGTAATAGAACCAACATCAATTTGGTGTGATTATTGCAGTAGAATGGATCAAAACAAATGCACATATATGTTGAACTTCATTAAATCTCAGTATAGGGACTTTTGAGTTGAGGAAAGCACATCAGCAACCCATATGGAGGAATCAGAAGGGTGTATTGGTTGTTATTATGCAGGAGATTCCTGACCATCCATACAGTTGCAGACTCGGTTTAGGCTTTTTTGAGGTAGGGAACGTAGACCAATTATGCAGGGTGCAGCTTTGGTGAAGGGCTTTGCGATGTGGTGAATGTGCACTTGTAGGAATGATAAATCAGCAGTAGACAAGATTGTATGATGTAAACATCCAAGGTCATTCTCAAGAAGGAGGGAATGATGTGGACATCCAAGCCCAAGGGCAGCTAATCTTTTGGAGGTCCAATTGTTGAATGTCCCACAATTTAAAAAGACTAAGTTGATTACATGCACAACATGCTTGGAGTATTAAAATAAAATAATATTATTATTTTGCTTGGAGTTAGGATTTGAACCCAAGACCTATAACTAATTTGTATTTATACACTTTTGGAAATCAGAATGTGGGGTGAATATGTTGGCAATTTTAAGAGAGAATATTTCTCTACTAGAGTTTTTCTCTGCATCTTGCATTCTTATCAAGAATTCACCAATTCTTGTGGCGATCATCCTTAGGCTTATCAAACTTTGTTTATGGCGTCTTCCTTTATCCAGGTTTTCATTGTTTTTATTTTTAATTGATTCCTTTCCGTAACTCTAAATTTCCAATTCTAGTGTTAGTCTATTTGAAGTCATATCATTTGATGCATCCTATTTTCACTATTCACGACACTGTTTCGCACTGCTACAGTACTGTTCATTATTTAAATAAAATAGAAAAAAAAAAGAAAAGGAAAACAAAAGAAAAAAGAAAAGAGGAAAATAGAAAACAAAAAGAAGAGAAAAACATAAAATAGAAATAACAATCATTAAGTGCATACTTCCTGTTTGTTAAAAATAAATTCTAAGTTTCAAGTGTCCTATATACATATTTTTTTCTATATATATTATACCTATCTTGCTTTTTTGTTGGTAGTGACATTGTTCTTCACTATTTATTTATTTATTTTTTTTTCCATTACTTCCTGTTTGTTAAAAATTATAAGTTTCAAGTGTCCTGTTTACATTTTTTTTTCTCTATATATTATAATTGTCTTGCTTGTTTGTAGGTAGTGAAATTGTTCTTCACTATTTTTTATTTTATTTTTTTCCCCATTGATGTTAAAATATCAAAAATTTTTATTTTAAGCTTATGAATTGCTACCTTTGAAAGTGATTTTTGATTATTGATTGCTTAGATTCTTGTAAGAACCTTTAGTCAGAGAACAAGTGGTAAAAGACAGTGTGATCATTAAAAAAAAAACCTTATTTTGTGAAATAGGAGTGTTGAGTGTAAACAACGTGAGAAAGTGGTGTGAGGCCTACACTTATTACTATTTTTAATCTGTTTACTTGAGTATGGCAGGGGAAACGTCAAATACTGGACTTTTACAAATACAAATGCAAGCCTTAACACAACATTTGGAGGGATTAATGAAACAACAAAGTGATGGACTCCATGAGAGGTTGGATCAAATGGAGCAGGCACAACAAGAAAATCATGAAAATAAAGGGAAGATAGGAGGAGGAGAAGAGAGAATGAAGGACAACAAAGACAATTGATATTTGATGATGGGATAAAATTAAATATTCCCACATTCAAAGGGAAGAGTGATCCTGAAGCTTACTTACAGTGGGAGATTAAAGTGGAACATGTGTTTGCTTGCAATGAGTATAAGAGGAGCAAAAGATGAAGTTGGCAGTAGCTGAATTTACACATTATGCCTTAACTTGGTGGACTAAATACCAAAGGGAGAGAATTAGATATGAGGAATGTAACATCCCGCCAAAATACTATACAAATGTATATAATGAAAATAAAGGTAACAAATAGATTCTATGAACAAAATATTATATATATGAAATGAAGTTGCTCCTCTTAGGGAGTTTAATACAAATTCGGTCAAATTTTCCAGAAACATAAACAAAATACAGTAAAAAAAAACAAAGCAGACGATCTCCTATCGGAAGAAACCGATCTCCTATCGGACGAGACCGATCTCCTATCAGAGGAGCCAAAACAGCCGATCACCTATCAAGACAGAAAAAAACAGGCGATCACCCGATAGAGGCAGAAACAGGCGATCACCCGATAGAGACAGAAAACCGGCGATCTCCTCCTCGGCGATCACTCACTAAGGAGCTCTACTTCCTGGAAGATCATCTGCTCCCGTGTAAAATACACGATCATCACAGTTTTAAGAGAAAACCACAGAACCAAAATACGCAGGGTAAGCTAGATATTTTAAAGAGAGTTTAAATCATGAACATGAAAATCAAAGTAAAACAAGTTTCAAAATATCCATGTAAAACGTAGAGTTGCTCATATCATTCACCTGATCGCCCAAAATCACACATTTCACAACATTCACCCATAGTCATTCCATTTCACAATACTGCATCAAGTGTCTATAAAAATTCAATGTTTCTCATTTCACCTGTCAGACTTTCCACTGACTCACCACACAAGACACTTGACACTACTTCCGGATTGACTCGTGCGTTGATTAGACTCAGAGATCTGCACCTATCATACCACACCACTGTGAAATCCACACAGGGTCGCTGTGAATCCACACAGCATGCGCATATATCATCTCAATGTCAATAGTTCTCCTGGTATGACAGGGTTAATCCATAGGACAGGCGGAGCTCGTTCTTTTTCACACGAGACGCCCATCATATAGACCTCCTTCGACTCTCAACAACTGAGTAACTTCCTCTACGTGATTCCATTACCTCAGCAGAGTCAGGATATCCCCTTAGGAATCACCGATCAATGCACCTACTACAAGATCTTACACGGTATTTTCTTTCCTGAAAATACTATGCCTCGATCCCACATTCACAGCATTCAAAAACATCATACCACTCGAGTAATTGATTCAAGTCACAGCAACGAATCATTTCAAGGTTCAGGTCTTCGAATATTTCATTTAAATCTCAAGTAGTTTCAAAACAACACCCAAAAACAGAGAGTTCACAAACAACGCCAAAATCGGCGATCTAGTTCAAAAACAGGGTGTTTCGAAGACTGTATATAAAACCGGCGACCACGTCGCCCAAGCACACAAACAGAGCATTTTACGTAGATGAAAACAAAAATGGCGACCACGTCGCCCTCACTTCAGAGATAGCTACACTATGGCTTGTATGGAAAAAGAGGTCTAGCTTCCCTTACCTGGACTTGCGCCAAACACCAGGAGCTCCGAAACCCAACGAAGCTTGAACGACGCCTTGGCTCTGTTTTTGCGTCTGGTTGAAGGACTTGCAGAGAACCTCCCAGGTGCTCTAATGGTGGCCGTCGCTCGTCGTACTCTCGTGTGAAGGTGCTAGAATCGCAGCGCGAAGGAGAGAATGGAGGAGAAGGGAGATAAACGCACCCTTTAGCTCTGGAACCACAGCAACGTTTCTTTCCTTCTCCCTCAGAAATGGGTTTTTGCATCTTAAGCTGACTTCTCCACAAAAACCGCTGCCACCACCCACTCTGCAGGGAGTTTGCGTGTACGCTTCGCTGAACAGTACACCTAAGCGTGCCTCTGCGCAGGCTAACACTCTGAGGTCACTAGCCTGAACCACTCTTTTTGTCTACGTGGCGCGCGTGCAGGGCGTTTCATGCTGGGGGTCTGGGTCCCACTTTACTCTGTGTGAAACTCGACGTCGCGCGATAACTTTCCACTGCTGACTCATCCTGGCGAACGACCGATGTCTCCTTCGTCCTGGAAGACGACCGATGTCTTCTTCTGTGAGACGACCGATGTCTTCTTCTGGGAGACGACCGATGTCTTCTTCTGGGAGACGACCGATGTCATCCCTGGCGACGCCCTCATAACTCTCGTGCCCTGGCCACGTCCACATGCATTGTGCCCTGGCGATGCCCGCATGCCTCTCGCGCTCTGACGATGCCTCATGCCTCGCGCGCCCTGGCGACGTCCACACGCCTCGCGCGCCCTGGCGACGTCCGCATACCTCGCGCGCCCTGGCGACGTCCACACGCCTCGCGCGCCCTGGCGACGTCCACACGCCTCGCGCGCCCTGGCGACGTCCACACGCCTCGCGCGCCCTTGCATGCAACACTAAGGGTGATCTCTTTTGCTCAAGCGTAGAGCTTCGCATGCACAGCGTATCTAAGGCTTAACCCACACCTTGATACGCGTGGTTGTTGGAACCCACTCTGGTTGATTCAGTATCTTGACCACATACTACGTGCATTCCCGCCGATCACGTACACTCTAGGCGATTGGCGCTCATGTCTCCTCTAGGCGACAGGCGATTATGTGCCAGAGGAGTCGGAGATCGCCTCCATCTTCAATAACGGCGATCTCGTAGGAGACTTCTTAGCTATACATTTCCTCCTTTACTCTTCTTGATCTACATGTCAGCCGACCGACCTCTACCAGCTGACCCCAGATCTTGGGCGACGTCCGAGGTCCGACTACTACGAAACTTCATTTACCAGCTCTTTGTATTTTAAATAATAACATCTTCTGAAATTATTTAAATATACCACTTTTATTCCAATTCAATTTTACAGGTCCTTACATTCTCCCCAACAAGAAAAATTTTCGTCCTCGAAAATTGAATTATAAGGGAAGGAGGTAGGGATATGCTTCTCTCATGTTTTCTTCAAACTCCCCCTGGTGAATCACCCGATCTTCACGTCGTCCGCTTCCAACACGTGACTAGGGTCTGCAAGATACTTCCTTAGCCGTGATACGTGAAATACATTATGCAGGTTTGCTAAATGGGGAGGTGGGGCGATCTCATAAACCACTGGACTGATCCCCCCCCTTAGAATCTGATATGGCCCAACAAACTTAGGGGACAGCTTCTTTGATCTGATCGCCCATCCTACACCCTTGGCTGGTGTCCTCCCTCATAAAGACATGATCCCCCAGCAGCAAACCCCAAAGGTCTTCTCCTCTGCTCTGCCTCGGACATCTGCCGACTTTGAGAAACTTTCATTCTGCCCTGTATCAGTTTTGCCCTCTCGGTTGTCTGCTGAGCCAACTCTTCCTACTCCAATACTTCATCGAATTCCATTTTACATTCCTGCTTATGGAATATGCTGCCCCAATGAGCGCCAACTCCAGTACTCACACTCTACTTCCAACCCTGAAGACTTGGTCGAGCAAGTCCAGAACTAGGCCCTTAACAGAACCAGGACTAGCCCCTTTAGAGAAAAGTGAGCAAGATCCCTTCATCGGAAGGAAAAAGGACAGCTGGCTACTGCTCATGCCTCCTAGTCCATTCAAACTAGGATCCGAAATATCCTTCTAGGAATCAACTTCCGCTTCTTGATCAAAACCATCCATCGACTTCCCACTGCTGATCTAATTCTCACGCTCCCTACAGGAATACCTTTGGTTCACCACTATGCTACATAATTCTGCACCTTATAACGACAAAGTTCTTGTTGCTGTTACTTCCTAAATCATCCTTATGACTTCTTTTGCCAACTCGGCTTCCTGTCCCCATCATTTCCTCCTTGTCCAATGTATACATTGGATGCATTGATTTGGGTTCAGGTGCCCATCTGAAAAGGCATACAAGAACGAACACACCATATCTCTCAACCACAATCATGTAAGTAGTGGAGCCGATTGGAAAGTTTCCTCTGCATTCAGAATTTCTTGCTTAAGGACAACTCTATTCCTCTTCTCCAAGATACAACAGACTATTGCCACCCACATTCCCTTCCACACCTGATTTTACTTGGATGACATACGTATAAGATAGAAGTTCTCAAGGTGGGACCTCAAATCCTTATGTCGAACAAATAGAGCACTTATCCACTTGAAGCACATAGACCAGCCACGTTGCTTTAAAGTTAGAGTTAGTGGCCCACACATCCTCCTGAAATCTCACATCCCCTCCGCCTCTAACTTTCCAAACAATGACTTTTTGGAACTAACCATCATCTTCACCCTCCTCGCACATCCTACGTACGTCTCTCCACCACCACGATTGATATTTCGAATGAGCTCGGCTCCTCCCAAGTTCCGAGTCATATTTGGATACAAGAATATCTTTCCATTTCCCTTTCTCATCACTCCTCATCCACCATTTCCATACTCATCTTCCAAATCACGATCCACAAAACGGCATCCATTCTGCGTGGAGCTTTCTCTCTTCTCCCAGTAATTTCTCTACTTGGTATTCTTCAACAACTTCCTCTGGCCTAAAGAACTTTAGACACAAATACAATATCTCCTCTTTCCTTTTAAGCTTGTGGTTAAGCTAACGTCACCTCATGCTGTTTCATCGACACGATACATCTCCCAAGCTTCAAATAGAAGAAAATTCATTCTTTCATTCTTGGAACTTAACTCCGGTACTTCCCCTGGATACACGTGCTTAAGTCCTTAAACCCTCAACATTCTGCTTATATACTCTCCATAACTTATATGTAGCTGGAACTAAACCTTGGTACACTAAATCTAACTTACACTTCCTTCTTTGATTCCATCAACTCAGCTGGAGCCATTGACACTGGTCCAGCTCCAGGTACCAAAACAATAGAGAGTTCCACCTCTCTCTTAGGAGGTAATCCATATATCTCTTCTGGAAATACATCCATGAAATCTTTCACCAAGGTATCTTGCTTACGTCCTCTTCATTCTTCACTTCCAACCGAGCTAGGATCACGAAGCACCTCGCCCCTTTTTGCCAACTCCGACCACCCATGCTGAGCAGATATCACGTCTGCCTCTTGGAGGTCTGGAAACGCTATCTTCTGACTACCGCAGACTACGAGAACGTGATTGGCAGCTAGCCAATCCATTCCCAGGATAACATCCAGATCCTGAAGAGGTAGGCAGATCAAGTTTACTTTGAATCTGCGTCCCTCTACCATCACTGGACATTCAGGGCAACTGTAGAGGTCAACACCTGTCCTGACGCAGGTGTAGAGACCAACAGTTCAAACGGTAACTCCTTCACTAGAAGGCCCAACTCGGCTACACACAGGCTAGACACAAAGGAGTGTGTCGCTCCAGAATCAAACAAAACCTTTACACTCCTACCAGCTATAAAACATATACTCTGCACGAGGTTACCTGACTGAGACGCCTCTGCTCCTGACATGGCCAACACTCTCCCTGTTGCCTGAGGTCTGCTGCCTTCATTCCTCAACTGCCGAGAACCACTGGGTTGAGTCATCCTTTTTCTGTTAGGACAATCTCTAGAAATGTGCCCCATTTCTTGGCATGTAAAACACCCTTTCTCTAAATTCCTCTTGGAGCACACCTTGACTGTGTGTGGTCCACCACAGTGGAAACATTTTAGTTTCCAGGGTTGTTGCTGCTGAAACTGGGGCGGTGCTGCTTCTGCCCTATGCTGTGGGGGTCTCGAATAAGGCTTGCTTTGTGGGTGCTGCACCTTGGCCTTCCCACTGGAGGGACTCCCTGGTTGCGATCTGATTACTCTGGAACCACCCCTCTCCAGGGTCTCCACCCTCTTTGCCTTCTCCACTAAGGCATGGAATTCCCTGATCCACTGATCTGGTTGGTTCGGAGAAACGTTCCCACGGAACTGGGTTGGGTTGTGCCTCATGAACTCGGTCATCCCCATCTGCTCCCGAGGCTGATTGACCTGGGAAGCTGTTGCAGCCGATCCAGCAGTTTCCCAATGATTCATTAAAGCCTGATGAATCTGGGCCATTACCGTATTCTGCTGTTGGATGGCAGTTGCCATCATCTCCATGGCCCTGGCGATCTGACCCATCTCTGAAGAAGGTTGGGGAGGGGTAGAAGGTCTACGTGCCATCTCTCTTCGTTTCAGATTTGGAACTATAGGTTTCTATATTCCCTACAACTACAAGAATGAGATCGATAAGAAATCAATTCATTCAGGAGGTAACAGCTAGACCCTACAAAGGTCAGCATCTCAAAGTCATTAAGAATTTGAGTTCATCAACCGGATCATAATACTCATAATCTCAAGCAAAACACCAGAACAGCTACTGGTATACAACCATCAATCCAATCAACACTTTCAATCAATTACAAAACACTCAATAAAACAAAATAAATCACACCAGAATTTAATATATGCTAAACATCAACCCTTTGGAATTAAGATTGAGACTCATCTTGATCCAGTTATGAGTGTGCACCCTCACTACTTTATCAAGACCTTCTCATTCTTAATACTAAGATTTTCAGTTAGAACATATATTCACCAAAGCACACACAAAATTTCAATACAAAAACGTTTGAAAACCTTTCACTATAGTTGTTATTTTAAACTCAAATAACTTTCATGAGCAGAAGAAACACAATGGATCCACAGCCCTCAGGTCATCCTAAGGACGAACTGCTCTGATACCATTAATGTAACATCCCGCCAAAATACTATACAAATGTATATAATGAAAATAAAGGTAACAAATAGATTCTATGAACAAAATATTATATATATGAAATGAAGTTGCTCCTCTTAGGGAGTTTAATACAAATTCGGTCAAATTTTCCAGAAACATAAACAAAATACAGTAAAAAAAACAAAGCAGGCGATCTCCTATCGGAAGAAACCGATCTCCTATCGGACGAGACCGATCTCCTATCAGAGGAGCCAAAACAGCCGATCACCTATCAAGACAGAAAAAAACAGGCGATCACCCGATAGAGGCAGAAACAGGCGATCACCCGATAGAGACAGAAAACCGGCGATCTCCTCCTCGGCGATCACTCACTAAGGAGCTCTACTTCCTGGAAGATCATCTGCTCCCGTGTAAAATACACGATCATCACAGTTTTAAGAGAAAACCACAGAACCAAAATACGCAGGGTAAGCTAGATATTTTAAAGAGAGTTTAAATCATGAACATGAAAATCAAAGTAAAACAAGTTTCAAAATATCCATGTAAAACGTAGAGTTGCTCATATCATTCACCTGATCGCCCAAAATCACACATTTCACAACATTCACCCATAGTCATTCCATTTCACAATACTGCATCAAGTGTCTATAAAAATTCAATGTTTCTCATTTCACCTGTCAGACTTTCCACTGACTCACCACACAAGACACTTGACACTACTTCCGGATTGACTCGTGCGTTGATTAGACTCAGAGATCTGCACCTATCATACCACACCACTGTGAAATCCACACAGGGTCGCTGTGAATCCACACAGCATGCGCATATATCATCTCAATGTCAATAGTTCTCCTGGTATGACAGGGTTAATCCATAGGACAGGCGGAGCTCGTTCTTTTTCACACGAGACGCCCATCATATAGACCTCCTTCGACTCTCAACAACTGAGTAACTTCCTCTACGTGATTCCATTACCTCAGCAGAGTCAGGATATCCCCTTAGGAATCACCGATCAATGCACCTACTACAAGATCTTACACGGTATTTTCTTTCCTGAAAATACTATGCCTCGATCCCACATTCACAGCATTCAAAAACATCATACCACTCGAGTAATTGATTCAAGTCACAGCAACGAATCATTTCAAGGTTCAGGTCTTCGAATATTTCATTTAAATCTCAAGTAGTTTCAAAACAACACCCAAAAACAGAGAGTTCACAAACAACGCCAAAATCGGCGATCTAGTTCAAAAACAGGGTGTTTCGAAGACTGTATATAAAACCGGCGACCACGTCGCCCAAGCACACAAACAGAGCATTTTACGTAGATGAAAACAAAAATGGCGACCACGTCGCCCTCACTTCAGAGATAGCTACACTATGGCTTGTATGGAAAAAGAGGTCTAGCTTCCCTTACCTGGACTTGCGCCAAACACCAGGAGCTCCGAAACCCAACGAAGCTTGAACGACGCCTTGGCTCTGTTTTTGCGTCTGGTTGAAGGACTTGCAGAGAACCTCCCAGGTGCTCTAATGGTGGCCGTCGCTCGTCGTACTCTCGTGTGAAGGTGCTAGAATCGCAGCGCGAAGGAGAGAATGGAGGAGAAGGGAGATAAACGCACCCTTTAGCTCTGGAACCACAGCAACGTTTCTTTCCTTCTCCCTCAGAAATGGGTTTTTGCATCTTAAGCTGACTTCTCCACAAAAACCGCTGCCACCACCCACTCTGCAGGGAGTTTGCGTGTACGCTTCGCTGAACAGTACACCTAAGCGTGCCTCTGCGCAGGCTAACACTCTGAGGTCACTAGCCTGAACCACTCTTTTTGTCTACGTGGCGCGCGTGCAGGGCGTTTCATGCTGGGGGTCTGGGTCCCACTTTACTCTGTGTGAAACTCGACGTCGCGCGATAACTTTCCACTGCTGACTCATCCTGGCGAACGACCGATGTCTCCTTCGTCCTGGAAGACGACCGATGTCTTCTTCTGTGAGACGACCGATGTCTTCTTCTGGGAGACGACCGATGTCTTCTTCTGGGAGACGACCGATGTCATCCCTGGCGACGCCCTCATAACTCTCGTGCCCTGGCCACGTCCACATGCATTGTGCCCTGGCGATGCCCGCATGCCTCTCGCGCTCTGACGATGCCTCATTCCTCGCGCGCCCTGGCGACGTCCACACGCCTCGCGCGCCCTGGCGACGTCCGCATACCTCGCGCGCCCTGGCGACGTCCACATACCTCGCGCGCCCTGGCGACGTCCACACGCCTCGCGCGCCCCTGGCGACGTCCACACGCCTCGCGCGCCCTGGCGACGTCCACATGCCTCGCGCGCCCTTGCATGCAACACTAAGGGTGATCTCTTTTGCTCAAGCGTAGAGCTTCGCATGCACAGTGTATCTAAGGCTTAACCCACACCTTGATACGCGTGGTTGTTGGAACCCACTCTGGTTGATTCAGTATCTTGACCACATACTACGTGCATTCCCGCCGATCACGTACACTCTAGGCGATTGGCGCTCATGTCTCCTCTAGGCGACAGGCGATTATGTGCCAGAGGAGTCGGAGATCGCCTCCATCTTCAATAACGGCGATCTCGTAGGAGACTTCTTAGCTACACATTTCCTCCTTTACTCTTCTTGATCTACATGTCAGCCGACCGACCTCTACCAGCTGACCCCAGATCTTGGGCGACGTCCGAGGTCCGACTACTACGAAACTTCATTTACCAGCTCTTTGTATTTTAAATAATAACATCTTCTGAAATTATTTAAATATACCACTTTTATTCCAATTCAATTTTACAGGTCCTTACAAGGAACCCATGGTGGACTCTTGGAGTGAAATGAAAAGGATTGTGAGAAAGAGATATATTCCAACAAGCTACCAAAGGGAGTTGCAACTCAAACTTCAAAGAATGAATCAAGGGAATAGAAGTGTGGAAGAATACTTTAAAAGAGATGGAGGTAACCATGATTAGAGCTGGAATTGATGGAAAAAATGAAGCAACCATGGCTAGGTTTTTTAATGGATTGAAGGATGATATTAAGGATTTTGTGGAGCTGCAAGAGTATGTTGACATGGAGGATTTGTTGCACAAGGCTAACCAAGTAGAACAACAACTCAAGAGGAAGGGATTCAAGAGGAGGAGTTCTAACAGTAATACTAATTCAAATTGGAGAGCTAAGGTTATGCAGGATAAAGTAGTTCCCTCAAGTTCAGCTACATCTTCAAGTGGGAAGTCACCTAATAGATATAATAATTCACCACCTAAAAGGAAGACAAGTGAGGTAAAACGTTTCAAATGCTTAGGAAGAGGACATTATGCTTTAGAATGTCCAACAAAAAAGAATAGAGTCATTTTATCAAATGCACACATAGTCAGTGAATCTGCAAGTGAAGAAGAGAAGGAAGAGGTAGAGGTGGAGTTGGATGCATTGGAGGGTGATTTGTTGATGATTTGGAGGCTTATGGGAAGCACAACGCAAGCTTTGGACCAAACCCAAAGGAAAAATATTTTCCATACTAGATGTTCAATTCAAGGGAAAATATGTTCACTTATAGTTGATGGAGGAAGTTGCCCCAATGGAGCTAGCTCAAGACTAGTTACCAAGTTGAATTTGGAGACAAAACCCCACCCAAGGTCATACAAGCTTTAATGGCTTAGTGAAGATGGAAAGATGACAGTGAGCAAGCAAGTGGAGGTGAACCTATCCATAGGACAATATAATGACAATGTCTTGTGTGATGTGGTTCCAATGAAAGCAACTTACATTTTGTTATGGAGGCCATGGCAGTTTGACACCAAAGCTATTCATGATGGTTTCACCAATAAAATCTCTTTCATGCAAAATAACAAGAAGATCATTCTCAAACCCTTATCTCCTAGAGACACTACAAAAAAACGTGTATAATGCGGCGGTTATTTTTGTAAAAACTGACGTTTTTAACCGCCACATTATACGTCCGTGGCGGTACCGTGTACCGCCATAAATCTTGCCGCCACAAAGTTTAATGTGGCGGTCAATAGAGAACCGTTGTAGCAGACGCCATATTATACATTGTATAAAGTGGCGGTTTTAAGCGTGTAATTTGCGTCAGTTATAAATGTCGTAATTTTAAAACTGGGTAAACCAATTCTAACGTAAATAGTGACAGTTTTAACCGCCACTTAATACAATGTAGTATGACATTTATAATACCCTTTATAACTGTCATAATTCGATTATTAAATATTTAATTTTATTTTTAATATTTATAATAATTTATTTAATTCTTTTTATAATTTGATTTCACATTATTATTTAATTTCTTATTATAATTAAATTTCAGTACACAGTTAAATTTCATAATATAATTAAATTATAATATAAACAAATTTTATAATATAATTTATAATTAAAATTGATAAATATAATAATTAAAAGATAAATTCATTCATTGAGAGAACAAAGTTGATAATATTAAACTAATCCAAACAACAAGTAAATTACATTGTCAAAATATTAATGGTTCCATATTTGAACATATTACAAGTGAAGTCCTAGTCCTAATTTGTTTTGCTGCCTCCACTTGATCTCATGATATTCTGGTTTGATGATGGAGCACCACTTCCAACATCCGATATCTGGAATAAATAAAAAATATACCAAAGTAAATGCACAATATTTTTAAATATGAGAACATATTCCTCAAAAATTCTTTCCATACAAAAATATGCATTCTATTATATGAAGGTAATAAAATTAAATTAAGACAACTAATAAAAATCAACAATTACAAAGCAGTTATAAGTTTAGGATTTACCTTTAGATTCATGAGAAGGACAATTGTCTAAATAATAAAGCAATAACCAAATTAATAGATCAATAATATACATATTTAGATTCATTTTCAATTAATAGATTATTTTCAATTTTTAGTTTTCAACTTCTACCTAATTCATATGATCTTTAGAATTAAATATTGAAAAAAATTGAATGGATATAGACACGTTCTTTAGAATTAAATAAATAAAAAATATTTATTTATTTTCAATATTTATAAAATAAACAAAGACAATAATATTATAATAAAAATATAATGTTTAAGTTAATCACAATTTAAATTAATTTTTAAAAAGGAAAAATTAAATGCTTAAGTATTATTTAAAGTAATTAAATACATAATTCATTTAAACCTTGTTATGTTATTTTATAACAATTAATGTATATTTGAATAACAATGAATAAATGTGTTCCGTTATTCGATCTTTAGTAACAGTATTATTACAGGAGATATTCATATTTATTGTTATTATAATAAGAAATATTAACTTTATTTTCAAGTATTTAAAATTGATGTATGCCTGGCAAGATTTACCAATTTTCCATATTGTATTTCATATGCCATTTCTTTCTTATAATATAAAAAGAAATTCCCAATATACTGTAGGCTCACGGTGAATAGGAACTCTCATTTCATATATCTTTATGTAACAAGTTATGGGATATATATATAAATCATTTTCACCAAATGTGAGAGCAGAGTATGCGACAAGTTATGGGATATATATAAATCATTTCCACCAAATGTGAGAGCAGAGGGAAAAAAAGTGCCTACACAAAATTCTATGAACTTGCATATGCACCTACCTTGAGCTATTTTAATTTACTTTATAACTTCTATTCTCCTTCCAAAATTGTATTTAATTCGATTAGACCCCTATCAAGAAATGACAAAATTAACAATTATAATCTCTAAAAATGAGGAACACTATCTGCAACATAACCACAACGGTTTAAAATTCAACTAAACACAATAAAGTAAAAACCTGTCATAGCCTTTGTAAGAGCTTCTCTATCTGCAATTGCTGGAAGAAGCCTATAAAATTTACAAGCAGTGATAATCTTATTTCAATAACAATAGTCACTATAATAACTGCAAGGAAACATATATAAATATCCAAGATTTTAGCATCTATTCAGTTAAGCACCCATAATGACTTAGTGCATAAAACTACTATGTATTCGTAAGCATATAATATACCAATGGATAATGAATAGTTGCAGAATAATACTATCTATCATTCAATACCCACAATTAGTGTATTGGGAGGAATAAACACCAAAGAGTAAAGTAGTAAATCATAAAGGATATTCTTTTCTATGCCCCTTCACTTCACGAAGATGACTAAGCCACAATATCTCAGCTTCCAACAACTATATCAATAAGAGAGCAGAATGTTTAAAATCAATTATCATGCTTGAATATATATATATATATATATATATATATATATATATATATATATATATATATATATATATATATATATATATATATATATATATATATATATATATATATATTCAATACGCCTAAGTTAAAAAAAGAAAACCCCACCCTAGTGTATGTCAAATTCGGAACACTAATTCAAAATCCAGCACACGCAAACAATTAAGCACCAAAATGTCAGCCCTGCATTCACACTCCTAAACTACTCAAACAAAGGCAAAGGATAATGAAACACCTACCCAAAATACAATATCAAAAGGAAAACAAAACATTAACCCCTACCCAACTCACATTTTCTAAACAATTCTCCCATGTAAACTCAAATTCCATTCCCTATCCAGCAAACTGAAAATACAAACAATGGACAATTACAGAGGAGTGACAAATTCAACAAGAGAAGCATTTTCGAAAATATACATCAAAATATGCATTAATGCATTGCTTGCTTTAGTTGGATAGTTAGATGAATTTATTTTTCTCACACCGAAGTTGTCCAATATAAAGACACTCACACCATAGAAGCATAATACACTGTACCATACCTTCCAGTCCATGAAAGCCACCTATTCAATTGACAGTAAGCAGGACAACAATCAATCAATATTACAAAGTTGACTTCATCTCTTCAGAAAGAAGATTTAAGTCAAAAATTAAACATCTATAAAACACAACTTTAGGAAAATGATTTTCCGAATGTAACCACACTACAATAAGTTTAAAAAGGATTTCCTAACATCCAAAAGTGTATAAAGAATTCATGAAGCATATATTGGAAGAAACATTTTGAAGATTGCTTCGGGGCCATAAACAAAATAAACTGAAACGCAAATGCCTTGCTGAAATCAATTAAATCAATTAAAGCAAAAACAAGCTACCTTGCTAAAATGCAAATGCCGCAGAACTCCTTCCACTACCTCCAGCGCCACCACATGAAATAGGGTTGGTTAGATAGAAATGAAATAGTGCCACCACATTACTCAAGTAGATCAGAATAATAGCGAGCACAAACCTGAACAAATCCTTGGATGGAGGTGTCGATGGCGGACAGAGGAGTGAGCATTAGGGTTTCGTGAAGGTCAGAGGAACAACCTTGCGCAGAGGCGACAATGGTGGACAGAGGAGTGAGCGTTAGGGTTTCGTGAAGGTCAGAGGAACAACCTTGCGCAGAGGCGACAATGGTGGACAGAGGAGTGAACGTTAGGGTTTCGTGAAGGTCAGAGGAAATACCTTGAGCGGAGGCGGCAATGGCGGACAAAGGAGTGAGCATTAGGGTTTCGTGAAGGTCAGAGGAAATACCTTGAGCGGAGGCGGCAATGGCGGACAAAGGAGTGAGCGTTAGGATTTCGTGAAGGTTAGAGAAAGGGTTAGAAAAGGTCGCGTGAGGCTTTCGTGAAGGTGGCCTGAGGGTTTAGTGAAGGTCGCGTTAGCAGACAAAGATGGAAGAGAGGTAGCAGACAGGGGAGAGGGGGAAGACGCTGGAGGGGAAGACATTGGTTTCCAAAGAGGGAGGCGACGTTGCTTTCTAAAGAGGGAGGCGACGCTCGTTTCCAAAGAGTGGGAGGCACCTAGTTTCAAAACCAAAATTAGTTTCTAATTAAGTTTAAAAAAATTGAAAATAAAGAGGAATGGTGTAGGAGGGAAAGCAAACACGGGAATTGTGGCAGTTAAAAATGACATATTCTAAAGGATCATTGTGGCGGTTACTAAAATGTCGTATTATACGGAAAATTGTGGCGGTTATTAATAACCGCCATATTAAAACCGCCACTTTATACAAGATTTTTTGTAGTGAGAGGTGTGTAAGGATCAAATCAAATTGAGAGAAAAAGAAAGTCCAAGAGAAAAGAGAGATGAGTGAAACACTTAAACAGAACAAGAGTGAAACACTTAAAAAGAGAGAAACACATGAGAGAAAAATGAGTTGATTACTGAAAGTGAAGGAAGTGAAGAAGTTGCTACTTTCTAGCAAACCTCTTTATTATTGCAAAAACAACACTTTTAACCAAATTAATTTTCTTCCTAGTGTTGATTCTCTTTTGCAGGAATTCAAGGATGTGTTTCCAAGTGCAATTCCTAGAGGACTCCTACCTATAAGGGGAATTGAACACCACATTGACCTTCTTCTAGGAGCATCTTTGCCTAGCAGGCCAGCTTATAGAAGCAACCCTCAAGAGACAAAGGAGATCCAAACTCAAGTTGAAGAATTGATGAACAAAGGATGGGTACAAGAGAACATGAGCCCATGTGTTGTTCCAGTCATTTTAGAGCCTAAAAAAGGATTATTTTTAGAGGACATGCATAGACTATAGAACACTAAATATCATTACCATCAAGTATAGACACCCTATTCCCAGATGATGAAGCTTTGGACTTAACTTCAAGTCTTTCTCAAGAGGGAGGGAATGATGCAGACATCCAAGATTTTTCTCAACAAGGAGGGAATGATCCGAACATCCAAGGTTTTTCTCAAGAAAGAGGGAATGATGCGGGCACTCAAGCCCAAGGGCGGCTAATCTTTTGGAGGTCCAATTGTTAAATGACCCACAGTTTAAAAAGACTAAGTTGATTACATGCACAACATGCTTGGAGTATTAAAATAAAATAATATTATTATTTTGCTTGGAGTTAGGATTTGAACCCAAAACCTATAACTAAATTTGTATTTATACACTTTTGGAAATCAGAATGAGGGGGTGAATATTTTGGCAATTTTAAGAGAGAATATTTCTCTACTAGAGTTTTTCCCTGCATCTTGCGATCTTATCAAGAATCTACCAATTCTTGTGTCATTCATCCAGTGGTGCCTTTTAATCCTTCCCATGTCTCAAGCAATGACACAATGATGGGAAACTATTTTATTCCAAAGAGTAACCATGTACTACTAAGCAGACATGGACTTGGACGAAACACTAGAGTGTGGTATGAACCTCATAAGTCAGTGCCAGATTCGAATATCATTTGGCACAAGGAGAGGTTGTCCGGCAGTGATACTTGGCTCCACCATGACTGTGATGTTATTGGCCAGGTTGATTCATGCCTTCTCTTGGAAAGCACCGCCACATGTATTAGTTCCTTTTTCTACACACATCTCGTCCTTCATCATGCTTCAATCTTGCAAAAGGTTGCTGCTGGAGCAGCTAGAGGAATACCTTACCCGCATAAAGACTTACTGCATAATTATGCAGCAATGATAGCAACTTATATATGTTCAAGAATATATATGCTGTTTTGGTTGCCTTTGTTCTTCATGTTTTGGTTGCCTTTGTTCTTCGTGCGATGATAGTTTTCTATAAGGATTAAGACACTCCTTACGTATTTTTTTTAATTTTTTTTAATTTTTTCTGAAAAAAAAAAAAACTTAGTCTTCCTAACTAAAAGAAGCATAGCAATGATGGCTGTGAACAGGTGTTGGCACTCATGTTGCGTCCATGAATGATTTAGATATTTGCAAACAATAAACTAACACACTAAGAAGGAACCTTATGCTATGTAAAACACTTGAGTTTTCTGACAAAAAATGGCCAAAAAAAAATGTCTGAGCACTTTTTTTAGATTTGAATCTGTTTTGTTGTTTACAAATTGATGCAAGTTTATATTAGAGAGGTTAATAGCTGCAATGTTTCAGTATAATTATGCATGATTTAGCTTCTAAGGTTCTCTCATGATAGAATGCTGACCTTTTTGTAATGTGTAATAATGATTCATTTTACCAAGTCATGTTTTAATAAGGTTGGACCATTTCTTAAATAGTTCTTTTTATTTCATTAATTCTTCATATGAAAAAGGACATGTATATTTTTAACAGTAAATTATTAGTATTAAACAACAGGGGTAAGAGAGTAGCACCACGAGGGAAGAGACACCATGTAGCAACATCTATATCATTGTTCACAACCATCATCATCAAAATCTCATTTTTTGTTTTTTTTTTATAAAAAAAAACAAATAAAAAAATACATATTCAAGAGATATTAATTCTTTTCTAAAAAATAATACGTATTCAAGAAATAATATGTGTTTCAGTAATATAAAGTTAAGTATATATACATATTGCCGATAAAAAAAAAGTTACATATTAAAAAGATTAGTTAAAAATAAACATAATTCTTAATTCTTAAATATCAAATGAAAAAAAAAATTAAGTGCCAAATATATATAAAATAACTTTTCATATGTTCCAACACCTAAAATAACAAGAAAACATATGTAATGAAAATTAAATATAAAATTAAGAGTAATTTGAAGTGAGTGTTTTTTTTATTATAGATAGATTATTATATAAATTTATATCTTTTATTAAGTTGTATGATATCTTCAAACCCATATTACTTTCAATCATAAATAAATAATTTTAAAGTATTTGTGAAGTTATGTCTCTTAAAAATATATATATTTTCTCGGTGATTTAAATTTAAAATTTTATAATCTTATCATCAAATTTTTGACATTTTTGAGGTTACATTTTTATTTTTACTAGTAACAATAACTTATAATAATATTTTACAGCTGTAAATAGTTTGAATTTTAAAGGAAATTAACTTAAAATTTATACCGATGTTATTTCTTCGAAAATATTCTCAATATCTCCCATAATTATTTTATTTTTCATCAATAATATTATAAAGGTCGTTTGCATTTTGCTTTTATTTCAAGTAATGAGTATTGTGCTGCCTAGTAGGCAATAAGGTAATACTATACATTATTTACAATAAAACAGCATCATTCTTCTTCTTCTTTTTTTTTTTTTTTATTTTCTCCTTCTTATTTCTTCTCTTCCACGAGTAACAAGATAAAGATAAAGATAAAGAGAGAAAATTGTGATTTTCTATAGAGAGAAAGTTAGTAAGTGAGAGAATTTACAAATTTTAAGTGTATCGGTTATAATTCCCTCATTAAAATTTAACAATGATATTGTAATATATCATTCACTTAAAGTAACATTCCACCAATAGTTACATTATTATTAATCAACACGACTGTAAAAATTATTTTAAATAGTAATTTTTAAAGTCCTTGAACAACGGATTTCGAACTTTTAGTTTATGAGCATGTTGTTTATATTTTTGAATTATAGACTCAAGTTAACAACAGTAATCTATTAGCTATTTATAGGCGAAGATTCTTTTAATAACCGCCGCCTATATATTACATGAAATAAACTCATAAAAGATCCAAAGAATGATATGGACAACGATTCTAACTACTGTTTATACCCTTTTCTGGATCCTCTGCCATTTGTTCCATGGTCCCATTATAGATTGTGATTATTGTCAAGACCGTAGTCTATGGGCCACTATAGACAACGATTTTGTCCTTTTTTTATCACCAAAGAATGAATGAATTAAAAGGGACACTTTAGGGGTGTCCCAACCTATATACAAGTATCAAGACCATTTTACCTCTAACTTAAAAAATAGAAAAGCATTACAAGCTTGGGTAACAAAAGTGCTAACAACACCCATACCAGTAAACAAGCCTCTATATGGAATCCTAGGCCTATGTCCTTTCCAGCGTAGAGGAACCTAACTTATTACCCCAAAAAAACTCAAGCCATAGATTACATTATCTTATCCATACATAATTCAGCTTTGCAATTCGATTTCCAAAAATCAAAAAAGATTCACCAAAAAAGACTTTTACTACCTCTCTGACTTCATAATCATTAGACCAAGACTAAAAACTTCATTCTTCATTTCTCACCAATTTAAAACCTTCCTTCTTGAGAACAAACATCTTTGGGCCTTTTTTTTTGGTTTCCATCCAACACAACAACCGTTATAGTGGTTCATAAACTATGGTCTTGACAATAACTGCAATCTATGATTGATTGTTTTTTAGTTCATGTAAATTAAACCTATATATTATTCATTTTCTATCTTAGAGTTATATAACCTAATGAAATATGTAGCTCAAGCATTCCTCACATAGTCCATTGTGGGCAAATCTAGTGGTTGAGTATCCATAAAATACTGCAATACAAAATAAGTTGAAATTAGTGTTAAAGTACATATAGTTTCATATAAACAATAATTAAAATATGATTACATGTTCTCAGCCTTTGTTAATGCTAAGTGTTATACTAGTAGTCATCCATTGCATAACATAGTAGTCACACCCATACTCTTCCGATTGTTTATTACACTACAATTTAATATTAATTAAAAGCTAATATTGATATTTTGACAAACAATGAAGAGAAGAAGACAAAAAATTATAAACCTTTAGGATCAATCATGTCAGCTTTTGACAATTTGCATTGTGTTGACATCTTAGTATGTTATATCCACTGTATGAGCTAATTAATAAAAAAAAAAAAAAGATGTTAGTAGACATTTAAGTATTGTACACAGGTAAGTTGATAATGTAATTACTGTCAACTATTTGCTAGAGATATGTGGGTGGCTTCTTGTGCAATGAACAAAACAACACAACAGTGCTATCATTTAGGGATAACACAAGTAATTGTCAGTGACCCCTGCGTCATCCTTGAAAACAATTAGTAAAACTTTAAAGGATGAAATACTAATAATTGATAACTTATAGTAACTGAACTTACTGATTAATATAAGGGGCAAAATATAATTTTTCCCCCTATATGAAAACATAGTGTGATGTATGATTGGGTTTCAACTTTTTGAGTTCCCATTGGATTAATTAATTGGGGATCCAAGAATCCATAGACATTTTGTTTCCCCTTATTAATAGAAACTCTAGACAAATATCTAAAGTAACTAGTTAAAGCATAATCAATAATTTAATATAATAAAGTAAAATGAGATATGGATGGAAGAGACTTACATCATAAAAAAATTGAATGACAGATATATTTCACCTCCTGGTTTCTAGCTACAAACTCTAACACACTAGTCATGTATATGTATAGAGGGATGTCACTATTTCTTTAAAAAATAGAGTCATCTCACGGAACCTCCACATGGTTTGTTCCTATAGCTGAAGCAATCTCTAACAAAGAGGCTACAAGATCATTAATGGAAACCGGATGCTTCTTTATTTGCGGACTTGGTTTCTGACGCGATTGCTACAAAATAAATAACATTTGTATTAAATAAATATAATACATAAATAAAAATAAATAATTACAAATTAATTTCTCATTGGGGGGGTCTAGAATGAGTCGAAAGAGGTTAGATGCCTCGACTATAGTAGTTACCTCATCTGTAGGTAGAGGAACGAGAGCTTCAACAACTCGTACTTTGTCCACTGTTACCTTCACCACATTAGGGGGGGAGAGCCACATTATGTAAGGTAGTAACCCCTTCAAAGACTTTTCCTATAACCACCATCCGAGGAGTGAAATTGTCCTCTACAAGTAACTCACATTGGCTTATTTGGCCAATGTCATTCCTTGATGTTGCAGGAGTTGCACAACTCCCTTTTGTGCTACTAAGAGTGGGAACCATAAGCTGCTTGACAGGTTGTACAATTTATCCTCTTTGCATAGAACCCAAGTATTTTTAACATATATTTTATAAAGTTCCACCTAATTGAGTCATACGCCTTTTCAAAATCTAGCTTTATAACTATTTTACTCTTTTTCTTTCGACTTAGCCCATCTATTGTTTCATTAGCCACAAATACACTATCTAGTAAGTTCCTCCCTAAAATAAAGACAAATTGTGAGTAGTCAATAACTTTTGGAAGGACTTTCTTCAACCTATTTACTAAGATCTTCGCTATAATTTTATACATGCTTCCTATAAGTGAGATTAGCATATAATCCTTTAAACTATGTGAATTTTCCAATTTAGGAATTAGTATAATGAAAGAGGAATATTATTTATCCTATTTTAAAACAAACGATTAAAATTTGAAAATGTATTAATCAAAATTTTCGCGATTAGTTTATTGAGTTGAAACTTTTTAAATTGTCTATCATAATAACATAAAGATATTATTATTTTTTTTTAATTACTCTACGCTTTAACTAAAAGAGCTAAATTAAAATATAATTTGATATGAAATATATAGAATTGGATACATACACTTTAGGATAGGATTACTATGTGCAGAGAAACTTGCTAACATGGGTATTCACTTACATGTCAACTTCTTTTACCTACTTGTTTTTTTTTTTAAAAAAAAAAAACCAAAAAAATAAATAAATTAATACAACGAATTTAAGGTTCTCCAACCCTTAAAAAAAATATTAACATAGTTTACAACTCAATTATATGTCTCAAATATAATAAAACAACTGTCTAACATTAAATGCTTAGTCTACCTCTATCTTGTACAGTTGTTTTTTTTAGAAATGGTTTTGATATAATTTTATGACATATATTTATATAATTTTACACATATTTTTACTTAAAAGCTTTATAAATTATGTAATATTTTAGTATAACATGTTTATTAATTAAATATTCAAATCAACAATAACATCTTTATCATTGGAAAATAAAATAAACTTTCATATTTTAATATTCGAAATTAAATTACTATGATTCACAGAGCAAACGTAGTTAATCATAATATATAAAATTTCAATCCAACAAATGTAATATCAATGTTTTCAATTATTTAAAGTTTTAAGTATTTAATTTGATAAATTATTGTATTTACCATATTTAATCACAATGAAGGTATTACTTTAAACCATGTTATAAAAAATTAAATCTTTAATTTACACTAAACAGAAATATGGTAATAATGATCAATTATTCATTAGTATTTTAGTTTTTAATAGTGATCAATAAATATATATAATAGATTTATCCCTATTTAAAATGAATAAACATATAATATTGAACTTTATTTCTTTAAATAAGAAGAATTATAATAAATCTTTTATTGCATAGTTTTCAAAACCAATTATTTATTTTCCAAAAAATATTATAAACACAAAAAATATTTTATAGTAATTGATAAATTTTAGATTATTTATTTATTAATACTAATAACTAAATATTACAAGTTATCATATTATTTTAATTTAATTAAATGTTCTCATCATAATTATTCATCTCTTATCATTATAATCTATACACTTAAATATACTAATAATATTAAATTTAATATGAAAATTTATTTGACTGGCTTGATAATTGAATAAAATGTTATTTACTTTATATCAATTTCAAAAGGGTTTAATATATTTATTCATATTTAAAAAAAATATTATTCATAATTTATACTAAGTTTAAGAAAGATGTTAATATATTTATGTATAATTTTAAAAAATATTATTTTATAATTTATTTGTTTCTTTCAAAGATTGATTTATACATATTTTTTTTAATATAAATAGCTAATTAACCATAAATTTTTTCTACCACATAAATCACATGGTGGGTCCCATGTTTTATGTATGTAAATTTAACTTAATCGAGTACAATTTATTTCTAGTTCAATCCAATTCTCATCAATACAGAAGTGGTACACCTAAAAAAAAAGCTAATTCGCCAGCTTTATTTGTAATTTCTGGCGGAGTCAAATTATCTTCAATACGAGTCAAGGGAAGAAACCCCTGTTCTCGTCGACGCCTCATTTCTTTTTTCTTTGGTCTTCTTTTTTTTTTTCACAGTTTTGTTGAGTTCTGATTTGCTGCAAATGAAATAATATTTTTTGAGTAATAAACCTTTTTCACATTCTCAACATTGTTCATTTATTTCAAACTCTCAATATTGTGTATAAAATGTTTAAACTATACCAAAATCTTCTGCACATTTTTTTATCTAATTAATATATTTGTTTCAATTTTTATTTTTTTAATAAGCCACTACAGTCAAATAATATTTATGTCATGTTACCCATATCTGTATGAAAAACTTGCTTTAAAGTTTAAAGTATATGGATCTGGTTTAGTACTTGTATTGTATATTATGGAAAATCATTTTAATATTCTTTAAATTTCTTTTCATTTAATATTAAGCATTATGTTTATTTTTAGCAATTTTTTTCAAGTTATATACTTCACTACTTTAACACAAACATTTTATTTATTCATCTTTTTGTGGTTTTGCTGGATTAGGTTTTTTTTTTAAGTGTTGAGACGTTCATAAAATGTTTTTTTAATTTTATTTATTTTTTCTAATAAAAAATTTCATGAAAAGAAAGTAAAATAGCTAATTTATCTCAGAAATTTAATACTTGCAAATTATTAGACATTATAGTGAGAATATGATATTCTACACAACAAGAAAATTGTGGTATGGGTTACAAATGACATTTTCTATTATTTCATCTTCTAAACCATGTCATTTTGCAGATGGATAAGAAGAGAAACACCATTGTGGAGGAGATAGCAGCATATTGTTATTTGTGCTATTATGGTTTTAGATATGTATGTGAAAATGTATTGTTTATCTTTTTTTTTTTTTAAGAGAGTTGGTCTACCTTTTAAGTAGATCGTTTTTAATTTAATTGCTTATTGTTGATAAAAAAAAATCAGCATATTTCTTATCAAAATTATTTTCTAATATTGACTCTTATATGGGGAACTTATTTTCTTCATTATAGTGAAATGAATAAATTACTGTGTAATTAGTACATTAAATCACATGCATATGTTAATTAATTTGAGACTGGTATCGTTATTTTATGTTTTGTTGTTCTTGAAACTCTTTATGGCTACATGCATTAGTGAGATTTGATTACCATTTTAATCAGTTTAATTTTTTTTTTTATATTAATCTCATCTGTTGTTAGATATTGTGATTCATGGTTACAATATGTTTTATAAAATTAGAAGCACAAATCATTAGTCACATAAATTATAAAATTATACATGGTTAGAGTTAATTAATCATGATGTCTATTTGATGTGTAATTGTGCATGTAATTATGAATTAAAAATAGGTCAAACAACATAATACATCAAATAGGTTTCGAGAATAAAAAAACTTGAAATAATGATATAATACACTCCAATTGATTAATATATGAATGTCCTTTAATGCACTAATATCACAGTCCAATTAATTCAATTTACACTTAAGGTGAGTCCCTCCTATATAAGCTAATGTTAGAATGTAAATTTTTCCCATCAATCTTTCTTAAATATTCTCCTTCAAAATTAATCTCTTCAAAATTAATCTTTGTATCTAAATTTTGATGCAATATTTTTTTTATCAACAAAATATAATTTTCAATTTATATATATATATATATATATATATATATATATATATATATATATATATATATAACAACTAAGATAAGCAAAGGGTTTTTTTATCCTTGGAATACTTTCTTTAATTTAATTAATTTTTTATCAATAAATAAAGCTTTCTTATTTTTTTTTTCAAGATAAGCAAAGGGTTGGTGTATATATCATTTTATTCAATTTAATAAATTTATAAAACATATGAAAAAAGCTTGATTTATGTAAATGGATCTTGTTTATTGTTTTTATATATAAACTACTTTGTATATTATAACCTCTTAAAGTTTATTTTTAACATTATGTTTATTTTTAACAAATTTTCTTGAAGGTATGTAACAAGAAAATTGTGTTACGGAGATCTTATTCACAAATGACATTTCCTGTAATTTCATCTTTTAAAGCATGTCATTTTTGCACACAGGTAAGAGAAACATCATTGTTGAGGAGATATTAATCAACATTAGTGGTATTATCAACTTTTGTCCTTTAGATTAATAGAATTTTTGTGATGCAGACCTTATTTAAGAGATTTGAGTTTTTTTTATATGAATTGGGTACTTTTATTACTTTCTTTTATTCATATTCTTTATTGTTGATAAAAATAAATTCACCAAAATTATTTTATAACATTCACTTGTATACTTATTATTGTAAACTAAATAAATTGTTTTATTTAGTTTATTAGTAAAATAAATTATACACATGGGAGTACTTGGTATTCCAACCTTACAACATCCTAAAGTATAGTTGAATAAATTGTTTTGTGTAATTAGTATTTTTTGAGTGTACTTTATTTTTATTTTATGTTTTGTTGTTCTTAGACACTGATCTTTAGCATTGATAACTATTTTATTCTATTTAATAGCTTTTCTTGATAACATGTATTATCACATATATTGATTGGATTTTATTATAAATTAAATGCATATAAGAGTTAATAATTAATTGAATCCAAATCATGTAATTAATGGATTGTAATTGTAGTATTGAAAATCCTATTGTAAAAGGATGAAAATCTATTACAATTAATATAAAACTTAAAAGTTCATTCTTTTATAATGTTTTATAAAACTGTAAGAACAAATAATTAGTCACATGTTTTGGATTCAAATGATTATAAAATCATATAACTTAAATTTAAATATATCAGATTTATATATGTGATTGTGTATGTAATTACGAATAAAATAGATCAAATAACACGATAAATGAATATATCAAGAAAAATTATAAAATTGATTAAGACTACTATCAAAGTTTCACTAAGCATGGAGCCATAAATAGAATAGGTCTCAAGAATAAAAAAATTTGAAGTAAAAGTATACTACACACTCTCAAATTGATTAATATATGAATGTCCTTTAATGCACTAATATCACAATGCAATTAATTTAATTCACACTTAATAAGGTGAATCTTTAGTATATAAATTATTGTTAGTATGTAAATTTTCACATGAATTTTAAGATCTCTAACTTTTTCTTAGTGGACAAAAGTTGAGAAAAATTTTGTTCACACTATGAAAGTAAATAACATACATTTGACACTATTTATAATAATATAATAATATTTTTAATTAAAAAATAAAATAAAAATAAATAAAATATTAATTTATTAAGGTGTGAAGTGTATGTGTTTTACTTTTGAAAGTGTTAATATATCATCACCCAAAAATTTTAGAAAAAAGTTTTATATATTTGATTAATTTATTGATAACAGTATTATAGATATGATTTAAGTAATAATCTAACTAAAAAACAATAAATTAAATTATTAAAGCATCAGATGTACAAAAGCTAGGAACCGATTATGCAGCTTTAATGTGCTGCAACTGAGCAAAGTTTATACTTCTCAGTTCAAGAAGATGGTTATGTAGAGCATGACACCAAGGGACTATGGCAAAGAAAATGCCTTTTTACTCCTTACTCATTGTTGTTCCAGTTCCAAACTTTGCATTGACCATGAAGACAGCTTCCTTATACCTTATCTATGCACCAAATTTCTCCCAGACTGAGTATTGGACCAGCTAGAGCACCGTTGGCTGAGAATTCTGGTGCTGTTCTTGGAGTACTTACGGCAGAGTTATATGGCAAGAGAGCTCACTTGTGGAAAAGTTTGCCTAGTTGCCATGCTAGCATCTTCATAATTGTTATCAGAAGGATGGGCTACAACAACGAATCTCCAGTCTATATCCTCACTCAGTTCTTGAGATTATATCTGCTGTGAGACCTTGGTTTTGTTGCCGTAATATGCCAGGTAAGGAGTTGTACTTTGACAGAAATCCTTTCTCTGTGCAGTGTCTGTTAGACTCAACCTTGGTTCTATTCCATTCCAATATAAGAATCTCTTTCCTTGCTTTCCCTATTTACTTGTTAATCTTTGTTGTTCCAGTTCCAAATTATGCATTGACCGTGAATACAACTTCCTCCTACTTCATCTTAGCACCCGAAGATGCTTTTGCAGCTGCCAAAACATGAACACACAGGATTATGCTGCAGAACTGCGTATCTGCATAAGAGCACTTCCCTCACATTACCTTTCATTGGAGCTGCTATTTCTGTTAGACCAATTGTATGCTAGCTTTGACACTTTGTGCTCAAAGATTGTGATTCTTCCTTAGTCCCTACTGCTTTACCACCACTTTAGAGGATTCTCTTTAGCTCCTAAACTTCTGCTTACAAACAGAATTATGACCTTGAGAACCATCTGCCTCTTTCTGTCCACCAACATAAGGAACTTTTCTTACTTTGACCATAGCAGATTCCTCTTTCTACTTCACTGACAGGTTTTCTCCCTAGAAAAACTTACTGCATACCTTCTCAAAAGCATAGATAATGTTTTCCTTATGGTCCTGCTCCTTAAAAGAAACGATTGCAGTTGCCAGATCTCTCTTTGCAATCCCTCTCCCTTCATAGAAGAAGAGCAACACTGCATCTTATATATTAATTAACCAATTAGAAAAATTGTCCTTTTCTAGTTTCAAACAATTCTTATTTTTTTCAAATAATCAACACAACCAAAGCAAAGCAGCTTCTTTGGTTGTTTGTTGCATTGGATATGCCAGGATCCATATATATGTTCAATCTAGTTTTTCTTCTTCTCTTGATTTGGTTTTGAGGACTGTTATATTACATATTGATTCAAGAAAATGTTCTTCTGGCCCATCATTTGTCAGACATGCCAGGTTCAACTTATGCAGTAATGACAGAAACTGAGTCATGCAGCTTCAAATGGCACTCATGCAAGGTTCAGATTCAAATTCATCATTATGATTTCCAAACTTCTAAAGTTTTCTAAAGTTTTATTGGTAAGTGTAAGATATAAATGCATGATGCATATATGTTATCTCGATGCATAAAAATCAATGAAAAATATGAAAGATATGCTGCTAATGAATTCAACCTTTGATTTTCCACATAAAAAACATTATAGTATTGTTGGGTATGAAGTCAGGATCAATTGGGATGGGCTGAGTAGACGCTATGTTTTAGTGAGTGGGCTTAATCATAGTGCCCCTTTATTATCTCTATTTTTCTCTATTTAAAGAGATCATTGCACTTGTAATTGTAATGCAACAGGAAAGAAATGAAAAACTAATAGTTGCCCGTGTGGATGTAGGTTGCAGTTGGCGACCAAATCACGTTAAATCCTGTGTTGTTTATTTTCTTGCATTGATTCGTGATTATGTGTGTTGCTTCCGCGTGCGTTTTTCCCATCAAGTGGCATCAGAGCTTGGTTCATTTACACACTAAAGATCCGATCAACAGAAATTAATCGACGAGACATGAAAATTGCGGCGGCAGCAGCGTTCCAAAGCTAGGGTTTCGCAGGGGCTGCAGCGGTGTCCCAAAGCTAGGGTTTCGCAGAGGCGGCAACAACATCCCAAAGCTAGGGTTTTGCAGGGGCTGCAACGACATCCTAAAGCTAGGGTTTCGCAAAGGCGGTAGCAGCATCCCAAAGCTAGGGTTTCGCAGGGGCGGCAGCAGCGTCCCAAAGTTAGGGTTTCGCAAAGGCGGTAGCAGCGTCCCAAAGCTAGGGTTTCGCAGGGACAGCAGCAGCGTCCCAAAGCTAGGGTTTCGCAGGGGCGGCAGCAGCGTCCCAAAGCTAGGGTTTGGCATGGGCTGCAGCGGCATCCCAAAGCTAGGGTTTCGCAGAGGCGGCAACGGCATCCCAAAGCTAGGGTTTTGCAGGGGCTGCAGGGGTGTCCCAAAGCTAGGGTTTCGCAGAGGCGGCAGCGACATCCCAAAGCTATGGTTTCGTGGGGGTGACGGCGTATCACGTTTTCACGGTGAATAGGTGCAGGTGCTTGCGGTGAGCGAGACGGCACGGAGATGCAGTGCGATGGCAGTGAAGCATTGCAGAATCTGGTTATTGGGGACTTTGGAAAGGTAAGACTAGCAGACAACAAAACTCTTGATGTTATGGGCATGGGTGACATAGACACCAGTCAGTTTCTGGACTTTGAAGGATGTCAGAGATGTTCCAAGCTTGACGAAAAGTTTGATTTCTATTAGGCAGTTGGACGAACAAGGACATGAAGTGAGGTTCGAAAATCAGCAGTGGAAGGTCGTCAAGGAAAATCTTGTCATGGCCCGCGGAAGAAAGAGAGGTTCGTTGTATATGGTCGAATTACCGTATGAGGGAGTGACCATCCTAGTTCAGAAGATAAACAAAGTCCGGTTCACAGAATCTCGTGGGCAGAAGAGGGTTGTCTTTACAAGAGAGAAACCCCAGAGCCACAGGTCAGATTCAGGATGAACGAGCATAGAAAGGTTCAGGTAGACCAGTCAGAGGTACTAATGGCAGTGGGAGCACGGGTCGTGTTTCAGCTAAGGTCCCTAAAAGACAGTGGGTTAGGAGAACTAGTATTCCAGCTATTGAAACATCTTCGGAAAATTTCTTGTTGAGTATGGAGAGTGTTTGTTCTCAGGTAGTTCCAGGATCTGGCAGTTCTCGCAAGTGAGAGCCGGTAGGAACAGAGAATGGGTCAGTGGCAGTTTCAGTCATGACTGACGTGGCCTTCAAAATGATTAAGAAGGCTGGTGGCAACTAGTGGTGGAACATTGAGTTCCGGTGATAGATTACAGAAGTAATGTACATAGTTGAAGCGCAGGTGAACATTGTTCCGTGACTTCAAGTGGGAGATTGTTGGGTATGAAGCCAGGATCAATTAGGATGGGCTGAGTAGATACTATGTTTTAGTGAGTTGGCTTAATCATTGTGTCTCCTTTATTATCTCTATTTAAAGAGATCATTGTACTTGTAATTGTAGTGCAACAGGAAACAAATGAAAACCTAATAGTTGCCCGTGTGGATGTAGGTTGTAGTTGGTGACCGAACCACGTTAAATCATGTGTTGTTTATTTTTTTGGATTGATTTGCGATTATGTGTGTTGCTTCCGCGTGCATTTTTTCTCATCAAGTATAAGAAATGTTTTTATTTATTAATCAGCAAATAGCATATAAATTAAATTATAGGGGACACGGAAGGGTGTTCCAACCCATTTACAGAAACCACCAAAAAATCAACAAAGGTCTTCTAACCTTCTATGCCTCTTAACCACCCCTACACAAACCGAGAACTGGATCAGCACCAAAGGCTCCTTGCTGCAGCCGCATATCACACATAGCAGCACCCTACAAGCGATCCCGACCCTACATTTGCGTAAAAAAACTACTCCGTGATAATACTAAGGAGGCATAAGCTATACATCAAGACCAATAATACAAATCAGCTATATACACATTGTTTTTGTGAGAAATATTAAAAAGTTAAACATAATAATAAACCATGTTTATTGTGTTGCATTAGCTTTTGGATGCTAATCTAATGAGATTTTTTATATTATGTAACTTTTTTTGTGTGAAAGATCAAATACTCATATTTTTTATGCATTGAGATAAGATACACGAATGCATGCATTTGTTTTATATCTCACATATCCAATTTGACATTTACCTATAGAACGTTAGAAGTGTGGGAAACTCAGTGATAAATTTGAATCTTAAATTTGCATGCATGTCTAAAACATAGATAGACCCTATGGTGTATTCTAATTATTATGGCTATTTATTAAAAAAGGTGAAGAATAAAAAGATTTAAAATTTAATCCTTTCATATGGTTAGATTCAATTGATTATAAAATATTGATGTTGAGATTTAATTAATCATGACATTTATTTTATTTTATATATATATATATATATATATATATATATATATATGAATCAGACAATACATATATTAATAGATATAAAAAAAATATGTTAAATGAAGTAAAATAATAATCAAAGATATCAAATTAACAAATTTTTAATTATTCAAGTAGAGGGAGTATTGTTATATATTTTTAATGGTTGTTTAAAGTTTAGGATTTAGGGTTTTTTTTTTTACTTGAAAAAAATCTTTCTCTTTGTTTTTTGGGTAGGATTTTGGCACTGAGGTTTGAATTGATTTTCTTTGTAAAAAGAGTTTAGACACCACTTTAGTGTCTTGTTTAATTATATTTATTTATTATTAATAAAAAATATTTAAATTTGTACTGTATTTAACATTGTTTTCTCTCTTCTTTTGACATAACATTATTTTTATTTTTTTTTTTGTATAGTCAAAGTTAGTATTTTGCAATGTTTAAAGCTAGAGAGAAGTTTGAATTTACAAAAGGGTAAATTTGATTCCACCTATGTCTCACTACTAACTTACAAGACATGGTATAGAAAAAGGAAAATATGAAGCCCAAAGGTGTACTATGAGAGGATGAACTATCCCTACATGCCATACCTAGTTATTTCTTGAGGATGACTACCTTGGGCCACATTGATGGTCTAAGTTCTCATCTTAGCTTCACTCCAGATCAAGGGAACTGCCATAGAGTCCATGCCTAGCATCCTTCTTTTCCCCCCACCTGGAGATCCTTCTAAAGTCAATCCACCACAACTTTCATGTCAGGTTAGACAACTTCCATTTGTGCTCTCAATGCCTCCTTGATTTCATAACCCTCGTTTGTGTTGGATGTTGGCAGCTTTAGAGAAGTGTTCTTAGTGTCAGGGCTTTCTAAAAGATATGAACCATCTTTGCATTCTTCACCCAAATCTTTCCCAGATTGCTTACCAACCCTACTTTCTGAAGATGACTCTTTAAATGAAACAGAGTCAAACCCTTGACATTCATGCTCCACATTATTGCTTTTGGTATAGCTTTACTTGCTCCCCCAAGCTGTGTGACGGAATCAACGAAGCTGTCTGATAGATCATATCGAAATTTTTAGATATCGCTTACAAAATGTTAGATGGTTTTTTTTCTGAAATTTGGGATTTTTTATGGTTGTCATCTTAGGTCCTCTGTTGTAGGTGTTTGGTCGGGATTTTTTTTAATAATTTAAGCTGATTTTGTATAAGGATGGATATATCTCTGAAATACTTTTATTTTATTTATTATTTTTTGTAGATAAAAAAGATCGACGAAGCGTTTTTACAAGTCCTGAGTCCAACAAAGGCGAGATTTGGGATCAACAGTGAAAACAAAAGAAGGGTACATTCTCCTTCAATGGGGGAAGCCCACCATCCCCAAAGACTAAAGATGGAAGCTTTTTCAGTGAAAGAAGGGATAGAGATCCAAGACACGGAGACTACCTATGCAAAGTACCAAAGCATTGTTTTCACCCTTCCTCTAAAAATAATTAAAAAGATTTTTTTTAATGATTTTAACGAACCTTTGGTTTGCAGATAATTCTAGTTCTAACTGTGATGCGTTTAAAAAATCCTCAAAACAGAAGAAAGAAATATATATATATATATATATATATATATATATATATATATATATATTTTTTTTTTTTTTCTTTTATTTGAAAATAATACATAAAATAATTTTTTTAGAAGTACAAATTAATAACAATAATAATTACAGAATGTTATTATATATTCTAAGAAAAATTTAATTATTTTATTTATTATTTTAAAAATATAAATAATAGATTTTTTTTCTTCTCTAGTACAAGTTTTTTTTATTTTGTCTTGAGGAATATTTTAGTGATCATAGTTGGAATTGAAATAATTTGCAAAACAATTTTTTTTAAAGTAGTAAGACAAATTTTCTTTTAATTATTTTCAGAAAGGGGCAGAAAATGCATCTTTGACAGCAATATGCATGCCAATTTTGTTATGTCAGAAGAAGACATTAAAGAAACAATGTTAAGTAAGTGCAGGTTGAAATGTAACAATCTATATGGATTCCATGTATTACATTAGCGATTAAAAATTGGATATAAAAAATAACCATTTTTATTTAATATATAAGAATAAGTTTCTTTTTATCAGTAAAAAGTTAATTAATTTAAAGGAGACACTTATAAGAGTGGTTCAACCCTTATTAAAAAAAAAACCTTACATCCCAACCATCATGCTTACAAATCTGTAAACATAGAAAAGAAACCTTCATCAACAGACGAATACCATAACATTTGAAGATTAAAATCTAGCAGCAGAATTATGCATAAATTTTGCATAGTTCTACGTTCCATTCTGCATAAAAAGAGGTTGGTCTTTGGTGCTTGGGCAAGGTTGGTTACAAAATTAATATTGCCTACTTCCAGCTTCACATAAAGCTATACCACATTCCATTCCAGCAGACTAGCTTCTTCCATCCTGCCTCCCTACACGCCAGACTATGTTCACAACATTGATAAAATACAATCATGCATAAAAACTACCACAAAAAAAAATCCTATAAAGGTCTAGCCGGTCCAAACGTCACTGCTGCCTCCACATTGTTCACAGAAAATTCTGTTCTCCACTCTTGGTAAGCTAACATTCCAGACATCAAAACCAACCTTGACTACACCCAGGCCTACATTCACATCATTGATACAAACTAATAAATCATTATACCCCTAACAGATGATACTCAGAGTCATATGGAAGAAAATATCAACTAATAGTCTATATTGGAAGCTTGGAATGATAACCTCCAGTTTAATATCACACTCCTCATAAACCAGGTAGCTTCCCTTTCTCATTTGGATACCAAGATACCTCCTGATATAATCCAAGTAGCCAAGCAGATGATCAAGGACTCAAAAGACAATTCACACTGTGAGCAATCATCTCGATGATCAAGCAAAGGCCCTGCCAAATATCAGACGGACCTCACTAGAAGAAGAATTGGACATAGATCAGAACATCAATTGTTCTTTCTTCTGGTTTTCTTGAAAATAAAAACACGATGTAAATAATTTGGGATCACTTGAGGGGTCCAAATAGCAAAATAAGGTAGAGTAGGTTCATATAGCATAAAAGGGAGTGTACTTAGCGAAATGAGCTTGTACCAAACCCACTTTTTCAAGACAAGGCATCTAGGTTTAGGAAGGTTGCCCTACCTTCTAGAAGACCTAGCCAAAGGGTCGGTTTTGACCATGGTCAACCCCCTTGGCCGCCCCTTCCTTTATTCCCCTTTTACCCTTGCCCAACTTGCCCACCAAGGCACCCATTCCTATAAATAGGGTGCCTTACCTCATGTATTTGGAACTTGATTTTGAATATAGTAAAGAAACTCTGCTTGAGTGATTAGTAAGCTTAGTCTCCTAAATGGTTTTGGGTTTTATCTTTTTAGTGTGTGAGCATTTCAAGTGGCACCTCCTCCTTCACTTATCTTGGAATTTCCCAAACTCCAAGTGACGTGATCATCCACTCCATTTCTCCATAAGCTTCCTTCTCCTTATCTCTTTTCCATCCTTTCATCATGCCATTTTCCTTTCCATTCTATGTTCTTGGTTATGTCTTTTTCATTTGGTCATCTTCATTCATCATACTTCCTTGGTTCTTTAATTTCCGCCCCATTCATCATAATCACCATATACTTGTGTTTTTCCTTTTGTCCTTTAGAAGTGAATCTTCACACTTACTAAACCACTTGGTTAAGTTCGTGTCCAGTGAGAATCTTCTTTGGGTTCTCACCTTGCATTGATAAAAATCAAAATCATAACCAAGAGCAACCAATTAAAATGTGCAGTCCCAAAATCAACTCACATCACTTCCACTCGGTGAAACCACTTTCAAGCCACAGTGCAACCCACCAGGCCAACTCACACATCACATAATCCCAGCTTAAGTATCAACCTCCACCCATTCCTATACTCAGACCACCTAAACTCACTTAATCATTCTTTGACGGAAGTAACCCATTAGATTGGCTCTTCCAAGCGGACCAATATTTCTCTTTCTATCAAATATCACCAGAACAATGTGTGTACATGGTGGTGTTTAATATGCAGGGCAATGCATTTTCATGGTTTAAGTGGTTGCACCACAACAACCTCATTAGTAACTGGCCCTTGTTCACTCGTGCTTTGGAGCTACGTTTTTGCACTTCCCCATATATAAGTCATTAGGTAGAGTTGTTCAAACTCCAACAAACCACTACAGTAACAGAATACGAGGGTCAGTGTTAGAAATTATGCAACTGTAATGTAGATCTCACTCTAAAGACTATACTTAATTGTTTCATTTCGGGGTTAGATGTTGATATTCGCAAAGAGCTAGCTATCTTGAACCCATACTCTATATCCCAAGCCAATGGTCTAGTCAAACTAATTGAAGACAAAATTAGGGATAACAAACCTAAACCTAATTGTTTTACCTTACCATACAACACCCATCCTTCCAATAGCTCAACCACATCACACATTAATAAACCCAACACCTTTCCTCAACAAACTTCCCATATACCCATCAAACGTTTAACAATGTCGCAAATGCAAGAATGGCACAAAAAATTCATCCTTGGGCACAAATGCACTACATCTTGTTGTTTGCTCCTCTTGGATGATCCATGAAAAATATCCCCACCACTACCAAATACACTAACACTATCCATTTCCACCTTTCACCCTAGGCCCTCACAAAAAACATTTCACCCAAAACCCTCAAACTCACTGGCTTAATAAATAACCTTCCAGTTACAATTTTGATAAACTTTGACAGCTGTTATAACATTCTCCAGTCCCGCATTGCGCACCATCTAAACCTACCTATCATATCCAACCCACCTCTATCTGTAATGGTTGGAAATGAAAATTTCATTCAGTGTCAAGGTATTTGTCCATTGGTGGACATCTCTCTCCAAAACTCTACGTTTACCATACCCTTTTACCTCCTTCCCATTGAAGGTGTAGATGTAGTATCGGACATTGACTGGTTAAGCACACTTGGACCCATTTAGGCAGATTTTTCAGTTCCCAGTATTATTTTTACACACCACAACCAACAAGTCACTTTACAAGCATACCCCTCATCTACCCCACCCTCCACTATCTATCACTAGTTTTGCCAATACCTGTCTTCAAATCCTACTACTTCCCTACACCTTCTCTTTATGGAAACCCAACCCTTGTCACCCACATCTTTTGACACTAAGATACATAATTCATCATCCCCATTATACTCCCTTCCCGCACCCATCCAATCTCTTCTCCTACAGTACCAAATAGTCTTCCAAAGACCCCATGGTTTACCTCCAGAAAGACTACATGACCATCATATATCCCTTGTACATAACACACCACCCAACAAAGTTAAACACTACCGCTATCCTTACCATCACAAGGAAGGCATTACTCAGCTCATAGCTGACATGCTTCAAGAAGGTATGATTAAACCCAACATGATACAATCCTAGTAGCCAAGAAGATGACTAAGGACTCAATAGACAATTCACACGGTGAGTAGTCATCTCAACAATCAAGTCAAGGTCCCACCAAATATCAGATAGACCTCACTAGAAGAAGAACTTGGCATAGACCATAACATCAATTGTTCTTTCTTCTAGTCTTCTTAAAAGACAAAAACATATTTGTAAATAATTTGGGCTCACTTTTGGGGTCCAAATAGCAAAATAGGCTAGAGTAGGTTCACATAGCATAAAAGGGAGTGTACTTAGCAAAATGGGCTTGTACCAAGTCCACTTTTTCAAGACAAGGCGTCTAGAATTAGGGTTTTTGATATGAGTTGATTTTAGATTTGTCCATTTTAGAGGTGACACTTTATTTATGACTGAGATTTTAGCAAAAAATATAGTGAGAACCCAAAGAAGATCCCGGCTGGACACGAACTTAACCAAGTAGTTAAGTAAGTGTGAAGGTTCACTTTTAGAGGAAAAAAGGAAAACACAAGTATATGGTGAGTATGATGAAGGTGTGGAAATTAAAAGAGCATGGAAGGAAACATAAACACATGATAGAAACCGAATTGACAATGTCGGAATAATAAGAACATAAAACAATGATAAAGTGGCGTAATGGAAAATTAAGGAAAAGGATGGAAGAAGAAAGCTTCATGGTGTGAATTGAGAAGGGACACGCCACTTGGAGTATGGTTTCCTCCAAGATGAGTGCATAGGGTCTCCACTAGAGAGCTCTAAACTCACTCAAGATAAGACCTAATGGTAAGAGGACACAAGCCTCACACACACCTCACATAATTTGTGCATAATAACTTTACTATTCAAAATCAACATGAAAATACATGGAGTAAGGCCCCCTATTTATAGGAATGGATGCCTTGGAAAACAAGAAGAGCAAGGGCATGATTGTAAAAGTGTGAGGGGTGGCCTTTAGGGTTTTGACTAAGTCAAAACCGCACCTTAGGCTTGTCTTTCTAGAAACTAGGTCAAATTTCCTTCCTAAAGGGCTAGGCACAAGCTAAAATGATAACTACACCCCCTATTATGCTAAAGGCACCTATTCTAGCCTATCTTGCTATTTGGACCCCTAAAGTGAGCCTAAATTATTTACAACATGTTTCATTTTTAAGAAGACCAAAAGAAAGAACATTTGGTGTTTTGGTTTATGCCCACTTCTTCTTTTGGTGAGGTCCGTTAGATCTTTTGTGGGGTCTTGACTTGATCATTGAGATAACTACTCATAGTGTGAATGGTCTCTAGAGGCCTTGGTCATCTCTTTTTTTACTTGGATTGTATCATTTTTTAACCTACCTTTTAGAAGCTATGCCTAAAGGTGCGACTTTGACCATGGTCAACACCCTAGGCAGGCCCTTTCCCTTGCCATTTCTAACCTTCACCCATCTTGCCCACCAAGGCACCCTTTCCTATAAATAGGGTGTCTTGCCTCATGTATTTACAACTTGAATTTGAAGTAAAGAAACTCTACAGGAGTGATTTTGTGAGACTTGTGAGCTCTCATGTTGTGTCTTATCTTGGGTGGGTAATATATCAAGTGGTGGCTCAAGTTAGTTGGGTCTTATCTTGAGTGGGTAATATCTCAAGTGACGGCTCTTGCATCACTCATCTTGGAGTCCCTCTGCTCCAAGTGGCATGACTTCATTTCTTCCTATAAGTTCTCTTCATCCCTTCCTCGTTTACTCTTTATTTTGTGCCACCTCCCTTCCATATATGTCTTCTTGTCTTAATTTGTTCTTTACTTTGTTCTTTTTCTTTATTTGTTCCTTGTCTCTCTTTTCGCTGCATCATTTGTCACCTTATAATTGTCTTCTTTTCTCTTTTCCCTTCTAAAGTGAACCTTCACACTTACTTAACCACTTGGTTCAGTTCGTGTCCAGTGAGGATCTTCTAAGGGTTCTCGCCTTGCATTTCTAAAAATCAAAAATCATAAACAAGAGCAACCAATAAAATGTGCAATCCTAAAATCAACTCACATCACAACACTAGACTTTTTCCTTATCTGTTCTCTTAAGATAAAAGAAAGATGGCACATGAAGCTTCTATGTTGATTACAGAGCCCTCAATGCAACCACCATTCGTGGTCGCTTCCCCTTACCTACCATTCATGAATTGCTTTATGAGTTAGGCTCAGGTATAGTTTTACTAAGATAAACTTATATTCAGGGTATCACCAAATCTTACTCATACCAAAAGAAACTCAAAAGACAACATTCATAACTATTGATGGCCACTACGAATTTTTAGTCGTGCCATTTGGTTTAACTAATGCTCTAACTTTTCAGGCAATAATGAATGATCTTCTCAAACCATACATCCACTGGTTTGTCCTACTTTTCTTTTATGACAATTTGATTTATAGTCCTACTTTTGTAGGATCATATTGTTCATTTAAAAACCCTTTTACAAGTGCTACAAGCTTGAAAATTCTTTGCTAAGCTAAGCAAACGCAATTTTGCCATCGTTCAAGAGTTATTTAGGTCATAATTTTTGCTAATGGAGTCAACCCCGACCCAGTAAAAGTTAGCGTCATACACAATTAGCAATATCCACGTTCACTCATGGAATTGAGGGTTTCCTTGGCCTCACCAATTTCTATAAGAAATTTAAAACATTCTCGCCCTCTTCTCACCAACTTATTACATGACCAAAATTTAAATGTTAAGAGCCTACATAACAAGCATTTTCTAAATTGAAATTACACATTTAAAAAATACCTATTCTTCATCTTCCAAACTTCATGTTGCCCTTCGTCATTGAGATAGATGCCTCCGTCATGGCCATGGGAGTCGTCCATAGCCAAACAGGGCATCCTCTATCCTTCTTCAGCAAAAATATGTGTCCAAGACTTCAAGCATCATCCCTATACATCCGTGAGATGTATACAATCACTGAATCCCTAGACTGGGGACTGCATCTGATGATGTGGAAATAGGGGTCACATCCCCTCCATCACCACCTAAGGTTTTTGAATGGTGTCTTTATCACTGAGAGGAAGGAAAATGTATACGGATTCTTAGATCCCGCATATATTAATCCCATTGGAGCAAAGGCAAATGAGACCTAATCATACATCACTAACACCCTGGAAAAAGAGGGAAAAGAAATTTATTTATGCCCTTATATTAATGAGTAAGTTTAATAATATATGTCGTCAATTATTACTATTTCATGTTTTAAACATTTAATCACTCTTTTCATGGATGATATAGGGGTCATTGGTAGTTACTTGTCTTATCAGTGGTTGATAAGACTGCTTTGTGGTTATGTTCCCTACACAAGAAGATATCCACAAGTCTTAAGAATGTCATTGATAGGTAAGTACACTATAAATTAACTCTATTTGTTACTAATTAACCATCTACTAACGAGGTTTTTTGTATTAACCAGTTCATGGCGTGGATATAACATCCTAAAAGGTTGATCCAATTCAAATTTTCAAAATTTCAACTGGATAAGACTAAGGTTTGTAACTTTTATCTTTCTCTTTTCATTGTTTATCAATACTAACTTTTACTTTTTAATGAATTATAGTGTAATAAACAACCAGGAAGCTATGAGTGTGGCTATTACGTTATGCAATGGATGATTACCATTGTAAGACTAGGCCTTAAAAGTGATTGGCAGGAGGTAACATGATATGTTAAATTATTTTTCTAATTCTTGAACATGTATGTATCTTAAAACTAATTTATGTCTACCATATTTTGAAATGTAGTTCTTCAAGGATGAGGCACCAATGTCTTCGGAAGCCATAGCATATGTGATTGGTCCATATATTTCCTAAATTTTTATAACTCTAGGATAGTTGATCAATAATGTAGGAATTGGATGATAGATAAAGATATATTGTGAGTGGTTGCAATACATTTTGATCAATAGAAACAATTTGATTCTCTAAATTTATGTATTTGTCTGACTGGGTATATATAATTGAACAGGTTGATTTATATGGGAATAAGCACTAAACAGATTGCACTAAAAACAAAACACTATTTACAAGGGCGGCTATTTACCATAGCCGCATTTGTAAATCCAGCACAAGATTTATAAGTGTGGCTATTATCATAGCCGCATTCATAAATGTGATTTACAAGGGTGGCTATGGTAAATAGTTGCCCTTGTAAATCACATTTGCACTTGTAAATGCATTTCCTTTAAACCCTAAACCCTCATTTAGAAGCATATACAAGTGTCGCTACCAGAAATAGCCGCACTTATAAATGGTATTTACAAATGCAGCTATATAGCCGCCCTTATAAAAGTAAAATAGCTGCACTCATTTTGCATTTTTGCACCAGTGATTGGTTCTACCGTATCAATACCCGTCCAAGTATGTATATAGCATGTCATCCTTCTTAGACTTGCGCTTACTTAGCAAGGCCTTCAGGAGATGTTTGCTTTTACTGGGGTACTGTTCTACGTCTTTGGCAGGGTCTCTTTCAGCATATAATCGCATTTATATAGTTTACAACTCAATCATATGTCTCAAATATAACAAAACAATTGTTAAATATTAAATCCTTAGTCTACCTCTACCTTGTACAGTTGATTCTTTTCAGAAACAATTTTGATATAATTTTATGACATATATGTTGATCAAGAGTGATCCAGGCTTTGAAGAATCCAAATCCAAGGTGTTTGATGGAAGGTTGTGCTCCTGCTATGTTTGGGTGGGGTCTGGGGTAGATTTTTTATGTAATCCACTCCTTGTTTGAATCCATATTTGATTGGATTTGAAAACCTTTTTAAAATGAAATGTTTTTCAACTAGTGAAAAACAACCTGTTGTTTTATCGAATCAACCGATTGTTTTGTTCTTAGAAGGTTTTGAAAAAGGTTGACATCTGTTTGACTTGGTTGACTTAGCTGTCAAGCCAAATCAATCGATTGTTTCGTGTTTTCAACCGATTGTTTCTTTGAAAATCCTAACAGAATTCAGTTTTGAATAGTGAATCTTTCTTAAATGGTTTCTAACTAAATGCGCTCCTGTTTTAAATGCTTTTAATTATTCCTGGGAGTATAAAAAGGTTGTTATACGCTATTGGAATGTAAGAAACAGTTTTGAGAAAACAAAGTGCAAATTTGATACCAAGTTTTCAAGATTCACTCAAGCTTTGGATTTTCAAGTGTGTGAAATAGGATTGAGGTGTAATTTTGATCTTTAAGCTTTCTAATTCCCAGGTGTATTCTATTCTCTTCGTTCTTGATTACTGTAATTTTGTAATTGGGTGTAAGTGCAGAATCAGAGGGTGTTCTGATTTCTATGGATTGGTTTGCCAAAAGGAGTGTGTTTCTTAAAGGGTTCAAGGTCACTCTTTTGGTGGTTTGTGTTGTAATCTGGTTTTGATTGCATAGTAGAAACCCAGAAGTTTCTGGGGACTGGATGTAGCTCTTGGTATAAGAGTGAACCAGTATAAACTGCTTGTGAGCATTTCTCTTACTCTAATCTCTTTTAAATTCTGTTTTAAATTGTTTTAAATTCTGCTGGTATAAAAAACTGATTGAATCAAAGAAACAACCGTTTTTTTTTTATGTGTTTCATCTTAAAACAGTTTGTATTCTTGGTTAACTTGATTCCTTTGTCTGTAATTCTGCATTGAGTTTCATTAAACCTTCAAAATTTGCGAAAATCTTTTATAAACAATTCAACCCCCCCCCCCCCCCCCCCCCCCTCCTCTTGTTTAAAGGTCATATATTCTAACAATATATTTATATAATGTTTACACATAGTTTTACTTAAAAACTTTATAAATCATGTAATATTTTAGTATAATATGTTTACTAATTAAATATTCAAATCAACACTTTATGAATATGTATAGTTTACATATGTATCGTTTTTGTTAAAATGAGTTTTGGTCTAGTTCCCAATATTTTGTTTTTGTATTTTTTTTTTAATAATACTTTTTTTCATGTGATGGAAAATATTCAAATCAACAATAATACCTTTATCATCGAAAAATAAAATAAACTTTCATATTTAAATATTTAAAATTAAATTACTATGATTCACAAAGCAAAAATAGTTTTTTTTTATCAGCAACAAAATAGTAATTAGATATAGGGATGTGTATGGATAGCAATTGTAGGAGAGTTATGGATACATAGGAACAAGAGAATTTTCAGAAGAGGTAAGCTAGACCACATTAAAATCTTTGTTTTGGCACAGATGAAGGTTTGGTCATGGGTTGTGTCTAAAACGCGTGGCATAAGTTTTTCGTATTGAGATTGGTGCCTTGAGCCATTGATTTGCATAATGTCTGTCAATTTATCTAGGTGATTTTTAGCATGAGTAATAAACGTCTGCTTTTAGGTTTTTTAGTTAAGCAATGATGTTAAAGGATAAGCCTTTCAGGTAGGTCTTTTGCATAAGGGTTGAGGTATTCCTGAAATTAATACCTCTTATTTATTCATTCATTTTTTGTTAAAAATAATAATAATAATAATAATAATAATAATTAGATGGGATACTTCAGGAATATCCCAACCCGTGTACAAGAAACTAAAGGCCCTCACACCCTACATAAAACATTTATAGACATTCATTCCAATCAAAGCAAAGGTAATTAATCATAATATATTAAATTAATTCAATCCAACAAATGTAATATCAATGTTTTCAATTATTTAAAGTTTTAAGTGTTTAGTTTGATAAATTATTGTATTTACCATATTTAATCATAATGAAAATATTACTTTAAACCATGTTATAACAAAATCAAATCTTTAATTTACACTAAACAGTAATATAGTATAACATTATTCATTAATATTTTAGTTTTTAATTATAAAAAAAATTAATAGATTTATGATTATTTAATTTTTTTATCAGAAAAAATAAAAATATTTTGAAAAAATACTTCATGAATATCTCAACCTTTATACAATTGCCAAAATCCTCGCCTCATAACTTACAATCCAAAATCATTACAAAACAACAAAATACATATAAAAACCTATTTAAAATTAATAAAGATATAATATTGAACTTTATTTCTTTAAATAACAAGAATTATAATAAATTTTTTATTATATAGTTTTTATAACCAATTATTTATTTTCCAAAAAATATTATAAACACAAAAATTATTTTATAGTAATTGTTAAATTTTATATTATTCATTTATTAAAATTAATAACTAAATATTACAAGTTATTATATTATTTTAATTTGATTTAATATTCTCATCATTATTCATCTCTTATGATTATAATCTACACAATTAAATATACTAGTAATATTAAATTTAATATGAAAATTTTATTTGACTGGCTTGATAATTGAATAAAATGTTATTTACGTTATATCAATTTCAAAAGGGTTTAATATATTTATTCATATTTTAAAAAAATATTATTCATAATTTATACTAAGTTTAAGAAAGATGTTGATATATTTATGCATAATTTAAAAAATATTATTTTATAATTTTTTTTCTTTCAAAGATTGATTTATACGTATTTTTTTAATAGAAATAGATAATTAATCATAAATTTTTTTCAACCACATAAATCACATGGTGGGTCCCATGTTTTGTGTATATAAGTTTAACCTAACCGACTAAAATTTCACACTCTCTTTAGCGCCTCTTTTCTTCTTTCTTTTGGTCTTCTTTTCTTTCACAGTCTTGTTGAGTTCGAATGTTGCAAATGTAAAAATATTCTTTGAGTAAGTAAACTTTTTTCATATTGTTCATTTGTTTCAAACTTTGAATATTGTGTATAGAAAATTTCTAACTATACCAATCTTCAGCAAAAAAAAAAAAAAATCTAATTAATATATTTGTTTCAATTTTTACTTTTTTTAATAAGGCACTACACTCAATAAATATTATTCATAATTTATACCAAGTTTAAGAAAGATGTTAATATATTTATGCATAATTTAAAAAATATTATTTTATAATTTTTTTTCTTTCAAAGATTGATTTGCACGTATTTTTAAATATAAATAGCTAATTAACCATAAATTTTTTTTCAACCACATAAATCACATGGTGGGTCCCATGTTTTGTGTATATAAGTTTAACCTAACCGGCTAAAATTTCACACTCTCTTTAGCGCCTCCTTTCTTCTTTCTTTTGGTCTTCTTTTCTTTCACAGTCTTGTTGTTGAGTTCGGATGTTGCATGTAAGAATATTCTTTGAGTAAGTAAACTTTTTTCATATTGCTCATTTGTTTCAAACTCTCAATATTGTGTATAGAAAATTTCTAACTATACCAATCTTCTGCAAAAAAAAATTATCTAATTAATATATTTGTTTCAATTTTTACTTTTTTAATAAGGCACTACACTCAATAAATATTATTCATAATTTATACTAAGTTTAAGAAAGATGTTAATCTATTTATGCATAATTTAAAAAATATTATTTTATAATTTTTTTTTACTTTCAAAGATTGATTTACACGCATTTTTTAATATAAATAGCTAATTAACCACATTTTTTTTCAACCACATAAATCATATGGTGGGTCCCATGTTTTGTGTATATAAGTTTAACCTAATTGACTAAAATTTCACACTCTCTTTAGTGCCTCCTTTCTTCTTTCTTTTGCTCTTCTTTTCTTTCACAGTCTTGTTGAGTTGATGTTGCAAATGTAAGAATATTCTTTGAGTAAGTAAACTTTGTTCATATTGTTCATTTGTTTTAAACTCTCATATTGTGTATAGAAAATTTCTAACTATACCAATCTTCTGCGAAAAAATTTTATCTAATTAATATATTTGTTTCAATTTTTACTTTTTTAATGAGGCTATTTATGGCATGGTATTCATATCTGTATGAAAAAGCTTGCTTTAAAGTATATGGATATGTGATTTATGTATTTGTATTGTATATATATTATGGAAAATTATTTTGCATCTTGCTTAAAAGTTTATTTTCATAATATTAAGCATTATGTTTATTTTTTGCAACTTTATTCAAGGTATATAGTTAACTACTTCAACACAAACATTTTATTTATTCATTAAAAAAAAAGTAAAATAAATAATTTATCTCAGAAATTTAATACTAACAAATTATTAGACATTGTAGTGATAACATGTTACTCTACACATCAAGACAATTGTGTATGTAGATCTTATTTAGAAATGACATTTTCTATTATTTCATCTTCTAACTCATGTCATTTTGCAGACAGATAAGAAGGGAAACACCATTGTCGAGAGATAGCAACATTAGTTGCATTATCAGCACAGTTTTTACCAAAATTATTTTCTAAGATTGACTCTTATATGAGAACTTATTTTCTTCATTATAGTGAAATGAATAAATTACTGCATAATTAGTACATTAAATCACATGCATGTGTTAATTAATTTAAGAGTGGTATCATTATTTTATGTTTTGTTGTTCTTGAAACTCTGTATGGCTACATGCATAATGAGATTTGATAACCATTTTTAATCAGTTTAATAATTTTTTATATTAATCTAATGTGTTGTTACATATATTGTGATTCATGGTTAAATGTATTAATTACGTATATTGTTAGATTTCATTATTAATCAAATTTAACCATGTAGGATTTAATTATTAATAGAATCCAATAATGTAACTAATGGCTTGTATTTGTAATTTTGAAAATCCTATTGCAAAAGGATGAAAATCTTTTATAACTAATATAAAACTTTAATGATCATCCTCTTATAATATCTTTTATAAAATTAGGAGCACAAATCATTAGTCACATGAATTATAAAATTATACATTGTTAGATTTAATTAATCATGGTGTCTATTTAATATATGTAATTGTGCATGTAATTATGAATTAAAAATAGGTCAACCAACATAATCAATAAACAAAATGCATGTAGCCATAATTAATGGGTTTCAAGAATAACAAAACTTGAAATAATGATATAATACACTCTCAAATTAATTAATATATGAATGTCCTTTAATACACTAATATCACGGTCCAATTAATTCAATTCACACTTAAGGTGAGTCCCTCCTATATATATATAAAATATTAGAATGTAAATTTTTCACATCAATCTTTCTTAAACATTCTCCTTCAAAATTAATCTTTGTATCTAAAATTTGATGCAATAAATTTTTTATCAACAAAATATAACTAAATTAAATGGAGTATTTGAGGGATGTTTCAACTTTTATAAAAAAAAAAATACTGAAAACAAAGTCAATTTTATTTATAAGGATTGGAATATCCTTGAAATACTTTCTTTAATTTAATTCATTTTTTATCAATAAAAAAAAAATTTCTTATTTTTTTTTTCAAGATAAGCAAAGAGTTAGTGTATATATCATTTTATTCAATTTAATAAATTTATAAAACATATAAAAAAACTTATATTTACTTAACAATCAAACACTATTTATGTCACCAATATCGGTTTGAAAAGCTTGATTTATGTAAATGGATCTTGTTTATTTTTTTTATATAAACTATTTTGTATATATAGCCTTTTAAAGTTTACTTTTAGCATTATGTTTATTCTTAACAAAGTTTCTTAAAGGTATGTAACAAGAAAATTATGTTAGGCAGATCTTATTCACAAATGACATTTTCTAAAATTTTATCTTCTAAACCATGTCATTTTTGCACACAGATAATTTTATTTAATTTTGGTTGAAGAGGTTTTGTAACTAGAAAAATATTGAAATTGAAGGTAAAACAAATTTTCTATTTTTAACTTTTTTACTGAAGGGCAATTTTGGAATTTTAAAAGTGTATGGAGGTGTCTGAAGAAAGGATGGAGGTGCAGGAAGAATGAACCCTTTTGCGCGCACATCAACGGCCCAACACACAACCACAACCCAAATGGACCCAATACATCACTTTGAGGACAAAGTGTCACTTGGGGCAAATAATCAAATAATATTGTTACATCACGACCCAACACTTACAAGACCCAAAATACAGCCGAATTGAATTGGATGAAGACTTTATAATAGAATAAGCCCAATAAAGTTAGTGTAAATAATAGCAGACTATGATAAACTGTGTCTATGTTTTTTATGTTTGTAAGGTCACACAACACAGTTATATTCTTTAAACGGGATTATCACATATATACAAGAAGAGAATAATTTGGTTAACCTACCTATCTTAGTAGTCGTAGCAAAGGTTAACACAAATTAAATAAACATGCATAAAAGTAAAAATATTTTTTTTAATTAATTTTTCAATAAGAGAATTTTGTACAAACAGACCCATCTATCATTCAAACTTCATTATCAAGTGATTTGTGTTTGGTGTGAATAATCACTAGTACAATAATTTTTTATAGAATATGTAAACATTTACAAAAGAAATACACTGCGCACTACTAAATTAATTAAACATAGTTTTTCTTTTATATTATAAATGACAAAGACTATACTACTCTATATAAATTTATAACGTGATTTACATTTAAGTCCATACTACAGGCCATGCTTTAAGTAGGCTAATATTTTATAAAATCTTCTTTGATTGAAAATGTCATATATTTAGGTCATTAAAAAGGTAAATTTTATGTTATATTATATATGCTTAATTATAATATATATAAAAATTGTAATTATAATGGCCTATTTAAATCAGTAATAAGTTTACTAACATTTCAAAATTCTAACAAAAATAAACTGACATTTTGTAGTAGGAGTGGCAAAGCGGGGCGGGCCGTACGGGTTGTGTGGGTCGGCCCGCGGTAAAAGACTTGGGGCGGGCTGAACTTTCTAGCCCGCTGACTCGCATTAGTCTGTCCCGCATAACTCGTGGCCCGCACGGGCCAGTCACGGGGCGAGGCGGGCTAGCGTGAAAAAAATAAATAAAAATAATTGACTTGGCAGCAATGGTCCAATGGAGGAGTGACAATTTTGAGTGAAAAAAAATTAGGTTTTCTCACAAAACATAATCCAGTGGAGGAGTGACAACTTTGAGTGAAAGAAAATTAGGTTTTCACTCAAAACACAACGCAACTATGATGTTCTAGAAAACACACACGATGCACTCTCCTTTGCAGCACCACCACTCGCTCTGGTTGCGACTCCGCGCGGCTTCACCTGTAACTGTTGCGCACTACTGTCGCTTACGCTGTTCCGTTGCTGCCTCCACTCCTCCTCCATATTTAAAAAAAAAAAAACGGGCCGGCCCGCAAGCCTGCGGACCAACCTGCATGTGAGACGGGCCTTAAAAATTAGCCCATATTTTGTATATAGGACGAGCCAACCCAAACCACATTTTACGGACTTAAACAGGACACGCCTATACGAGACAGGCCGGCCCGCTTTGTCACCCTATTAGATTAGTGTTTCTCTGAGATGAAGATAAATATCTAGAAAATAACCAATAACAAATAAATAAAATGGGACTCAGACTTTGTTTTTGTCATCCAATATCCAAACCTGACATAATTTTTCTTATTTTCAACCCAGATAATAAAGAAAATTCTCATCCAACACCTTTTACATGTTATATATATATATATATATATATATATATATATATATATATATATAACATGTAGTATATAAAGGTTTTACTTGGACTGTTTCTTTTATAAAGTTTAGTTTAATTTTTCAAATAAGAGTTTTGAAAATACATTAAAGTAAATTAATATTGTTTCATATTTTTTATTTATTTTTGGTTAAAGAGGTTTTGTAACTAGTAAAACATTGAAATTGAAGTTTATTTAAAACACATACCAAAAACATAAAACAGTGAGTTTTTATTTAAAATTGATATCTAAATTAAATCTTAAGAATAAATTAAAAATAGTTTAAAACACAAACCAGTATTTAACGATATTATTTACTTATATATTTCTATTATTATTCCATTTTAGGTAATAAACACGTTTAGTTTTTCCCTTAATAAGTGTAATTATGAAATTAATTTTAAATATGATTTGCAAATATTTTATTGTTTATAAATTATAACATTAATTAAGTTATTGTAATTTATTAATTAAAAATAAAGTTATTCTAGTTTTAGTGTTTTGTGACTTGGAATTTTGGTAAGCTGGAAGGAAGGGGAATATATTAAATGGATGTAAGGGTTTTTAAACCTAATAAACATTGATTCTTTTGGTTGTGTTGGGCCAACCAGTTTTGTGATAGTGGTGAAGTTTGTTCTATTATTATATACGGGTTGGAACACGTATTTTTTTTAAATTTATTCTTTATTATTTGTCAATAAGAAAAACATTACTTAAGTCGTATTTTTTTAGGACTTGTTTTTGAAAAATATTTTTTGAAAGTAAAGAAAAAAACATTTGATAAAAATATTCAAAAATATTTTTAAGATTTCCTTATAATTTTTGTATTCAAATTTTTTATTTTGACCAACATTAAGCGATTATTCAACTATTAATTATAGAGATTTGGGTATTTTAAGAATTATATGAACATGATTAGGGCTGACGTGAGTGAAAATTGTCATAATGACATTTTTGTTTTGTGAAAGAGAAACTTGGCTAAGATTTGTGGCAGGCAGACAACACATTCGATATGGTCTAATAAGGAACATGAGACGATCAATATCCAATACATTGATTGGATTGGAAATGAATGTTCCATATCTGAATGTACATAGTTGACTTATAGGTCAATCATGTTCCACGTGTAGTAGTTTATGTATGCATATTATATATTTAATTGGATGCACTAACCAAAGTGGTGTCACATTACAGATGCATGGTTGCAGCTAATAGACTTCGTCTTCTATGCCTTTTCACATCTAAGCTTAAGAAGAATTGAAGGGTAGAGACCACAATTTTATATTGTATCAAAATTGGTAAAATAAATACTATATATATAAAGATAAAAGCTAGCAAATCTAATATTTTAAGATTTTAAGTTGAATATAATGTTAATTTTTTTATATGAGTTCATTTATAACTTGAGATTCAATAAATCCAAAATTTTCTAAAATTTCCTATATATGTATAATGAACTCAACAAAACTAAAATAAGTTTAGGACTCAAAAATTCATTACAAATAAATTATTAAATGAAAATTAACTATATTATCTTATAAACTAAAAAATTATTAATGTATAAATAAATTTTTATTATTAATAAAAATTTATAAATTGGTATCCAATATCAACTACTAACTATTCTAAATTTTAAATTAATTACTATAAAAATTAATTTAAAATATAAAATAGTTAGTGGCTAAAACTTTGTTAATATTAAATATCAATTTAAAAATTTATTTATAATTTTTTATTAATAATAAAAACTACTTTAAATTTTAATATTTTTAAGTTTGTAAAATAGTATCTAACTTATTTAATATAATAATTATTTATTTATATTATTTTTTCTCTAAAATTAATTTTTATTTAATTATTTTCTTTTAGTGATTGAAATGAATATTTTAGAGAAATAAAATACACAAAAAATTAAAGACTATCACATAAAATATGACCTCAATTCACAATATTAAATACAGATTTTTTTCACACTGTAAAATTCAAAAAATTGTTGATATATTTCTTTTAAGAATAAAAGCTATGGTATAAGTTTCGCATGTTAGCAATATTTTATAGAAAGAATTCGAGATTATTAGATCAAGAGATAGATAAAATTCCACATCTATAAATGAAGTATAAAAATTATTATATATATTAATAATTTTGTGAAATGAAATTAAACTTAAAGTTGATATAAATTTCGAATTTATCAAAATAAATCTTTACTAAATTATTACCTTATCGTGTTCTTCTCTATCAGTTAAGTAGAATCGTCAACTTTTCTTTTTAATGTTGAAGTTAATGGAGTATTCTATTTGGATGAAGTAGCTTTTCTGGAAATTTCATGTATGAAATGATTCCATATACAGTACTACTGATTGACTATAGTATACCAGTCAAACCAATGATGATTATTTCAGAACGCAAATTTTAATCTTTTACTAATGTATATACGTGCCTTTTAAAATAAGCAAACAGAAGAAACAAAGAGAAAACATGGTCAAAAGTTTGCTTTGTTGAATACACAAAAAAGGTATAGTACCCTACCTAACCTGCCCTGGTTTTGTTTTGTATGATTTAAATTTTTTATTCAACATTGATATTACAAATGAATTTAGCAAAGCAAAATCAATACTAAATTATAAATTTTATATTTTCTATTTGTTATCTCTCCACTAAATATTTTCACTAACTGTACCGGACAAAGTGCTTGGGTACTCGGACATCAGTTTGGATTTCTGGATGGTTAGCTTAGTTGTTAAGCTCAAAGTGTGGGTCGTGAGTTTGACCCAGTTTTATTAGTAAGTCCAATGGAAAATAATTAAAATAATAAAATTTTGTCATTTATTAACCTATAGATAAGTGTATGTATATCTATGATTGTTACATAAATGAATGTACGCATAAGTTTGTTAACTGAATACGTTGCATGTTGGTTACATGATAATTGTTAAGTTGTTGAGAATAAAAGAGGAAAGTACCCTAAAAAGATAGGGATGCACATATAAAACAGAATGCTAGCCTGTGGTTAGCACCTGAAGATAATTGATGTCCGTGACAGGTAGTTTTTCTGTTAAGATAAAAGATTAAATATTTTCAGTTATACTTTCAGTTGAGATTATATTCTCGTGAATGAAAATTGTTATATTAATAGTTATAAAAGGGGTTTGAGACCCAAGTGAAGGTACGTTGTTTTTGAATACTAGACTGAAACTGATTACTGTTTTGTAAGCTCTCACTGACTTGATTGTTGGAGTATGATCAACCGATAGAACGCCTCTATCTCAACGGAGCCACCTTCCAATGCGACAAGAAGACGTAGATCAATATCCAGAAGAGACAGGTTAAAAGAGGAACTTTCCACCCTAGTCAACCGACAAGAACACTAAATATATATATATATATATATATATATATATATATATATATATATATATATATATATATATATATATATATATATATACACTTTAGTAACTTTTAAAAATAATATTTCTTATTTACATTCTTTTTCTTTCTTTTCTATTTCTCCATGTTTCCTGTTTTTTCTCTTCTTCTTTAGCAGTGTACTCTTGCTAAGAATAAGTAATTGTCAAGTGATTAATCCATTCTTTCCCTCTCCAAATCACAATAATTACCAATCAAATGAAATAAATGTAGTACAAGAAAAAAAAATAATTGGTAAAAAATCAAAGATAAAAAAAATATAGCACACTTTTTTAAAGTTGTAATTAAATTATTCAATGCAACCAACCTTGTTACATATTTACGCCCTTCAATATTCTTACCTTGAAACTTCTAATGCAATAATAGCCTACAATTAGCATTCCTACATAATTGGCCCCAATTTTCTCTCATTCATCATGAGATATCTAGGGCTACATAATTGCGCTATATTATCCACACACCCAGCGTAGGTATGCCTCTAAATACACTAGCTAAAATCCTTCATACTTCAAAATTTATTAAAATACACTTCGATAGTAGATTATTTAACCCATTATGGGAGGCTTGAGATTTTTTTTTGAAAATATATTATTTATTATGATAAAAAATAAATAATTAAACATTTACACATGATACAAATAATATTGATAATAAAACAAATAATACTAATAATATGGATAATAAAGAAATAAAATTTATTTTTATTTTAAACTAAATAGTCTAAAAAAAATAACTATTCCTTTTTTAACACCCAAAAGTATATCCAACTAGTACAAAATAGGTTCTACAAGATTTATACAAGTTTAGAGTTTTTCAAAATATTCCTATATAAGAAAATGATATATAAGAAGATGGTGAGAAGAAAGAAATGTTTCTTATTCTCTTGTGTGTATTTACATCACTCAATGTATAGCAAATATATAGAAGTGTATGAAGACCTTCTCTCTCAAAATTAAAGCTAATTAGGTAAGATCCACTGATCATGAGATTCTATCATTATTAAATTAATTGCATATAATTACGTATAATATTGCACAATATCGTACAATAATTATATATAATAATTGTGTATAATTTGATAATTATTATTTTCTTAATACTCCCCCTCAAGTTGGTAGGTGAAGATCATGAATCCCCAACTTGTGTCGCAGCGTCAAAAACTGTTCCTTGCCCAATGCCTTTGTAAAAATATCTGCGAGCTGATACTTTGTCGGTACATATGAAGGACTGATTATCCCGGCTTGTAATTTTTCTCGCACAATGTGACAGTCTATCTCAATGTGTTTTGTACGTTCATGAAATACTGGGTTTGCTGCTATATGTAATGCAGCTTGATTATCACAGAAAAGTTGAGCTGGCAAGTTACATGGCACCTTTAAATCCTGCAACAGATATCGCAACCAAACTATCTCCAAACAAGTATTGGCCATTGCGCGGTACTCTGCTTCTGCAGATGATCTTGATACGTTTGTCTGTTTTTTTGATTTCCATGAGATAATAGAGGAACCAAGAAAAATGCAATAGCCAGATACTGATTTCCGAGTTGTCTGACAACCCCCCCCCAGTCTGAGTCGCAATAAGCTGTCAATGTCAAATTGTTCTCAGATGGCAATAACAATCCTTGTCCTGGTGATCCTTTGATGTACTTTATAACTCGAATTGCAGCATCCCAATGAGGTTTCCGTGGAGCCTGTATATATTGACTTAGGGTCCGAACTGAAAATGCTATGTCAGGCCGAGTAACTGTGAGGTATATCAGTCGTCCCACAAGTTGCCTGTATTTGACTGAATCCTTTAATAACTCTCCATCGTCTGGTGTGAGTTTTAGGTATTGCTCCATTGGAAATTTTTCTGGACGAGCACCTGTGAGTCCTGTATCCTGTAAAATATCAAGTGCATATTTTCTTTGTGACATGTAAATACCAGCTTTGGAACGGGAAAATTCAATCCCTAGAAAATATTTTAAGTCTCCAAGATCTTTAATACGAAATTGTTGTAATAGACAGTCTTTAACATGCTGAATTTCTGTCAAATCATTTCCTGTCAAAAGAATATCGTCCACATAAATCAAAAGGGCATTAAATGATGAGTTATTCTGTCTTGTGAATAGAGAGTAGTCTGTCTTGGACTGTTGAAATCCTACAGATTTAATCACATGAGAAAATGTTGAAAACCATGTTCGGGATGCCTGTTTGAGACCATAAAGGGATTTGTTGAGTCGACATACAATGTTCTCCCCCTGTCGATGATGCCCGGGTGGCAAGTCCATGTAAATAATTTCATGCAATGTGCCATGTAAGAAGGCATTTTGCACATCTAGCTGGTGAGTAAACCAATTTCTGGCTGCTACAATAGTGAGGAGACACCTCAAAGTTGTTAATTTTGCTGTTGGTGAAAAAGTTTCAGAATAGTCGACACCTTCAATCTGAGTGTACCCCTTTGCGACAAGGCGCGCCTTATATCTGTTGACGCTGCCATCTGAGTTGTACTTTATTTTATAGACCCATTTGCATCCGATTGGTTTCTGCCCAACGGGTAACGGTGTCAAGGTCCACGTTTGATTTAGCTGCAAGGCAGAAAGCTCTTCGTCCATTGCTTTTTGCCAATTTGGATCAAGGATAGCTTGAGCATAAGTGTGAGGTTCTTTGGTGGCTGTGATGTTAGCAAGATATGCACTATGTGTAGAAGAAAATCGTGAATTAGAAAGAAAATGATGCATAGGATACCTGGTTCCATTCGGCCGGTCTTGGGCAGTGGTCGAATGATTGGCTTGGGATCCCGTTACGTAGTCTTGTAGCCAGGAAGGTGGGTTTGATATGCGACTGGATCGTCGAACAGGAAGGTCAGTTGGAGAAGGTTAGGTAATGGGTGTTAGACTTCTTGGCGTGGGAGAAGAAGGTTGGTCTACTAGAGGTTCAGGTGCATTATGATGAGTAGGAGAAGAAGGTTGGTTTGGTGGAGGTTCAGGTGCATTGTGATGAGTAGGAGAAAAAGGTTGGTTTGATGGAGGTTCAGGTGTATCATGACAAGTAGGAGAAGGAGGTTGGTTGAGTGAATGTTGAACAGGAGTGGGTAAGTCAATGTCAATAGTAGGCAAAATACCTTGTAATGGAGGTGAGGATTGCGTCTGGGACTGTTGGCAGAATGGGAAAACACTTTCATGGAAGATGACATCTCGACTTGTAAAAAAAGTGCCTGTATCTATATCAAATAATTTGTATGCTTTTTTATTAAGAGGATAACCAATGAAGATGCATTGTCGAGCGCGCGGATCAAATTTTTGCTTAGGTGAAACAACAGTTGCATAACAGAGACAACCAAAAGTTTTTAAGTGAGAAAGTGAAGGTGGACGATTATATAGCATCTCAAAAGGTGATTTATTTTTGAGTAAAGGTGTTGGCAAGCGATTAATGATATATGTGGCTGTTAAAACGCATTCCCCCCAAAATTCTAATGGTAAATGAGACTGAAATAGGAGGGCTCGTGCTGTGTTTAAAATGTGTCTATGTTTGCGTTCTACTACTCCATTTTGTTGAGGAGTGTAGACACAAGTGCGTTGACATTCAATACCTTTTTTGAGAAAAAAATTATGCATAGAAATAAATTCCAATCCGTTGTCAACGCGGATGGTTTTAATAGATGCCTGAAATTGATTTTGTGCAAAAGTAATGAATGATTCTAAGAGATGTTGGGTTTCAGACTTGTGATTCGTAAGAAATAACCAAGTACATCTAGTATAGTCATCGACTATAGTGAGAAAAAAACGTTTTCCAAAATGAGTTGGGGTTTTATGAGGACCCCAAATGTCACAATGCAATAGATTAAATGGAGAATGAGATTTTATTGTGCTTAAAGGAAAGGGTAGCCTTGTCTGTTTAGCTTTGGGACAAATACTACAATTATTATGAATGGGAATGAGATTTTTACTGATAGGTAGTAAGGAAGATGCAAGTTGTAGATACGCCGGAGAGGGATGTCCGAGGCGCTTGTGCCATAAATCAGGGTCGGTCGAAATTTGAGATGCGTGGGCTTGGTTTGGAAGAGGGGACATGTAGTATAAGCCTGCGTGTTGTTTACCCGAGCCAATCATCCTCCCCGTAGCCAAGTCCTGCAAAACGCAACCATGTGGAGTAAAAACGACACAACAATTTAGTGAACTGGTTATCTTACTAACGGACATGAGATTTAAATTAAAAGAAGGAACGCAAAGCACATCTTTGAGAGTGATATTGTCATTGAATTTAATTGTGCCCGTAGATGAGATGGGTGCAGTTGAGCCTGTAGGCAGATTAACATTTGGAATAAATGATGATGAATTGTGTGTGAAAAATTGTGAATTAGATGCAATGTGATCGGTTGCTCCGCTATCCAAAATCCATGGTTTTGTAGAAGCAGAATTAATAGACGAGTTATGGGCAAGCAAACCTGCAGAGCTAACAAACGTGTCACTTTTACCGTTATTGTGGAGCGAGTAAATAGCTTTTGCCAATTGTTGAATTTGCTCAGCAGTGAAGCCTTGTACGAGGTTTTTATCGGACTCGTTATTGGTGCCTTCTTTGCAAGACATGATTTCTTATTTAGCGGATAAAAATGGAGAGGCTGTCAGAACACCAAGATCGGTGCTCTGATACCATATAAGAAAATGATATATAAGAAGATGGTGAGAAGAAAGAAATGTTTCTTATTCTCTTGTGTGTATTTACATCACTCAATGTATAGCAAATATATAGAAGTGTATGAAGACCTTCTCTCTCAAAATTAAAGCTAATTAGGTAAGATCCACTGATCATGAGATTCTATCATTATTAAATTAATTGCATATAATTACGTATAATATTGCACAATATCGTACAATAATTATATATAATAATTGTGTATAATTTGATAATTATTATTTTCTTAATATCCTAATATATGCTTAGGATTTATATCACTACAAGAAATAGTGATTTTAGCCGAAAAAAAACACAAAGATTAAAAGAGAGACACTAAATGATAATTAGTGTGGGTTTAATGTCCCAATAGAAATGGATTGTAATCAAAAGGTGGTTAATGCATTAGCCTAGGAGGGACACAACTATTTACAAATTAGTGTCCGTTAAGTCTACATAAAGTAAAATAAATTATTTATTATTTAAACTATAACATGAGTTTAGCTGACATACGGTAGATAAGATATTAAAAATAATAAATTAGTGTTAGTTTGTGGGACGCTATAATGAATATAAAATTAAATAATTAAACTTAACATTACTTATGGGGACACTACCTAAATGAAATAATAAAGAAATAAATATTAAAAGGTGGCTTAACCCACACATATATTAAAGTAATAAATAAAATGAGAATCTTTGTAGCATTCTCTTTCTCTCTAGAATCATTTATCACATTCCAAATATGGTAACACATTGATAAACTTACACGTGACATGTATATTTTTGTAGATATATATTTTATTATTTAATTTGATATTAAAAGCCTTTCATTTATTTAAAAATTGAATCTATATGTGTGTAACTGTTAAACATCAAATTATATTTTTGAAAAATAAAGAAATTTTTAAAATTCATTTCTATCTTCTTTCTTGTGTTTTTTTTTTCACATTAGTGTTAGAGCCAAAAGAATCACGAGTTTGATTTCCAATGTTTAATTTTATATATGTATAATAAATGTTTTTCAATACAAATTATAGTGTAGATCTATGATAAATAATTTATATTATAATGTAAAATTATCTTAGCTATAGTAATTTAAAATAATTTAAATTTAAAACTAAAGGGGAGATTATTACATGTGACACCAATTATCCTATGGTAGAAAAGAGATTGTTCAAGTGGCAATTGAATTATGTTGTTTGGGTTGTTATTCTTTTAAGTAGAAAGAGTTATGCTCTAATTATTAGCTATAAATTTTTATCTAAGGATAAATGTTTGATCCAACACTTTCTCTTTCTCATTTAAGAATTGAATATAACTTAGATTGTGAACTAATATAATGAATTATTACTAAACCTATTTTTCACGGATATTACTTGGTAGTTATTCGTTTCAAAAGACTTGTGAATATATTTTATGAAATCATCAAAAGTTATGAAAGAAGCTTTATGACTCAAGGGTTAGTAGTAAGTACTAAAAATCCAAAATCATATTGTCACATAATCATAATAATGCTTTATAGTTGTCAAACACCAAGTGTACATTAAGATAACCTAACACATTAATATCAAGTTTCATTTTGTAATAATAATAATTTATAGTTATCAAAGAACTAAGTGTACATTAAGAGAACCTAACACATTAATATCAAGTTGCATTTTGTAAGAGAGCTAATTTTCAAAAAAATTTGTGAATGTGAAAAATATTTCCACACATTATAATCTCTTTGATATGATTAAAAAATGCTTTGATGCAATAAGTTCTATGATTGTTTGAAGAGCAAGTTCAGTTACGACCTAGTATATATCCTCTACTATGTTGGAGTAGAAGGTTGTTTATGAATGAAGGTTAAGATTTGTTGGTCTTTTGACTGAGTTAACAAACTGTGTAATTTATTATAGGTATTGTTTATTTAATATTATTTTTCTATGGTATCAATTGGAGGATTTATCTATATGAGTAGAGTCTTCTTTTTATTTATGTTTTGTAATTGAAGACTGAATATGATTAATGTCAGTCTATTTATGGGTGTTTCGTAACTATTTTATGTTACAATAGCTAATTTTTATTTAAGAATAAGTTAATTAGTTAATAATACTAAAATATAGTTGTTGTATCTGAGTATGGATGTATTAGTGAATTTATATTTATTTATATGTAAAGTTTTCTGTAACTCAATTAGAAAATATTTTGAAATTGTTATGAAACTTCTCTAAAAGTCTTCCAGAAAAAAAATTATTCTTGTTCATAGTGTGATGTTTTTATGAACATACAGATTATTAACAATCTAAAGAAATCACGGGATACATTATATGCTTTGTTTTCTAATTCATTTCTTATTTCTTGTATTGGTTATTTGGTTGTTACATGTCATATTATATTCTTATTTCTTTTATGACGATGCTTAGTTGGTTGTTACAATATTTTGAATTCACTTTTCACTAAATATTTTCCTTCAAATTTTTTGTTTATGAACAAAATTAATATATTTATTTGTACAAAATAATAGATCTCACGGTACATAAGATTACTGTAATATTTTTTTACTTGTCTTCTTATCTTTTGATTTTTTAAATTCTCAATATAACTATTTAAGTTATCTTAAAAGATTCTTTTTTTGTTATTTTTCTTTGCATGAGTCTCCATATTCAAATTTTTTATACTATTTTTCATGTGATAACATGAATTTTATAAAAAAAAATAATAATAATGCATACAAGAGTTTGTTCATGTTTCTAATAATTAAGAAACATACGAAAAATATTTAAAGAAACCCAAATTAACAAATATTAGCCATTAATTTGTTTTTAAAATCAATAAAAGTTTATTGTTTGGTATATTACTAATCACTATTACAAGACTAGTGGCACCCAGTGTGCACTGAATAAAGTAGTCAACTTTTTAATGTTTGACCGAACACTTTTTTTTTTTGTTTGTTTTGTACATACACGTTCCATTAGTCAAATATTCCAAGATTCCATTCTGCAAACCTTCTCTAACATACTTCCCTTATACTTTGACCACTGCTATATGGAGTATTTGATGAATGAAATGTACACTACATAATTAAATTTTGGAATCATTCTTCTTTGATTTTAACATTAACTTGGGTCACGTAACTCTGACCTTGACTCATCATTATTTATGCGTATCTATATATATATATATATATATATATATATATATATATATATATATATATATATATATATATATATATATAAACTTAATTAAATTAAGTTTTTTTATAAGTTTAAGTATTTTTAATTAAATTTATATTTAAAATTTTAGTTTTATTGAATATACAAAATATTTATATTTTTCAATTAAATTTTATCATTTATTTTTGTGTAAACTGGGTCATGATTATTTGACTTTAAAATCTTTAGTATAACACTGCAAATCTAGATAATAATAAAAATGAAGGTCTAGATTCCCGAATTATCTTTACGAACAACGTTTAAATTTTTAAATTAAATACTAAAAATATCAAATCAATTACGTGTGACATGAAATAAGTTATTTATTCTAAAGATAATTATGATTTTAGAGTTTTTTTTTAATCCTTATTCAAGTTCATGGTATTGTGTTTGATACGACAAAACCAATTGATTATGTCACTGAGCTTATGGAAAAATTAATAAATTTTTAGGTTATTTTTATTCTATGTTAAAATGATTAAAAATACAAGGTCTAAAATAAATATCTATTCTATCTTTTATATTTTTATTCAAGCTAAGACAAAAAATTATTCTATGAGTCTTGGGATTGGCTTTGCTCTTAGTTGCTTATGTGATGGCTTGGCTAGTGAGAATGGTCCTCCATCATCTTTGAAATTCACTCAACCCTTGTATCTCTGGATCTTTTTGATTGTTTTCACTGTATGTAGAAGCACTTAACATTATGACATTATGAGTGTTTTTTATATTTGGCTCAATTTGTTGAGTCATTCTTCATGCGTTGGGTGGATTGATCCTTTTTTCTCCTATCCTTGTTTGCTTGTTCTTTTTTTTTTCCTTTTTTTATTTGCAAGATTTCTATAAATTTTCTCTTTTATTTTTTGTCTCTAGAGCTTTTAGTATGCTTTTCACTTGTTTTTACATATTTTCTACACAAATTACATGCCTATTAATATATTTTACTACAATTTGATCTTTATCAACTGCCCCCCAATTTAACTCACTACAAGAAAATTTGGTATATCATACAAACTAATCCTTATGTAAGATACCAAATCCATATGTAAAACATAGTTACATACGAAAAAAAAAATCTATATGTAAAATTGTCGTAGGTAACTGTTACATACGGATTCAAAATCCATATGTAATTATTTGTTAGATTTACATACAAATATTTTCGTATATAATTACACCAAATGGTTACATACTAAAATATTTGTATGTAATTAATATTGTATTACATACCAAAAATGTCGTATCTAACTGTGTGGTAAAGTTATATATAAAAGATTTTATATATAATGTAATTTTTTTTTTTGCAAACCTGAAGTATTGAAAACTTTTTATTTGACATATATTCAAAAGTTTGATAAAATACTATTTCCAAATGTTCAAAATATCCAAAATGTAACTCATTCAAACCAAAGAAAACATCTAATAAAAATATATTCAAGTCATTGCAAAATTTTTAACAAACTAATAATTATTATAATCTTCAACAGGTAAATTGTGTTACTGATCATGATTACTGTCATGTTGCACTTGATCATTATCTTACTTCTGATTTTTTTGTTGTTGAGTATTTGCTCCTCACTTGTTGATAGTTGAAGGTGCAAAGGAGATGTGTGATTTTTCATCCAATACGAGAGAGAGGGAAATAATTACGAAGGAATCAACCAAAAAGGTTTAATGTTCCATGCGGAGTCAAAACAAAAGAATTACAAAGAAGAAAAGAAACTAAGAAAATCCTATGAAGCTTTCCCCTTTCTCCTTGAGGCTTGTGTCTTTTTATAGGTTTTTCTCCCTCAAGAATTTTGGAAAAATATTCTGGTTTAAATTTTGTTAATAGTTTCTCAATTTCCAACTTTTCGAAAATTCTTGGATTTTGTTTCTTTGTATTTTGTAGAAGATTTGCTTCCAATTCTGTTTTTAAGATATTGTAGATTTTATTTTGTCTTTTTTCTCCTAAGATTTTGTTTTCTATTTTGATTCAACAAAGTAACTTGGACTTTTGCATATTTGGCCCATTTGTAAAGGTAGACACTCCTTCAGACTATCTAATATAAAATAACACAAAATTAACACAAAAAAATAGTTAAGGTCCAAATAAAGTCAATTATATGAATATTAATTAAAACAATGGATTTAGATATTATTACATTCTAATAATTTATGATTAAAGTTAATAAGTGTGAATAAAATTATGTTCATCAGTTAACATAATAGATCCAAGGAGTACTCTTATTGTTATTTTGAGTTTTTAGTGTTTGTACCTCATGAAGTTACCACAAATTTTGATCTTCATGTTTTATTACAAGCAAGTCTTCATAAGGTGTTTGAATCCAAAAAAAAAAAAATATTATCCTTATTGAACTCTTTACAAAACGGTTCTAAGATAACAAACTCAATGCTAATGTTTAGGTCAACTTTAGACAAAAAATTATCTTTAAGTTATGTTCCATCTTCAAATTAAAAGATGGGAGACTCAAAATTTTCTAATTCATGGAAAGAAGATTAAGTATCAATGAAACTTTTATCATCATGATCTATTGAAAAGACTTTTTCAGTGAAAGAACTTTAAAAAATTTGGCGTTCCTGACCATGATCCTAAAAGTTCAAAGGATACGTAATTTTGGATGTTGTGGAAAAAGAAGTTTGTTTTGTTGATTATTGATGTTCTTGGACAATGATTTTCTTTAAAAAATGTGATCCTTCTTTACTTGGGCTGGTGTGAGAGGACAAAGAATGATTTTCTTACCTAAATAACGAAAAATGATTTTATTGGATTGATAATCATGAATAGTTGTACTGGTCGGACGTGCTCGGGTCTCGGGTTCTGACCCAAGCACTTAAACATGTCTATCTTGAAATACTTAATTTAAAACCCAAATAGATAACTCAACCCAAATAAAAATAGGCCCAATGGCCCCGAAAGAAGTCGACCTTAACAGTTGGCAAATACATTAAAAGGCAACAATAAGCATAAAAACAAATGAACGTATAACTGAATCAGTTAATATCTTGAATCCGACAAATATAAACAGTCAAAGATAATGCTTTTCCAACACCCCTAAAATAAAGGGGATATATTAACAGAATATTTTTATGGTTGTTAACTCTTAAAGGGAGGATCTACAAGCATTATAAAAGCGCCTTGAGACCCTGAAGAAAGGGGGTGTTATTCCCTACACTATACACTATACTCATAATTATATGCTCTCATTAACTTGATCGTCGGAGTCTTGTCAACAGATGGAGTTCCCCTCAATGTGGATTTCAAGCATCTCAAAGCAACAACAATAGAAAAGAAAAGTTGGCCCAGAATCCACCACCAAGACCCGATCTAGGTCAGCAGGCGAGAACAATAACTTTATGATCAAATAGCCATGGGTGGCCAAGTAAAAGATATCTAACATCCATTGGAAAAATATCACATAAAATGGTTTCTGTATAAGACTCCAAGGTTATTGGAATATATACTTTGTTACTCAACAATACCACCATCCTCATTAATCCATTATAACTTATAAGGTTTTGGTGATGTATGATAGGAATATTTAACTTGAGGACCACTCTTTCACTAGAACAGTTAGAATGTGACTCACTATCCACAACTAAAGAACATGTTTTGTCAAAAACTTTACATCTTGTGTGGAATAAATTTTCCTGTTGTGACTGTTCCAAATTATTATAATGGTTATCAAGTTGTTTTCTGACCATTAAACCATTTCCTTGAGAAAAAGAATATTTTTCTATGAAAGTAGTAGGAATAAAAAGAGTTTTTAAACATTTTGCTGGATATATAGATACAAGAGGATCAACAAAAGAAGTTTTCTTTTTTTATTATTATGTATTATGTTATGACCACCCATTGTTGAATATAAAATAGCAATTGTTTTCACAAAGATTTTAAAAATTCAACTTGAGTGATAAAAAGAAATTTCAAAAAATATGTTTGTGTAAGTTTTGTGAAGTAAATCAAGGATCAAGTGTAAATTTTCTCCAAGTTCACTCCGAGGAAAGTGAGGTGAGTCACAATGGACTACTTAAGTACCAAAACTTTCCTTGCTAGAACTTACCCCAGATAGTTCTCAACATAAGTTCCCTAAAAAAACTTCAAAACAATTTTAGAAACGGGAGTGAGTGTGTGACTGCAAGAGTGATCCTAAGACCAAAGAAAGGTCTACTAAGCACAAGAAAAAGTAAAACCCTAAAGTATCACAGAGACATAAAAGCAAAGAAAATAAGAAAGGAGTAAGATGGAAAAAGACAACAAAAGAATAGATGTAAGTGTAATGCTAGTTGAGTCCTATTGTGATCGTGCAATGAACACTGATAGCTCACTGACACATTATTACTCTAATGCAAGGAAAAGTATTACACAAGTTTATTGGGATTGTTGTTAGAGAATTTTCCAAATAACTAAAAATAAAGGCAATTACAAAAGAAAAATTAAAGTACACAAAAGTCTGTGATACTAAAAATATTACAAAGTTTGATCATGAGGTGTTTGGTGAAAGCTCTAAAAGTGTTTGAATTGTTTCTTGAAGTGAAGTAGTCTGAATTTGCTTCTCTTTGATCCCTCTTTATCCTCTTGATAGAAAGTCTTGAAGACCAAATTATAACACAAAAATTGTTGAGCCAAATCACCTCTTGATGTACCACTTCAAGCACCACCAACTCACCAAGTTGAGTAACAAAAGAAGCCAGATAACAAAGCAAGAAAAGATAAAAATTTGGAAAGCTAAACTTAAAGGGGATAATGTGTGACAAAGAAGAATGGAAAGTCAAGAAAAGAAAATTAAAAAAATTAAAGCAACAAAGAAAAAGAAGGACAAGCAAAAGGACCTAAGAAATGCTCTAGAAAAGATAACAAACAAAAATTCCAAAGAGCACTGGCACAAACTCTTCCACAATTTATATGAATTTTTCCACAATGCTTTTGAATCTGAAATTTTTATGGTATATTCTGCGTAAGGAACAATATGCAACAAATTTGAGGCGATTTGGTTTTGTATTCATAGAGAAATAAATGCAACAAGTTTGATAAAATCGCAAGAAATTGAGCAATGATGCAAGCTAGGTTTAGCACTGGCCAAGTAGAGTGTAAAATTTATGGTAATTTTTCTACAGAGAATTTTAAGTTTTATTTTTAACTAGATATAGGTAACATATGAAAAAGCATATGGTAAAAGTTTCAGGCTAAATCATCAAGAGAAACAAGTGCAACAAAATGAAAACCGAGAGCTAGAAATGCACTCAAACAAAGTTTGATACAACAAAAATGACCTTGCTTTTTACTAGATGTTGTATACATGTTAAGGGCCATACATAAAAAAAATGTGAAAGTTTGGATGCAGAACAAGATCAAAGTAAATTTTGGAGACTAAGTGAAAATCATACAATTATAGAAACTGAAACTGAAACCTAAAGGAAGCAATGAACAAAGGAACAAAACTTTAAGACAACAAGTGGAAATTGATTAAAGAAACTCACTAATAAACTAGTAGCAAGTTAAAAGACTCCAGAACAGGTAAACATATAAAAATACTAAAGCACAAACTCAAAAAAGTCAAAAGGACTTTAAGCAAACACTATGCATGCATGAACACAAACTAACAAACACCTAGCATGCAACAGTAGTATTTGATCGAATTAAGCAAAATTAAGAAAGTGAATGTGAAAATGAACATGCAAAGAGGAGAAACACTAAACAAGATTTCAATGCACACATACATGGATTAACATGCAGAAAAAAAAACAAAGAATGAAGCATGATTAAAGTAAAAATGGAAGAACACATGTTGTTTTGACAAGGTTTTGTTGCGAAATCTATAGGTAACCTAAAGAAAAAAAATGCACCAAAAAAAATCATGATTTAAACTGATTAAACTTGAAAACAAATATATTAAATGGTGGAATGAGACCTAAAACAATAATCAAACCAATTGAAATGAAGAAAAAGATGCAAATAATGCAGAACAGTAAACAAGCAAAGGGGTCATGCACCAGACAACAAGGCAAAGTGTTTGATGAGTGTTTGACAGAAAATAAATGGAGGAAAATTGATTTTAAACAGTAGAAAACAAATTACAAGTGATGAACATGGAATATAAGTGGAAACAAAGATTTAAGGAAGAACAAGCATGAAACAAGCAAGAACCGTGAAGAACACAACTTGATAGAAAAAAAAATTGTGAAATAATACTTATTTTGGTCGTGGGATCATTGGTGTATTCTGATCCTCTTGACGTAGTCCAAGCTTGTGGTTGATGGATTGATGATAAATGCCATATGTCAATAATATGTCATATTAAAATACAGGCATTTATGGATCTTAATTGATAAAATAACTATAATATAACCCCTAATTTATGAATTTAAACTTTCTTACATCTTTTTTGATTTTAATTTGAATAAGAACCATTTATTCCCAAATTTGTGTTAATTTCAGGATTCTATGGAAGAGTGGAAATGAAAGGGCAAAAGGAGAATAGATAAAGCTAAAATGGAAAAGCTGGAACGCACCAGCAGTCACCCAAGCTTGCCGAAGCTCGCCCAAGTCATAAGCTCCTAGAAGATCTTGCCCAAGCTAGAAGCTCCTAGAGAATCTCGTCCAATCTCGCCCAGGCGAGATCACTCTAGTGACGTTGGGCCTTTTTTTGTGCAACTCACCCAGGCGAGCTCAATAACAACCAGGCGAGAAGTCACTTAGCCCAAGCCCAACTAGGTTAAATACAAGGCTTGAGGCATAATCCTAGACACCATTAAGTGGATGGGAAATTAGTTGGGAGAATAGAAGGTGTTAGAAACCTTAGAGGAGGCAGCCGTAAAAAAGAAACATCCTGAATCTTTTTTTCTTGCTATCCATGCTTGTAATAGCACACATGAGTGGCTAATTCTACCCTTTAGGATTGGGAGTAATCTGTTCAAACTCTAATGTATTGAGGTGATATTTAAATATAATATTTTTTTCTTGATTTATGATTGGTATTGTCATTTTATTTGTTATGTTTGTTTACCGTGATCAAGATCCTTAGATTTGACTAGAAAGTACTTATAAGTTTCTGACCCAAATGATAATGCTTAACATATTTGAATGCTAGGAATATATTTGAAATGTTAATTGTTGTCAATGTCTAATCGTAATGATAAGAAGTTTTTATAAATATGTAAGGAATTGATATTTAGGAGACTCTCTTATTAATTATGTATGCGAGGAATCAATATAAATATACAGGCATCAATGTCAATCAAAGGATAGAATATTACCATGCTAATCAAAATACAATAGAGTTAGTAGGATCAACCCCAATCCCACTTTTCGCAATTGAACCAACAAACTCTTTGACTTGTTTTCTTTTTATAACAAACTCCCAACAAAATTTATTATTTATTTTTTTCTATTTAGTGAATCTTTTACTTGATTATTCAATTGTTCCTTATAGGTTCGATATCCGTCCTTAAGGACAAATTATTACTTCTGAAAACACGGTACACTTGCCGTAAAATAGTTAGAATTGATTGGAGTGTCAACGAAAATGAGTTGAAGAAGGTGCACTGAAGTTGAGAGAAAGTGAGGGGTTTTAGTGGAATTGAAGGTGCATTAAAGGGAAAGAGGTGAGGCCAACTTTCCTTAGGTTCACTAGGTCAATTGGGCTAACTAGCAAGGGAGATTTGGGAGAGAATGAGATTTCAAATCTGAACTTTTCATTCAATAATAGAAAATCTGAATACATGAGCTTGATTTAAGGTATTTATAGATGAAGGTAGCTTGCTCCTTAAGCTACCATAACTCTAGTTAAGTGGACTTAACTAAGGTGAGTTGTGATGGGTAAAGGAGGTCCTGTATGCTCCCTTGAGATGCTCTAGGGACCCTTACTTATGTGACAATATAGAGTTTCTAGAGTGTCTTTGTTTCATCTATAAAGTACTTTTGAAAAGAAAACAAAATACAGTTTCTATACATGTTTATTCTAGTATTTATACAGACAGTTCTTCTGTCTTTCATTCTTGTGTATGGTGACTTAGATGATCCTCCATCACTCTTCCAGTGGTGCCCTCTCACCTTATGGTCTAGGTCTTGTAGCTTCTTCCTCTTAGGATGTTTCTTCATCAGTTTCTATCTCAATTTCAAAGTTAAAGCTGCTGACTCACCTTATTGCATTTGCTCATACTTGTTCAATTTGCACAGGTTCAAATTGTGGCATTGGTTCCTCTTGTTGCATATTATTAGGATTGGGCTATTGATCAGCTTTATTGTCCTACTCAGGTTTTAAATTGCTTCTTTTAACATTCAGTTCATCCCCAGGCCAAGCCACAATGTTTCTAAACTCTATTGGGGTCATGATGGGAATAGGTTGCCCTACATGAAGATTTAGATGCACTACAATTGAATGAATCACATAGAATAATATGGTATAGGCTCTACTGTTGGAAGCCAATTTTTGTTTTGCACATGAGTCAGTTCATTTATGATAGTATGAGCCTAAGTGTGATCTTCAAAAATTCCTTGGAGTAGGTGCATGTCTAGCTACAGGTCCTAGCATGTCATCTAAGGGATTAAGGAGTATGTTATGATGTAGGCCTTATCTAGAGGTTGGCTTTGCACATTCCATGAATTAGTCTAGCAAATTTTAATTGCTTCCTCTCGTGGTGGCCTTTGATAGTACAAACTTATGAATTTCATCAGAGATCAGTTTAGCCACATCCATTACCCTTATGTTTATGATGCAATAGAGAAGTTGAGCCCTACAAATGTTCAATCTGAGACATGTGTTCCTAGGATTATAGTCTCCCAAATTTGGATTGCAGTTTTAAGGTTGGCTCTCTGAATCTTTTGTGGCTTTCCATTCCTTTCTAACTCAAATGTTTTTCCAACAATACATAATTTAACAGTCATTTCTGCTAGAATTAATTCCCTCATATACTTGTTGTAGCTCCTAGCCTCTTCCTTAGCTAAGTTCAGCTCAGTCTGCATGTATTTATTGATAGAATCTTTGTCATACTTGATTATAATCCCTCTCACCCAATTATTTCATTTGTTTCTGTCTTGATAGGATATGCATTGGTATAGAACTCTTGAATAATTACATCATTGAAGATGGATTCGGGTGTAGCCAACCTAATCCAATTTCCTTTTGTCAAATTCTGTCGTGAATTCATGATATTCCCTTTGTACCATTTCAACTGTTCTTTCTTGTAGTATACTTCTAGCTTCAATCTCAATATATCTCAATTGTTTGGACCAAGTGAGGAATCTGGTCTTGTCTGAAGTGTTATCACTCTACTCATCAGTTGATAAGTTAAATTTAGGATTATTAAAAATATTATTAATATTTATTAATATTATTGATGTACTTGTGTGGACTGAGGGGCCCAGATAGTACCTGTTGCATGTTGTACAATTGCTGACATGTCGGTGTGCTTGTCCTTTCGTCCTCTCACTCCTACATTCTTCTTTACTCTTCAGTTGGTCGGGAGAATGCTTGTAAAAGGTACTCCGACGCTCAAGTGAGTAATTGCTCTCCAATGTATTTGTGCAAATGAATCAAAACGTACCTTGCTACAATCTGGAGAGGGCTATTTATACTTTGGTTTGTGGGCCTTGGCTCGTGTGGGCTGGATATCAATCAGTAATTGATGTGTGTAGTGGCTCCGAATTTTCAGGGATGAATATCTTTAAGTTTAATTAGTTTTATCTGTTGAGTTGGAGATGTTTTCCATGTTATTCGAGATGCATATTGACCTGTTCAACGCCACTCTTTGTTGTTGTTATTTATTACCTTTATTTGTTATTCACCCAAGCAGTCGGTCGCTGGAGGTGGGACTGGGTTGTTCGGTACCAACTGGTACACTAGCCCCTAGGCTTGAGGAGATTTATTTCTGAAGAGTCAAAAATGACCATTGGGATTCCTGAGGTGACTGTTAGAGGCATTAAATGCTTGGCATGGATGTGATGTTTGCCTTTTTAGAAAAAAATCCATCGTTTTTGAGATCATATTTATCTGACAGTGGGGAATGCGCTTCGCTTCATATGTCGAGTAATGTGGACCATTGGATGAAGGTTAATCTGACGATTCTGAATGATTGCGAAAGTATTCTCTCACTTGATACATTTCCTATAAATAGGACCTTATGGATTGGTTGAAATGTTTAGTTACTTTCTACTGCTTATTGAGATTGCGTCATTGCTCCGAGTGCCGAGTAAACCAGCTGTTATAGTTGTGTAGTAATCAGGTCAGTGATGTCTTCCTTTGTTGATTCTTCTGATAATATTGTTAATATTGAGTCTTCTGAGGTAACCCGCACGACATCAGGTGGTGCGGGGAACGTTAGTAGTTCAGACCATTTGGTCGATTGGGAGTCTGAGGGTCCTAGTTATGAGTGGGTTGACCCAAATGTTTTAAAAATTTCTACATGTTTTAGGGATTCTGACGCTTTAGATAATTTCTTATCCAAAGTATCTTTCTTAAAACCTGATGCTCCATCAGATTCACTGATGGCTGATATCTATGGTTATATCGACCGAGTGTGCCATGGGCGGGAAAATGCGCCGCATGATTTTTTCTTCGTGTATAACACCTTTTTTTTGCAGACCTTCATATAACCCTTCCTTTTGATGATTTTATCATAGGAGTTCTTCGAATCCTTAATATAGCGCTAACCCAATTGCACCCTAATTCGTGGGCGGCACTTTAAGCCTTTCGTATTGTATGTGCCATCTTTAAGATTATCCCAACTCCACAGGCTTTTTTGTTTTATTATAACTCCCGTACGAACACCCCAGTGAGTTGGCTATCTTTATCGAGTCGATCAGGGAGTGTACGGTTTGCAGCCTTTACCACCTCGTATAAGAACTTCAGAGAAAGATATTTCAAAATTTTTGTAGAACCATCTGGTCGGGACTATTTGGATTCGAACACAAGTCCTTCCAGTCACCAGAGAAGCTTTAACCACTAAACCAAACAAGTTCTTCTGTCATATTACGATTTTTATTATACTTATTATTAGTTATAATAGTTATATGAAGGGGAAGGAAGGGGAAGAAGAGAAAGGAGAGGAAGAGGAAGGGGAAGAAGAGAAAGGAGAGGAAGAGGAAGAGGCAGAAGAGAAAGGAGAGGAGGAAGAGGAAGAGGAGGAGGAGGAAAGAATAGGAAGAGGACGAGGGAGAGGAGGAACACGAGAGGACGAGGAGGAACAGGAGAGGAAGAGGAGGAAGAGGAGGAATAGGAGGAAGAGGAGGAAGAAGAGGAAGAGGAGGAGGAAGAGAGAAAGAGGGAGGAAGAGGAAAAAAGAGAAGAGGAGGAAAAGAGGGAGAAGAGGAAGAGAAGAGGAAAAGAGAGGGAGGAAGAGGACGAAGAGGGGAGGAAGAGGAGGAAGAGGGAGGAACAAGAGGAGAGGAAGAGGAGGAGAAAGAAGAAGAGAAGGAAGAAGAGGAAGAGGAAAAAGAGGAAGAGAAGAGGAAGAAGAGGAAGAAGGAGGAGGAAGAGGAACAAGAGGAAGAAGAAAGAAGAGGAAGAAGAAACAAGAGGAAGAAGAGGAACAAGAGGAAGAAGAAAGAAGAGAAGAAGAGGAAGAAGAAAGAAGAGGAAGAAGAAAGAAGAGGAAAGAGGAAAGAGGAAAGAGGAAGAAGAAAGAAGAGGAAGAAGAGGCAGAACCGGAAGAAGAGGAATAAGATTCATAATAGAAGAATCTTAATAATATTCATAATATTAATAATATGAATAATATTCATAACATTAATAATATTCAGAACATTAATAATATTCATAACATTAATAATATTCATAACATTAATAATATTCATAACATTAATAATATTCATAATATTATTAATATTATTAACAATAATAATATTAATAACAATCTTAAAAATAATAATAATTATAATAAAAATCATAATATTGTAAAAGAATTTGTCTGGTGTAGTGGTTAACTTGGCTTCGATTCCCACCTGCTGTAGATTTTGTTACTCCTTGAGCCGAGCCGGAGAGCCAAATATGAATGACTAACTTTAATGCCATTACCTGGGCTGTGGGTTTTGAATAAATATGTTTAAGTTACAATTTCCTGCATTTGTCTAGTTATAATATTTTGGATGACTGAATGACTGTTTTGATAACTAAATTTGCAGCAATATTATAAGCTGATTGTTTGTAACTTTATTTATGTCTGACCGAGAGTGTAAACTCGATACTCTTTATTGTAAAATTGTTATTTCTGACTGAGAGCGTAAACTCGATAATACTGATCGTAAAACGATTATTTCTGACGGAAAGGGTAAACTCGATAATATTGATCGTAAAACGATTATTTCTGACCGAGAACGTAAACTCAATAATACTAATCATAAAACGATTATTTTTTACTGAGAAGGTAAACTCGATAATACTGATCATAAAACGATTATTTCTGATCGAGAGAGTAAACTCGATAATACTGATCGTAAAACGATTTTATTGTTTTAATGTGTCTCGTTAAAACCTTCACGGCCTAAAACCCTCCTTAGGGATAAAACGGCCGAGTGAGGGTACACTATTTTCATTAAGAATCATCAACTGTAATAAAATTTGAGATGTGTGGCATTCCATGTTCTCAGTACATTTATTCCTGGCAAATGTTGTAAGGACCTGTAAAATTAAATTGGAATAAAAGGAATATATTTTAAATGAATTCGAAGTATGTTTTATTTAAAATAAAAAGGGAAGGAAAGTGTAGTTTAGAAGACTATGAGATCGCCTGGTTAGTACATAATCGCCTGTCGCCTAGACTACACATGATCGCCAATCGCCTGTAGTGTACATGATCGCCAATCGCCTATGGTGCACATGATCGCCGAAAGTGCACTCAGTATGTGGTCAGGATACTGGATCAACCATAGTGGTTCCAAAAACCACGCGTATCAAGGTGTGGGTTAAGCCTTAGATACGCTGTGCATGCGAAGCTCTATGCTTGAGCATAAGAAATCGTCCTTAGTGTTGCATGCATGGGCGCACGAGGAGTAGTGCTGATCTACTCTTGGAAATGTGAAGCTACCGACGTCACCAAGTCATGTGGAGATGATACCTTGGATGTAACATAGTCGGATGAAGAACCTTCAGCAAGGCGTGGCGATGTGTCGTCGGGCATCGCCAGGGCGCGAGACATGCGGGCATCGCCAGGGCGAGAGACATGCGGGCATCGCCAGGGCGCGAGCATGCGGGCATCGCCAGGGCGCGAGACATGCAGGCATCGCCAGGGTGCGAGACATGCGGGCATCGCCAGGGGCGCGAGACATGCGGGCATCGCCAGGGCGCGAGACATGCGGGCATCGCCAGGGCGCGAGACATGCGGACATCGCCAGGGCGCGAGGCATGCGGGCTTCGCCAGGGCAAGACATCGGTCGTCTTCCAGAGAGAGACATCAGTCGTCTTCCAGAGAGAGACATCGGTCGTCCTCTAGGGAGAGACATTGATCGTCCGCCAGGATGAGTCATCGGTGGAAGGTTATCGCGCGATGTCGTGTTTCACAGATAAGGTGGGACCCAGGCTCCCAGCATGAGACGTCCTGCACGCGCGACACGTAGACAAAAGGGGTGGTTCAGAATAGTGACATCAGAGAGTTGGCATGCGCAGAGACACACGTGGCCGTACTGTTCAGGGAAGCGTGCACGCAAACTTTCCTGCAGAGTGGGTGGTGGCAGCGGCAATTGTGGACAAGTTGGTTTAGATTCAAAAACTCACTTCTGAGAGGCAAAGAACGTTGCTGTGGTTCAAGAGTGACAGAGTGAGTTTACCTTCATCCTTCTCTTTTCTCTCCTTCACGCTGCGATTCAGGCATCCTCAAGCACTAGTACGACGAGCGACGACTGCCCTTGGACTCCTGGGAAGTTCTCTGCGAGTTTTTCGTCAGGACGCTAGAACAGAGTTAAGGCATCTTTAAGCTTCGGTGGGTTTTGGAGCTCTTGGTGTTTTGCGCAAGTTCAGGTAAGGGAAGCTAGCATTTTCGTTTATAAAAACTTTCGGCGAGTAGGTTCTGAAGTGAGGGCGACGTGGTCGCCGGTTTCATATTCGTTTTTACGATGCTCTGTTTTTACATGTGGGGCGACGTGATCGCCGGTTTTAAATGTTGATTTCGAACTCCCCTGTTTTAGTGTCGTTTGAAACTGTTTGAGATTGAAATGTGAAATGCATGCGATATTCGAAAATCTGAACCTTGGAATGATTGTTGCTCTGATTGGAATCGTTCATTTAAGTGTTATATGATGTGTTGAATGTTGTGAATGCGGGATCAAGACATAGTATTTTCAGGAAAGGAAATACCGTGTTGAGATTGGTTATGAGGTGTATTGATCAGTGAGTATCCTGTGAATGAGACGATCCTGACTCTGCTGATATGATGGAGTCACATAGATGAAGTCATTCAGTTGGTGAGAGTCGAAGGAGGTCCATATGTATGGGTAAGTCGTTTGAAAGATAACTGACTTGACCTGTTATATGGATTAACCCTGTCATACTGTGAGAGTGATGAGATTGAGATCGAGATTATGTTGATGCGCATGGCTGTGGGAACATTACAGCAATGAAGTATGACAGGTGCAGGTCTCTGGATGCTAAGTTCAACGCACGAGTCTTCCGGAAGTAGTGTCAAGTGTCTGTGTGTGATGAGTCAGTGGAAGTCTGACGTGAGAAATGAGAAACATTGAAATTGATAGACACTTGATGGAGTATGTGAATTGAACGACTCTTGAGGAAATTGTGAAATATGTGATTACTTGATGGTCATGTGAAGGGAATGAGAAAGTTGATGGTTTTTACGTGGGTGTCTTAAATTTGTTTTATATTGATGTAAAGTTTCATATCTAAATTCTCTTTAAAATATCTAGCTTACCCTGCATTTTTGTTTTGTGGATGTTTTCTTAAACCTGTGATGATCGTGTATAATTTACACGGGAGTAGATGATCTTGCAGGAAGTAGAGCTCCTCAGTGAGTGGTCGCCGGAAGGAGATCGCCTGTTTCTGTTTCTGTTAGGCGATCGCTTGTTTTCTGTTTCTGATAGCAGATCGCCTGTTTTCTGTTTTCTGATAGGAGATCGCCTGTTTTCTGTTAGGAGATCGCCTGTTTTTTTTTTTTATTTTGCTGTATTTTGTTAAGTTTGGAAAACTGACTGGATATGTATTAAACTCCCTGTGAGGAGAAATTTCATTACATATATATATTTATGTTCACTTCGATATTATGGTTTTACCTTTATTTCATTATATAAATATGAAAAGAATTTTGGCGGGATGTTACAAATGTTCTAAATAATGCCCTTGCTAGCTGTGTTAGCAATACGAAATGGTCTTTCCCAGTTGCTTGAGAATTTTCCTTCTGATTTTCGAGCATCGCTACACATGCGCCACACTAGATCTCCTTTCTAAAAATTCCTTAGCTTTACCTTTGAATTGTATCGTCTAGCCGCCCGCAGCTTACATGTTTCCTCTCGTATTTTGGTTTTGTCTCTTAATTCATTGACAAGGTTGAGGTCAACCAGCAGGCTTTCTTTGTTTAAATTCAAATCTAACATTTGTCGACGTAGATAGGGTTCTCTTATTTCAACGAGGATCATTGCTTAAGTTCCATACATTAGACTGTAAGGTGTTTCTTGAGTGGTGGATTGGGGTGTACACCGGTAGGCCCACAAGACTTCAAGAAGTTCTTCAGGCCATTTACCTTTGGCTGGACCAAGTCTTTTCTTTAATTCGTTAAGGATGACTAGCTTCAGCCTGTCCATTAGGCTGCAGGTATTCTACTAAGCTTGTGATGTGTTTTATGTCAAGCTTTTCATAAAATGATGCTAACCCTTGGTCGGTGAATTGTCAATTGTTATCAGTAATGATAACATGAGGCAGGCCGAATTGACATATGATGTTTTTCCAAAGAAGCTCTCGACATTTCGCGCGGTAATTGCTGTTAAGGGTTCGGCTTCTATCCACTTGGTAAAATAGTCTATACCAACCAATAAAAATTTGCATTGTCCTTTACCTAGAGCAAATGGCCCAATGATGTCCATTCCCCATTTCACAAACGAACATGGAGAGAGAATGTAATGGAGGTTTTCGGGTTTTTGGTGGGATATACTGCCATACTCTTGACACTTTACGCATTTCTAGACAAAATGGTGCAATCGCCCTGCAGGATCGGCCAATAATATCCAGCTCTCAAGATTTTGGCTATCATTGTTCGAGCTCCTGAATGAGTGACACATTCTCCCTCATGTATTTCTCTCATGACATAGGTTGCTTGCTCTGGGGTTATACACTTTAAAAGTGGACGAGTGTAACTCTGCCAATAGAGGTCTTCACCTATAAGTAAAAATCGGGTCGTCTGCTGCTTCATAGTCTTTTTTGAATGTACTCTGCAGGTCCGATCGATCAAGAATTGTTTGATGGGAGTTGTCCAGTTTGATGAAGTGTAGGTCGTAATACACTCTTCTGAGCCGACGCTGGGTTGAGCTAAGGTTATGTATATGACTGACCGATGGAGACCTTTCTTTGTTGCAGTTGCGAGATGGGAAAGAGTATCGGCCCGAGTATTATGTTTTAGATGTATGTGATGAATTGTAACTTTTTCAAATTTTGCCATCAATCCCTGCACAAAGTGATAATATCGTTGTAGTAATGCCTTTCATACCTCAAATTCTCCTTGCAACTGTCCGAGCACTAGTTGTGAATCACTGTTGCATAATAGCTTTTTGACTTCTAAATCAATTGCAAGATTTAGACCAGCTATGATTGCCTCATACTCGGTTTGATTATTTGATGTTTTGAAGTCAAACTTCAGAGCTTGTTCAATTAAGATATTTCCTGGTCCTTTTAGAACGACTCCTGCACCACATGACCGACTATTGGAAGAGCCATCGACGTATAAAGTCCATGGAGAATCGTCGTCCTCATTCGGTTGAGGATTGAATTCAGCTACAAAATCAGCTAAAGCTTGTGATTAAATTGCTTCCCTCGGTTGATATTAAATATGAAATTCTGACAATTCTACTACCCATCCGATCATTCGTCCAGCCAAATCCGGTTTCGCCAATATTTTCATAATGGGATAGTCGGTTCGAACTATGATCCGATGATTTTAAAAATACATACGCATTCTTCTTGCGGTTATGAGCAAGGCCAGAGCGACCTTCTCTATTGTCTAATACCGGTTCTCTGCATCGTGGAGTATTCTGCTGACAAAATAAGCTGGTCGTTCCCCATGTCTATTTCTTGTACCAAAATTGCACTGACTGCATCTTCTAAAACAACAAAGTATACTATTATTGGTTCCCCAGTAATTGATTTTTGAATAACTGGAGGGGTTGACAGGAAGGTCTTCAATTGAAGAAATATTTGTTCACACTCGTTAGTCCATTGAATCTTAGATGCTTTTCTTAACAATTGTATGATGGGTTTGGTCTTGTTCGACAGTTTCGGTACAAATCAAGAAAGTGCGGTAAGATTAACCACTGGATTTCTTTGACATTAGTTGGGTTGCACATTTAAGCTATAGCTCGGCATTTTTTAGGATTGGCTTCTATGCCACGGTGAGTGAGCATAAAGCCTAAGAATTTCCCTCCCTCCATGCTAAACGCGCACTTATCAGGGTTAAGGCGCATACTATGTTTACGGAGGGCACGGAAGACTTCTTGCAAGTCTTTAATATGTTGGTCACATGAGTCAGATTTCATAACAATGTCGTCTACATAAACTTCGACACTTCTTCCAATCATGTCTTGAAAAACGTAATCCATCAAATGTTGGTAGGTGGCCGCGGCATTTTTTAGGCCGAACGGCATGACCTCAAAGTAGAAATTGTCAAAGTCGGTCATAAATGATATTTTTTCTTTCTCTCTTGGGTGCATCTGGATTTGATTGTACCCTGAATAAGCATCAAGGAAACTGAGGATCTTATGTCTTGCTGCTCCATCCACGAGTCGATCAATGGTTGGCAATGGGTAGGAATTCTTGGGACATGCTTTATTAAGACTAGTGTAGTCAACGCACATTCGCCATTTGCCGTTGAATTTTTGAACCATAACTACATTGGCTAACCATGTAGTATAGTGTGCTTTTCGGATGAAGCCAACTTTCATTACTTTTTCTATTTCTTCGCAGGCGGCCTTGCGCCTTTCCACTCCTAGCTTTCGCTTTTTCTATGCTACTGGTCTTGCTTCTTTATAAATGGATAGACGATGTGTGATAACCTTTGGACTTACTCCGGGCATATCTACAGCTGTCCAAGCAAATAAATCAGCATTGTCAATTAAAGTCGTACTTATTGACTTACGGTGTCCGGTTTTAGAGACATTTCAATGTATGTCTTATGCTCGTCGTCATAAAGGGGTAAAGATCTAAGATCTTCTCCTGCCTCCATACACGCGTCATCAAGGTGAGGGTCCAAGTCCACCAGTGCTACCAAATGTCTTCTCGATCGGTCATCTCGAGATGGTTCTCGTCTTTTGGGAGACCAACTACGTGGTGGCGTTTTATACAACCGTCTGATAGGTTCCACTTTTAAACTTGCTACATAACATTTTCGAGTAGTTTTTTTTATCAACATGGACTATTGCAATATCTCCGGTAGTAGAAGGAAACTTCATTGCTAAATGTGGGGTGGACATTATTGCTCTCAAGCGGTTAATGGAGGAATGACCTAGTAATATGTTGTACGAAGTGTTCGCATTTACCAATAAATACCTGATTTTTATGGTTTTACTAAGATTTCCTTCTTCGCCGAACGTGGTATATAAGTCAATATAACCTTTGGTATCTACCTGTTCACTTGAGAATCCCACAATTTGTTCGTTGTAAGGTTGAATGTTCGTCTTAGGGATCTGCATTTTTTGAAAAGTTCTCTAGTAAAGGATATTGACCGAGTTGCCTTGATCTATAGTACCTTGGTAGTTGTGAACTTGTCAATCTCCACAGTAATCACCATAGGGTCATCCTGTGCTGGGTCTATCGCTGTGAAGTCGTCATCAGTGAATGTTATTAGAGGCATCCTTGCTCTTTTTTGGTTAGAAGTGGAATGAATTGACTGTATAGCCCGTAGATGATTTTTCCTGGTTGAATTGGAACAACCACCCCTGTGAAACCTCCGGCTATGTAATTAATCTCCACTTATGGGACGTCTAGTGATATTGGGTCGGCTATGGTGTTGATGACTTCTCGAACCCTTCATCTACTTCGGTTACTCCTTTCAGGATTCTCACTACGCGGGCGGGTTCTTCTTATTGGACTTTCACTTCGCCGATGTTTTGTTGAGTGGTGATTGTCGTCGTGACGATGAGAATCGCTGCGTCCGAATCAATCATATTGTTCTTTCTGAGTTTGTCTCTCCTTTTATGGAGATCGGAAATATATGGAGGCATCGATTTTAATGATTTTTCGGAAATGTCTACCTTGGATGAGTTCTTCTACTTTATCCTTTAATGCTTGACAACCTTCGGTTGTGTGACTATAGTTGTGATGGTATTGGCATCGTTTAGATGTGTCGGCATTTCGAGGAGTTTGTGACTATTTTAAGGCCGAAATAAGTCCAGCCTGAAGAGCTTCATCTAAGATTCTCCCTCTTGGAACTGTTAAAGGGGTGTAATTGTTAAATTGAGGTCCTCAATTTTCTCTAAAGTGGCCAGTGCGTCCTATTCTGGGTCGGCTGCCTCCATCTTTTTCTTTTTCTTTTTCTTTTCCTTTGTCTATTCCTTCAGCCTGGTGGTTTCTATGGTAATCAACGTGCTCTTCTATTTGCATGAATTTAGTTGCTCGGTTCCGTAAATCATCCATGTTGTTGGTCGGTCTTTTAATTAGACTTTCAGTGAATCAACCCGGTCGAATAGCTCCGACCAAGTGGTGCAAAGCAATGTTAAGATTCAAATTTATGATGTCTCTACACACCTTGTTGAACCTATCCATGAATGTTCACAGAGATTCGCCTTTCTCTTGTTTCACATGGGACAAGGATGACGTATGGTGCAGTCGGCTGGTTGCATATTGTGTGATAAACTTGGAGGTTAAGATTTTGAAGTTTTCCACTGAGTTAGGAGGCAGCACAGTGAACCAACTGAGTGGTCCTTCTTAAAGGGTAATTGGAAAAACTTTGCACCATATCGCTTTGTCAGTAGTATATAGAGTCATCTGAGTTTTTAAGACGTTTAGATGTTCATCTGGATCGGTACAACCACCATAGAGTTTGATAGTTAAACCTTTCCATTTGGCTGAGAGTGGGGCGTCAATTATTTCGTTTGTGAAGGGACAACCCCTTGGGTCGTCTTCTTCATTCGATACAAGATTGTTTTTGGAACTTTCTTGGGTTTTTTGAGTTTGAGGTGTTGGGATGGTTTGAAGAGTTGGTGGAGGAATTATGGACTGATGAGTTTGAGGTGTTGGTATTGGCGTTCGGGATTGATTTTCTCGTTCGACACCTTCAAATCGTTGTAGTAGCTTTTGATTTTGTTCTTTCAGAAGGGCTATCTCTTCTTCATGTTTACGTCGTTCTTCCTTGTGTCGATGTTGCTCTTCTTCATTACGTAGTTGATCTGCCATGGCTTTTTGTCGTAATTCCTCCATTTGCATTTGGAGGGCTTGAAGCATAGCTGTTTGTTCTTCTGTCATGTGGTTGTTGTTGGCGTGCCTTGTTGAAACCCTTGTTGCAGAAATATGCTTCTATCTTGGTCCCACGGTGGGCGCCAATTGTACTTGTGTGGAATGAGGGGCCCAGATAGTACCTGTTGTATGTTGTACAATTGCTAACGTGTCGGTGTGCTCATCCTTTCATCCTCTAACTCCTACGTTCTTCTCTACTCTTTAGTCGGTCAGGGGAATGCCTGCAAAAGGTACTCCGACGCTCAACTGAGTAATTACTCTCCAATGTATTTATGCAAATGAATAAAAACGTACCTTGTTACTCCCTGGAGAGGGCTATTTATAGTTTGGTTTGTGGGCCTTGGCTCGTGTGGGCTGGATATCAATTAGTAACTGATGTGTGTAGTGGCTCTGGATTTTCAGGGATGAATATCTTTCAGTTTAATATGTTGAGTTGGAGATATTTTTCATGTTATTCAGGATGTATATTGACCTGTTCAACGCCACTCTTTGTTGTTGTTATTTATTACCTTTATTTGTTATTCACCCAAGCAGTCGGTCACTAGAGGTGGGACTGGGTCGTCCGATACCGACCGGTAGAATTGATATTATTAATATTATTTATATTATTTATATTATTAAGATATTATCGATATAGTATTCATATATAAATATTATTATATTATTAATAATTATTATAATTATTATTACTTTTATTAATGTTAATATTAATATTATTATTATTTTAAATATTAATATTATTAATGTTATTAATATTTTTATTATTAATATTAACATTATTATTATTATTAGTATTCTTAATATTAATATTAATTATATTATTATTAATATTTTTATTATTATTATTACTAATATTATTATTATTGATATATTATTATTATTCTAATTATAATTTTAATATTATTGTTAATATTATTAGTATTATTTTTTATTAATATTATTATTATTGTTATTAATATTGTTATTAATAATATTATTATTATTATTAATATATTTAATATCATTATCTTTCTAATTATTAATATTATTATTATAATTATAATTGTTAATGCATTGGTGCAAAAAAGGTGAAAAACAACAATTATTTTAGCATTAACACACTTTTGGACCGCTGTGTTTAAACAAGTAGTCTATTCTCTTCAGGTATAAATGACAGCTATTTGACCGCTGTATTAATGGTATACATAAACGGTGGTTATTACCATAATTGTCATTTTTTACCCTTCCTTGCACTATCAAGTACAATACATGAAAGATGTATAAAAGGTCAATTATGTTAATAACTACCATTTTATACCCTCCTAAGCTCAGCAAAGATGGGACTCTAAAATGGTGGTTATTACCATAGTTGTCGTTACATTAATTAGTGTTAACATACGTATGTTAAAGAATTATAAAGAATAATTTAAATATTATTACCTGCTCCCAATCTGTTTTAATGCCTACTCTTACAATGGTAACCATCCTTTGCATAACGTAATAGCCACACTCGTAGCCTCCCTGTTGTCTATTACACTATAATTCAATAGAAATTAAAAGTTAATATTGGTAAACAATGAAAAGAGGAAGACAAAAATTACAAACCTTTAGGTTCAAGCATGTCAGCTTTTGATAATTTGCACTAAGTCAACCTTTGAGTATGTTATATCCACGCCATGAACTGATTAATACAAAAAACCACGTTAGTAGACGTTTAAGTAACATACGCAGTTATGTTTATAGTGTAATTATATACCAATTATATTTTTCATATGCGTGGATGACTTCTTGTGCAAGGAACAAAACCACACATTTTTTCTGTAGCTAAACTGATGTGAGTTGATTTTAAGATTGCACATTTTATGAGTTGCATTTTGTTTATGGTTTTTTTATTTTAAGTAGAATATGGTGAGAAACCCAAAGAAGATTGCCACTAGGCACGAACTTAACTAAGTGGTTAAGTGTGAAGGTTCACTTCTAAAGGGCAAAGAGAAAATACAATTATATGGTGATGATGATGAAGAGGTGCGGGATTAAAGAGCATATAAGGGAAAGAAAGAAGATGGAAACTGAATAGACAAAGATGAACACAAGAACATAAAGGAATGGAAAATAAAAAGATGAAAGGAAAGACAAACTTAGGATGATGAAGGTGTGGTCACGCCACTTGGAGGGGGAGAAGACTCCAAGATGAGTGGTGAATAGTCGCCACTTGAGGTGTTGTGCACTCAAGATAAGACCTAAAGATAATAGGCCCACTAAACACTCTGATAGAGTTTCTTTACTTTTAAAATTCAATGTGTAAATTACATGAGGCAAGAAACCCTTTATATAGGAGAGAGTGACTTGGGGAGCAAGAGTGAGAGGGGTAAGGACGTCATTTATGAGAAACCTTCTGGAAGCTATGTCAAAAAACCCTAAACCTAGGTGCACTTGTCATGAAATGTGGGTTTGGCACAAGCCCAATATATGCTAAGTACACCCCAATTTATGCTAAGTGAACCCTACTCTAGCTTATTCTTTTAATTAGACCCCCAAAGTGAGCCCAATTTATTTACATAACTTGTCTTGTGAAAAGACTAGAAGGAAGAACATCTGATATTCTGGTTTATGTCTGGTTCTTCTTCTGCTAAGGCTCTCTTAAGGTATGGTGGGGCTTGGTCTTGTATGCTGAGATGATTGACCTAATTGTGAAATGTTTGTTGTTTCCTTAATCATCTGCTTGTCAAGGTGGTTTGTAGCATAAACCAAGTCGGATATTTCTTGACTCTTTTCCAAACTCTGGAAACTCGTCATCAAATTTCTTCCATTGAATAGAATCAGCTGGATGTCGATACATGCCATCACATTTTCTCTCATCTGCATGCCATCTAAGATTCTTAGCATTATTTGGGTTTGCAAACAAACGCTTTATCCTTGGAATGATGGGAAGATACCACACAACCTTCATTGGGGGTCCATGCTTTTCCATCTCTTCAATATCTCATCGTCTTTTTGTTTCAACTTATAACATGATAACCCATACCTCAGACAATTTTTCAACAATTCAAAATCTTTATTGTATAATATACAATCATTACACTAGTGCAAAATGTATAAACAACGACTATTTATTTAATATGTTTTTACGGTCAGACACTGTCATTCAAAACGCGGTGGCCTTTTTGAAATTAACTTCATTTATGAATGCGGTTATTTGTAATAGCCGCATTCTTAAATCATTTTTTACCCTAATTCTGAAGCGCGCCACTTACGCTTTTGTAGTTTCTTTCTTCTTGGCACTTATTTCTGCTCTGGTGTTCTATTAGAAAAGATGGCTTTAAACTAGAGGGGGGTGAATTGTTTAAAGGGGTTTTCGCAAACTTTTCACAGCTAGAATGAATTTATTTCAGAAACCCATTGATTCAACAATTCAGTTAGCCAAAACAGCAAGCAAAACAGTAATACTAGAAAAACAATCGGTTGTTTCTTCGAAACAATCGGTTGTTTATACCAGCAAACAACAAACAAACTGAATTTAAAGAGTTAAGAATAGAAAGATTGTACACAGTTTTTTATACTGGTTCACTCCAATCCAGAGCTACATCCAGTCTTCTCAGAAACCCTGAGGAAATCCACTAAGAAATCACACCTTGATCACTTACACAACAACCAAGAGAATGACCTTGAAAACCTCAAGAAACACACTCTCCTTGGCCAACACTAAGATTGCTGATCTTGAACACCTCAAGAACACACAGCCAGTCTCAGCAAAAATACACAAACGAATTATTTCAGCAGTTTACAAAGATTACACTTGTTACAGATGAATATCTGAAATCAATACAAGTAGAATCCTATTCCAGCACCTTGATCAATCACAAAACTCTTAAGCAATCTCAACACTTTGAAAAACTCTCTTAGCAAAACTTTGTCAAAAAATTCTTCATACTTAAAATCAGTTTTTCTAAATTTATACCAAGATATAGTTTGTTATCAAATCTTAACAAACTCTTAATTGCTTTAAAAAGATTGATCAAAACATTTAATGACTGGAGCGTATTAACGCATTTAAAGCTCAGTCAAAGAAAAACAGTTTTTCTGTTATGGTTCCAAAACAAACAATCGATTGTTTCCTCGAATCAATCGGTTGTTTTATTACTTAACAGATTTCACCATTCGAAAACAGTTTTCAAACTTTTTCAAAACACCTAAGTGTAAACAATCGGTTGTTTCGACAAAACAATCGGTTGTTTCAACTTAGCTTGAAAAACATTTTGCTTTGTTAAAGATTGAGATGCTAATTGCTTTGAGATTTAATCTAAGGGTGGATTACAACATAAAACTACCCCAGAACAAAGCTTTAAACCAGCACAACAGCATCAAGCAAAGCAGAGGCTTCAACATCCTTCAAAGGATTTGGATTCTTCAAAACATTGAACACCACTTGGTTCAACATGTTCCTCTCTTCTTCTGTGAGCTTCATTGTGTTCTCGTGCCATTGTAAGTTCATTTTGATAAACTCTCTTTCCTCTTCATCAATGATTTATAAAATTTTTTCTTTTTCTTTTTTGTTTTCTTGCATTGGTGAAGGGTTTTCTGGTGCTTCGTTTTCTCTTATGTTTCTACTCTCGTGCTTCCTCTCGTCTTCTGCGAGCCTTCATTGTCTTCTTTGTGTCATTGTAAGTTCGTTTCAAACTCTCTTTCTTCTCCATCCATGGGTTTATATATATTTTTTTCGTTTCTCTTATTTGTTTGTTTTCTTGAATTGGTGAAGGTCACCACTGCTTCATTGCTTGTTGTTTAGGTTTTTGCTATGCCATATTTGCTCCATTGTTGTTTCCGCTTCCGCTGTTGCTGTCGTTGCTGCCTTAGGGTTTAGGGTTTAGAGTTTTAATTTTTTTTATAAAAAAAATCATATAAGAATGCGGCTATTTATCATAGCCGCATTTATAAATGGCATTTAAGAATGTGACTAAATAGCCGCCTTCTTATCTATTGAATTTAAGACTACGTGTGCAACCAATATGGCTATAAAGCCGCATTTGTAAATTGAAAATAGTCACTGTCTTTTAACCTTTCTGCACCAGTGTTAAGACATGCATGTATCTTTTTATACTCTATACCCATCGAAAACAGAATCTTTTTGGCCTCATAATTATGATTAGGTAGAGTATTTTCCTCTAGCAGCATATCCTTCAACAACTGAAGCAATTCTGTGAAGCTTTTATCAGTCCATCCATTTATTGCCTTCAAATTCATCAATCTTAACATCACCATTGACAACTGTGTGAAGTTAGTTGATCTAGGATACAATGGAGTCTCTGCATCGCTTGACATACTTCCATATCCATGCACTTCTACAAAAGACTCATCTCCAACATCACGAATCATGTCCTCCAATCGATCATCATGTGTTGCATCAATCATGGTGGACCCCACATATTCTTCGAATACGGAAACACTTGGTAAATTTAATAATTCACCATGTCATATCCATGTTATATAAGATCATAGAAACCCATCACATAGAAGGCGCGTGAAGGGCAGAACAATGGTGAAGGGTAATGGCGGCAAGCAATGACAACGAAACCAGTGGTGGCAGCAGAGAAACCAATTAAAATAGTGGTGCCAGCCAATGAAACAGTGATCGCAGCCAAGAAAACCTTCACCAATGGAGGAGAGAAACAAACAAGAGAAATCAATAAGAGAAATAAAAAAAAATAAGCAATGGAGGAGAATGCAATGAGTGATCATGAAGGAGAAAGAACTTATAGTATGAAAATGTCGCAACGGAGATGAAGAAGCAGAGTACAAGAGTAAGAACAAGCAAAAAGATAAACAAAAAATGAAAGCGTAAGTGGCGCACTTCAAATTAGGGTAATAAAACAAGTGTAAAACGACGATTCTTAGGTAAAACCGTCATTTTAGACCAAAGCACCTTGGTCTAAAATGGCGGTTTCACCCACAACTGCCATTTTACACTCGTTTTAATTTCAAAAATACCACCACGTTTTGATGGACAACGTTTGGCAGTAAAAGTGATGTGTATTTGGTGTCGTAAATGGGCTTTCTTGCAATAGTGATATTGTTATTATTAATAATATTATCATTATTATTTTTATAATTATTAATTTTATTAATATTAACATTATTCAACAATGTTTATATGAGCATGAAAATTGGAAGATGGAAGTATACACAAATTTTGTGACTAGTTTTATGTTACCAATTTATTGATTGATTTGTTGATTGATTTTGGGTCTGATTTTTTGTGATTGATTTTGGGACTACTTTGATGACAGATTTTGTCACTAATTTCTATGACTGGTTTTATGACTGCTTTTGTGATCCATTTTCTGTGACCAATTTTGTGACAAATTATCTGTGACTAAAAATGTAGTCAATATTTTGGTCATTAAATCATAAAAATAACTTATGATCACTGATTTGGTCACTTATAAGGACCATATTTTACAGTCACTGATTTGGTCACTAACAGTGATCATATTTTTCGATCACTAATTTCAGTCGCTATTCAACAATTTTCTAGTAATGTTCCATTGTAGGAAGTCAACCTAAAACCTAAAAACAGTTTGAATTTTTTTTGCTCCCAATTATTGTAGTTCTCTACCTTTTTAAAAGTTGATTTCAATGTATACACATCCTCCTCCTCATCCTTCTAGACTTATTCATCTAGTCCTTCCTTGTGAATAACTAATTACTCTATATCAAATGTAAATTCTATGAATTGTTGTTTTTTCCATTCAAACCATACACATTTCTTAGTCATCCATCCTCCGACATCCTTAATTGTTAAATTCTTAGATTTAACATTTCCATATATAAAGTCTAGAATATTTCTGCATTAGGGATAAGTCGCACACCGCTTATCTTCCCATAAATTTATTGTGTTGCCTTGTCCTACCCTCTAAGTAACATTATCATCAAACTATTCCCCATTTGTGTATTGCCTATAAACCCTTTAAGAGTTTTCCACCACCACTGATGTAAATACACACAAGAGAATAAAAACATTTCTTTCTCCTTACCATCTTCTTACATACAATTTTCTTATATGGTATCAGAGCATCGATCTTGGTGCTCTGACAGCCTCTCCATTTTTATCCGCTAAATAAGAAATCATGTCTTGCAAAGAAGGCACCAATAACGAGTCCGATAGAAACCTCGTACAAGGCTTCACTGCCGAGCAAATTCAACAATTGGCAAAGGCTATTTACTCGCTCAACAATAATGGTAAAAGTGACACGTTTGTTAGCTTTGCAGGTTTGCTTGCCCATAACTCGTCTATTAATTCTGCTTCTACAAAACCATGGATTTTGGATAGCGGAGCAACCGATCACATTGCATCTGATTCATAATTTTTCACACACAATTCATCATCATTTATTCCAAATGTTAATCTTCCTACAGGCTCAACTGCGCCCATCTCATCTATGGGCACAATTAAATTCAATGACAATATCACTCTCAAAGATGTGCTTTGCGTTCCTTCTTTTAATTTAAATCTCATGTCCGTTAGTAAGATAACTAGTTCACTAAATTGTTGTGTCGTTTTTACTCCACATGGTTGCGTTTTGCAGGACTTGGCTACGGGGAGGATGATTGGCTCGGGTAAACAACACGCAGGCTTATACTACATGTCCCCTCTTCCAAACCAAGCCCACGCATCTCAAATTTCGACCGACCCTGATTTATGGCACAAGCACCTCGGACATCCTTCTCCAGCGTATCTACAACTTGCATCTTCCTTACTACCTATCAGTAAAAATCTCATTCCCATTCATAATAATTGTAGTATTTGTCCCAAAGCTAAACAGACAAGGCTACCCTTTCCTTTAAGCACAATAAAATCTCATTCTCCATTTAATCTTTTGCATTGTGACATTTGGGGTCCTCATAAAACCCCAACTCATTTTGGAATATGTTTTTTTCTCACTATAGTCGATGACTATACTAGATGTACTTGGTTATTTCTTATGAATCACAAGTCTGAAACCCAACATCTCTTAGAATCATTCATTACTTTTGCACAAAATCAATTTCAGGCATCTATTAAAACCATCCGCGTTGACAACGGATTGAAATTTATTTCTATGCATAATTTTTTTCTCAAAAAAGGTATTGAATGTCAACGCACTTGTGTCTACACTCCTCAAGAAAATGGAGTAGTAGAACGCAAACAACAGACACATTTTAAACACAGCACGAGCCCTCCTATTTCAGTCTCATTTACCATTAGAATTTGGGGGGAATGCGTTTTAACTGCCACATATATCATTAATCGCTTGCCAACACCTTTACTAAAAAATAAATCACCTTTTGAGATGCTATATAATCGTCCACCTTCACTTTCTCACTTAAAATTTTTGGTTGTCTCTGTTATGCAACTGTTGTTTCACCTAAGCAAAAATTTGATCCGCGCGCTCGACAATGCATCTTCATTGGTTATCCTCTCAATCAAAAAGCATACAAATTATTTGATATAGATACAGGCACTTTTTTTACAAGTTGGGATGTCATCTTCCATGAAAGTGTTTTCCCATTCTGCCAACAGTCCCAGACGCAATCCTCACCTCCATTACAAGGTATTTTGCCTACTATTGACATTGACTTACCCACTCCTATCCAACATTCACTCAACCAACCTTCTTCTCCTACTTGTAATGATACACCTGAACCTCCATCAAACCAACCTTCTTCTTCTACTCATCACAATGCACTTGAACCTCCACCAAACCAACCTTCTTCTCCTACTCATCATAATGCACCTGAACCTCTAGTAGACCAACCTTCTTCTCCCACGCCAAGAAGTCTAGCACCCATTACCGAACCTTCTCCAACTAACCTTCCTGTTCGACGATCCAGTCGCACATCAAACCCACCTTCCTGGCTACAAGACTACGTAACGGGATCCCAAGCCAATCATTCGACCACTGCCCAAGATCGGCCGAATGGAACCAGGTATCCTATGCATCATTTTCTTTCTAATTCACGATTTTCTTCTACACATAGTGCATATCTTGCTAACATCACAACCACCAAAGAACCTCACACTTATGCTCAAGCTATCCTTGATCCAAATTGGAAAAAAGCAATGGACGAAGAGCTTTCTGCCTTGCAGCTAAATCAAACGTGGACCTTGACACCGTTACCCGTTGGGCAGAAACCAATCGGATGCAAATGGGTCTATAAAATAAAGTACAACTCAGATGGCAGCGTCAACAGATATAAGGCGCGCCTTATTGTAAAGGGGTACACTCAGATTGAAGGTGTCGACTATTCTGAAACTTTTTCACCAACAACAAAATTAACAACTTTGAGGTGTCTCCTCACTATTGCAGCAGCTAGAAATTGGTTTACTCACCAGCTAGATGTGCAAAATGGCTTCTTACATGGCACATTACATGAAATTATTTACATGGACTTGCCACCCGGGCATCATCGACAGGGGGAGAACATTGTATGTCGACTCAACAAATCCCTTTATGGTCTCAAACAGGCATCCCAAACATGGTTTTCAACATTTTCTCATGTGATTAAATCTGTAGGATTTCAACAGTCCAAGATAGACTAGTCTCTATTCACAAGACAAAATAACTCATCATTTACTTCCCTTTTGATTTATGTGGACGATATTCTTTTGACAGGAAATGATTTGACAGAAATTCAGCATGTTAAAGACTGTCTATTACAACAATTTCGCATTAAAGATCTTGGAGACTTAAAATATTTTCTAGGGATTGAATTTTCCCATTCCAAAGCTGGTATTTACATGTCACAAAGAAAATATGCACTTGATATTTTACAGGATACAGGACTCACAGGTGCTCGTCCAGAAACATTTCCAATGGAGCAATACCTAAAACTCACACCAGACGATGGAGAGTTATTAAAGGATCCAGTCAAATACAGGCGACTTGTGGGACGACTGATATACCTCACAGTTACTCGGCCTGACATAGCATTTTCTGTTCGGACCCTAAGTCAATATATACAGGCTCCACGGAAACCTCATTGGGATGTTGCAATTCGAGTTATAAAGTACATCAAAGGATTACCAGGACAAGGATTGTTATTGCCATCTGAGAACAATTTGACATTGACAGCTTATTGCGACTCAGACTAGGGGGGTTGTTAGACAACTCGGAAATCAGTATCTGGCTATTGCATTTTTCTTGGTTCCTATATTATCTCATGGAAATCAAAAAAACAGACAAACATATCAAGATCATCTGTGGAAGCAGAGTACCGCGCGATGGCCAATACTTGTTTGGAGATAGTTTGGTTGCGATATTTGTTGCAGGATTTAAAGGTGCCATGTAACTTGTCAGCTCAACTTTTCTGTGATAATCAAGCTGCATTACATATAGCAGCAAACCTAGTATTTCATGAACGTACAAAACACATTGAGATAGACTGTCACATTGTGCGAGAAAAATTACAAGCCGGGATAATCAGTCCTTCATATGTACCGACACAGTATCAGCTCGCAGATATTTTTACAAAGGCATTGGGCAAGGAACAATTTTTGACACTGCGACAAAAGTTGGGGGTTCATGATCTTCACCTACCAACTTGAGGGGGAGTATTAAGAAAATAATAATTATCAAATTATACACAATTATTGTATATAATTATTGTACGATATTGTGCAATATTATACGCAATTATATGCAATTAATTTAATAATGATAGAATCTCATGATTAGTGGATCCCTACCTAATTAGCTTGTAATTTTGAGAGAGAAGGTCTCCATACACTTCTATATATTTTCTATACATTGAGTTATGTAAATACACACAAGAGAATAAAAACATTTCTTTCTCCTTACCATCTTCTTACATACAATTTTCTTATAACCACAACTCATATCTATCATTTCCACTAACATTCAAATTTCTCCAACAGTGATATTTAAATTTTAAAATATCTTTTCATAATCATTTGTGGTTTATAGCCCTAACCTCCATTTTCATTTAGTAAAAAATGCTACATTAAAAAGTTTATGTCTCTAAGTCTTAAATCTCCTTCTTTCTTTGATTTGCATACTGATTTTACCCATACCATCTTTCTCCCTTTGGCTCCCCAACTTAATGAAAAATTTCTCTAAATTGTTCTAGTCTATTGTCTTACAGCAAGAATTTTATAAAAAGATATGTAACAAAAGGGTAATGCATAAATCACAAATTTTGACAAACACACGACAAAGACAAAAATCCCGTATGAAACATAAATGTATTGTTTAATATTTTTAAAATTACAAACATTCTATATATATCAACATAAAATATTAGTTCCATACAATTATTTATATATTCAGTTACTCTTACATTTAATATTTTCTAACCTACGCATCTACATAATGCACCCCAAAGCGGACAACTTATTTCAATTTGATGTCCAAAAAAATATTTTCCATATTAAATTTCTTTGCATCTGAAAACTGATAGAATTTGATTTAGATAGAAAAAATTGTTGGGGATATTATATTATTCTATTTATAAATGATATAAGAAAATTGATCCTATTCGTATTGTATATAGCACCACTTTATCATACATAAATGCGGTTAAAAAACATTAGATTGCATTGGTATTTTTTGTATACTTTTATTATATTTAATATTATTTAAAATATTATCTAATAATTGAGATATTATAATTTTAGGTTTAATATGCTTTTACTCTATGTAAACGAAGAATGTTTTAATGTTGATCCTATAATTTTTTTTATACATATAAAATTTGAAATAATGATGGGTCCTTAGAAAAGAGTGATTTTGATTTAATCTTTACAAAAATTTTTATTTAATTTTTATCTAAGATTTGAAATTACTATTTTTGATGTCTAACCGGCATTCTACTTTAAAAAGGATAAATAGCATGCATTTTATTGATGTTAATTTATATATATATATATATATATATATATATATATATATATATATAAACATGTTAAAATTATATAAAAAATAAGACACACCTTTCCTATCAACATTTTATGACTTTATTCAATTTAGTCCCTATATTTAAAAAAAAAATCAAAATGAAAAAGTTCAATAAGATCTCAACTTTTTTAGTAAGTTTAATTTGATCTCACTATTTTACCCTGCACCTTCATACCTTTACCCTACAACTCCATACTCTTTTTAATTCCAACAATACCCTTATGAGTATGGTAGAGAGTGTGGTGCCTTCTTCTTCATTTTTAAATTATTTTCCCCTTTTCCTTTCGGACTTATAATAGAACAAAATAAAATTGCTTATTTTATGAAAATCATTTTCTAACATGCAACAGGAAAGATGAATGCAATTTGCTTTAGAATCATTATATTCCAAAGTTGTATGATGATGATGTTGGTTCAAAAGTTTTTTTTTTTTTTTTTATCAGCAAAAAATGAATGAAATAATAAGAGGTATTTCAGGGATACTTCAAACATAAACCTGACTAAGACTCTTATCTTCTAACCACCTAACAACAAGTGAGAAACCAAAAAGCCGACACCTTAAACTCAACCTACCTATCTCCTAGAGACATTGACTGACATCATGCAAATCAAAGGTTCAAGATACCAATCTGAATACGAAAAACTTACATCGTGCGCTTTAGACAAGACCCATGACTACACCTTCATCTGTGCCATAGTGAATGTTTCAAAGTGGTCAATCCTACATCCTCTGAAAATCCTCTAATTCTTATGAAACCACAAGTCTCCTACGATTGCTATCCACACACCTCCCATATCTGATTAACACTTTCCTTGACTCCGTTCATCCTACAACCTTCAAAATGTTTCTTTGGCTCCCTATAATTCGTAGCTGCCAACCTCATCCACTCGTAACACATAGACTACACAAGTCAGGCAACTCTACATGTACAAAAAATATGGGACATGGTTTCCTCTTCCTCCCCACACAGATAACACATTAAGGTAGACATACATAACGCCCTTCTAGCCAAGCTTGCTTTAGAGGCTATTTTGTCTTTCAAAATCCTCCAAGCTGTGAGATGTTGAGACGGTTTTGCCTTCAACCTCTAAAAATCCCCTTACATCTCCCTCTCTGCCCCATGGACACCTTGTTTGAGAAAATTGTACGCGGACTTGACCGTGAACATCGCTGACTCTTTACCTTTCCAAATCCAAGAATCCTTATCCATTATAACCCTCTGTTTCCCCAACATTTGCATCAACTGTTGTTCCTGGTTCTGTTACCATTTAGACAGATTCCTTCTCCATTCGATTTTTCAAGTCCACTCTGAGTTCTGTGACCTCTCCCTCGCATGCCAAATAGATGAATCCTTGTTGGAAAAAATGATGAAAAGTCTTGGGAAGGCGTCTTTGAGATTCGTGTTGCCTGCCCATCTGTCCTCCTATAACCTTATATCATTCCCATTCCCAACCTCCCAAGAGAAGGTATCCTCAAAATTAGCTTTCCACTCATCAAGAGACCAAACCTCCTTCAAATCCCTCCACCAAAGAGAATCGGTGCTACTTTTCCTTTGACTCCTAAGATCCCTCCAACCTTCATATTTTGAATCTAGAACTTCTTTCCACAAACCCATCTTTTCACTACCTAAGTGCCAGATCCACTTTCCCAACGAGGCAATATTAAAACACCTTAAATCAATCATTTTGAGCCCTCCTTCCTCTTTTGATTCACAAACCTTTTTCCACGAAGCCCACATTATTTTCCTGGCTTCCGAACCCCATCCCCACAAAAAGTTCCTCTGCAACCTCAATATTTCCTTCATCACCATAACCGACACTTTATACAGAGACAGATAAAACAGAGGGAGAGCGAACAACACTGTTTTAATCAAGCAAAGTTTACTTGCCAAAGAAATAAACTTACCTTTCCATTTGCTTAACCTTCTTCCAACTTTTTTCACCACCTCTTCCCATAACTTCTTTTGTGACATTCACCTACCGGAAACCCTAGAGATTTAAACAAAACCTTCATCATCTCACATTTCGAAATAGCCGCGAATTGCTATCAACAGCGGGCTGCATCCCACCCCTCCGACTCTGTTCTTCTGATAATTGACCTTTAAGCCAAAAGCTAACTCAAAGCAATTTAGAATGGCCTTGATAAAGAACACACTTTGTGCTTTCGCCTTGCAAAATAATAATGAGTCATCCGCATACTGAAGCATATTCACCTTTATGGCCTGCCTCCGATCTCCACACTTTCTAACCGATCTTTCTCGACCGCCTCCCTAATAACTCCAGCTAATCCTTCTATCCCTTTGAGAAAAAGAAATGGTGCTAAGGGGTCTCATTGTCTCAACCCCTTCCTCGATTTGAACTCCTTAGTAGGGCTTCCGTTTACTAACACAGACACTTATGAAGACACTAGACAAGCTCTTATCCAACCAATCCACTTGTCACAAAACCCTAGCCTGTCAAACATGTAGTAAATAAACTCCCAAACGACTGAGTCGTACGCCTTCTCGTAGTTAACCTTGAAGAACACACAACTGCTCTTTCTCCTCTCAACTTCTTCTAACACTTCATTTGCTACTAGTGCACTATCCAAAATCCCTCTGCCCTCCAGGAACACGGACTATCTAGCGTATATAACCTTATGCAACACTTTCTTCATCCTCAGAGACAGGATTTTTGCCACAATTTTGTATAAACATCCAACCAGAGAAATAGGTATAAAATCATTCAGATGTTGTGGATTATCGACTTTAGGGATTAAGGAAATAAAAGAGGCATTCATCCCCCTGGGCCATTTTGCATCATCCTCAAAATTATAGACTGCTCTTACGATGTCATCCTTAATCTCTTCCCAACAAAACTTAATAAACCCGAAATTGAAGCCATCAGGACCCAGACTTTTATAGCTGTCACAACTCCACACCGCCCTCTTGATTTCCTCTTCAGAAATCCTTCCTACCAACAAGACATTGTCTTCGTCTGTAATTATGTTGAACCTTGCATTATCTAGCCTAACTATTTGACCTATTTCTCCTAAAAGCCTTTCATCGTAAAATTCTCTAACCTTCTCCTTCACCACACCCTGGTTGTCGTACCACTGGCCCTTATCTCTTAGCCCACATAAGCTATTCCTTGTTCTTCTCCACTTAATGACCGAATGAAAGTACTTTGTATTCAAGTCCCCCTACTTCAACCATCTAAGACGAGCCTTTTACTGAAGAATAGCTTCCTGATTTAGATTATTTCGTCTCTGTTCAAATAAAAGCCACCTTCTATCCTCCCTTCCTACCTTGTCCAACTCAGTTTTGTCATCCTTTGCATAAAGCTCTTGTATCCTCCTCTAAATATCCTCCCCCTACTGGAAGGCATTGCCGAAGACCTCTCTATTCCAGACTTTTAGATCAGATTTCAACTTCTTCATCTTCTCTTTAAACACGAAAATTCCACTTCCTTGCACTTCATAACTAGCCCACTTTTTGCGAACGAAATCCTTAAACATGTTATCTTTATGCCAAACATCCAAACATCTGAATGATTTCGGACCCCAGTCTATGATAGCTATGTCCAAAATCAAGGCAGAATGATCAGACATCGACCTGTGAACTACCCAATATCTGCTATCCGACTACTTATCCAACCATTCCTTCGACGCTAAAATCTGGTTGATTCTTCTCTTTATCAAACTGATCCGGTCGGTCATCGGTAGGCGATGACGTCAGAAGTAGATGACCACGTGGGCCAATCACAGAGTGACGCATGGCACGTGAAGGCAGATAAACCAGGGTGGAGATCGTTCAAGAACGGCGATCAGTGGTCAGCTACCAAGTGACCGCCACCAGCAGATCAGTTCCTACATGAGCGCCTGGAAGAAGAGCTCGAGAAGGGACGAAGCACCGATCAGTCATCGGTGCGTTCAGAGTGATCTGTCATCGGTGCATGGAGAATGATCAGTCGTCGGGGGTTCCTTGTCAACACGTGTTAAACTGGGACCCAGGCTCCCAGCGAGAACGTTACTCAAGGACCTCGCCTGATCCCATAAGCAGAGCACGAGGACGTGAAGTATCACATCGGTCATCGGTGTGTGTTGAGGTGACATCGGCCGCGCGATGTGAACAACGCAATCGATGATCAGTAAAGCGCCCGGAGGCTGGGAGCGTTCTTAGTCGCGAGACGACCACACAGGAAGATGAGAAGACGCAGTTAGGTACAGAATCCCGCTGGGACGAGAACCCATTAAGGTTGGAATCTCCCAGTGGGTTGCATGTCTGCCACGTGGATGGTAAAGATGTTCCTAGAGAATAGGTAGGGCAGATAGGCGCAGAAGTCGAGGGGTCCAGAGGTACCCACGCGGCCTCCCTTGTCAGATTTGGCACTCAAGTGAAGAAGGCTGGCACGCAAAGCACCCTGGGGAGTGGAAACGGCACTGCAGAGTAATTAAGTGAACCTAGAGGTAGCCTGTAGGGGCTACACGGGTTTATATGAGGAAGAAGAACACCAAAACCAGGTATGCAATCTTGACCTCAGACACACAACACAAATCCAAGAGCACTCAGTCTTCGAATCAAAGAGGACTAAGGGCACACACACACGGTCTCACACAGAGAAACCTAAGAGAGACCTTTTGGTGTTCCCGTTGCCTGACTTGAGCGTCGGAGCTACAACGGCCGCTAGAGGCGCCGTCTGTGTGTTTTGCAGGCACCATTCGGAGTTCCGGTGAAGGTTCCTGGAGCCTCCTTGCAGAGCGCGCAGCAGATAGAAAGTCAAACGAAGGAGTGACGAGGCAATCTCTCCACGCTTGAGTCTGCGGCGAGATCATTTGGCGCCCACCGTGGGGCCCGAAGTAAAACGAAGCCCCCATACACAAGAACGAGGATAGAAATCGCACAGATGAGTAGAAGAGCCAGACAAACGACACCTCCACCACCTGCTGGTGAAGGAACTGTGACCATGGCGCAGGTCATGGAGATGATGCGCGTGTTGCAGGAGAACGTCGCGGCATCGAGAGCTGAGCAGGAGAAGATGCATGCAGAGCTGACTGCATCGCACAGCAGGAATGAAGAGTTGAACCGCGTAAACGAGGAGTTGCGTAGGGAGCTGTAGGCGCAGAATGAGCGCGTACCCGAAGACAGAACGTCGATGCCGCCGTCGCCCCCTAGAGCATTTCCCATGCCCTTCTCCCTCGAGATCATGAACACGGTGGTGCCCCCTAACTTGGTGGGAGTGAAGGCATCGTTCACAGGGGTGGAAGACCCAGAGGCGCATTTGACAGCCTTCCACACTCAGATGATGCTGTCTGGAGGTTCAGACGCAGTGTACTGCAAAATGTTTATGAGCACGCTGAGCGGAGTGGCTATGGAGTGGTTCGTGAGCCTGCCGGAGGGCCACATCACCTCCTTCCATCAGTTCTCAAAGCTGTTCACAGAGCAGTATATAGTCAACAAAGCGCCGCCGGTGGTAGCTTACGACCTGTTCGACGTGCGCCAGAACCAGGGTGAATCGCTGAAGGACTTCCTCAACCGCTTTGGTGCGCGGGTGGTGAGACTGCCCAGCAAGGATGAGAGCATGCTGGTGCATGCATTCAAGAAAGGCGTGCTACCTGGCCCTTTCGGCGAATCGCTCATCAGGAGCCACCCTGCCATCTTTGCTGAGATTCGGCGACGAGCGGTGGCGCACATAGTAGCGGAGACAGAGGTCTCCGAGAAGAGAAGCAGTGTTGCACCATCTAAGCCACGCGGGGGTCATGGGAAGCAACAGCAACAGGCGCGGGTGTATGAGGCCAAGGAAGGAAAGAGGGTGCAAGGGAGGCCTCATCCCTATACACCCAGGAAAGACCAGGTCAAGGGGCGTGCAAGGGAGCACGACGCACCCCCTAGGTACGATTTCGTTGTAGAGTTGGCAGAGCTGATCGCCATCCCCGCCGTGGCTGCAAGGCTCCGAGTACCAGAGAAAACTAACAAGGTACTTGGGAGGAAGAAGGATGAGTGGTGTGATTTCCATCATGCTTATGGACACACACTCCGCACCTGCCTGGCATTGGGACGTCAACTCGCTGAGTTGGTGAAGTCAGGCCTCCTGACCGATTACCTACGGGGAGCGTAGGGTGATCGCGCTTCGGGGTCCCAAGCAGGTGATCAGCAACACGAAATCCCTGTGCATGGGGAGGTGATGACCATTGCGGGAGGTTTTTCCGGTGGAGGGTGTTCCAGGTCGCAGAGAAGAAGGTACGCACGGTCGGTGATGGCCGTGGACTCAGTAGATGAAGGCCATTTCCCCGAGGTGGACATTACCTTCACAAAGGCTGATTTGCAAGACGTAATACCCCACAACAACGACCCGGTGGTCATCACCCTGGTGACAGCGGGAAGACGAGTGCACAGGGCGCTCGTAGACCAAGGAAGCTCAGCGGACGTCATGTTCTGGATAACGTTCAACAGGTTACAACTGTCCCCCGATCAGTTGAGGCCATATGATGGGTGTCTGTATGGTTTCGCGGGAGACCAGGTCGAGGTGCGGGGCTACATAGAGCTGAGGACGACGTTTACCGATGGAGTGGCATCCCGCACAGAGAAGATAAAGTTCTTGGTGGTGAATGCCCCATCTGCATACAATATCTTGTTGGGAAGACCCACGCTCAACAGGTTGGGCGCAGTGCCATCGACGAGGCACATGAAGTTTAAGCTGCCATCGGTGGAAGGGGCTGTCATTACCATCAAGTCAGATCAGGCTGAGGCTAGGCGCTGTTATGAGAACAGCCTCAAGCAGAAGAGAAGCATCTGCCATATCACTACAACACCGCCAGCAGGCGTGCTCCAGGACAGATCGGTGGTTCGTGGGGCACGGCCAGATCAGGAAATGGAAGATGCTACGCCGGGGGGCTCTCAGGTAGCTCAAGTCGAAGCGGAGGCAGGAAACGTGATCGATCCTCGCGAGTTAGACATCGCCAGGGCGGACGTCGCCCATGAAAGGAGGTCCCATCCAGCTGAGGGATGGAAAGAGGTGGAGATAAGGAGAAAAAGGTTTAAGTTGGGGGAATCGCTCACTGCGGAAGACCGATCACAGATCGCCTGTGTGATTGAGAAGCACATGGGTGCTTTTGCGTGGTCAGCTTCTGACATGCCAGGAATCGACCCTGATTTCCTTTGCCACCGCCTGTCAATGGACCCCAAGGCGCGGCCAGTGCGCCAAAGGCGAAGGAGTTTCAATGAAGAGAAGAAGAAGGTGATCCATGACGAGACGCAGAAGCTCCTTGCTGCTGGACATATCAGAGAGATCCAGTACCCCGAGTGGCTGGCAAACGTGGTACTGGTGCAGAAGTCAAATGGCAAGTGGAGGATGTGTGTGGACTTCACTGATCTCAATAAGGCCTGCCCCAAGGACTCCTACCCTCTCCCTAGTATAGATGCATTGGTAGACAGCGCATCAGGGGGGAAGCTCCTCAGCTTTCTGGACGCATTCTCAGGCTACAACCAGATAAGGATGCACCCCATGGACGAGTGCAAGACTGCCTTCATGACGGAGCGATCTTGCTACTGCTACAAGGTAATGCCATTTGGGTTGAAGAACGCAGGAGCTACCTATCAGAGACTTATGGATAGGGTACTCTCGCCCATGCTTGGAAGGAACGTGCATGCATACGTAGATGACATGGTGGTCACGTCGCGGGAGAAGGCGCACCATGTAGTTGATCTGGGAGAACTTTTCACCACCATCGCCAAGTATGGGTTGAAGCTCAACCCTGAGAAATGCATCTTCGGTGTGGAGGCTAGGAAATTCTTGGGTTTCCTCCTAACGGAGCGTGAAATTGAGGCGAACCCGGAGAAGTGCGCGGCAATCGTGGCAATGAGGAGCCCAACGACGGTGAAGGAGGTGCAGCAGCTCACTGGTCGGTTGGCCGCCTTGTCACGATTCATGTCTGCTGGAGGAGAGAAGGGTCATCCGTTTTTCCAATGTCTCAAGTGCAGCAGTAGATTCGTGTGGACACCGGAGTGCGAAGAAGCCTTCTTGAAGCTGAAGGAGTATCTGGCGAGCCCACCAGTATTGTGTAAACCACAAATGGGCACCCCTCTTCGCCTGTATTTTGCTGTGACAGAGAGGGCGGTCAGCTCGGTCCTGGTACAAGAGCAGGATCAGGTCCAGAAACCTGTGTATTTTGTAAGTAAGGTGCTGCGAGGCCCGGAAACGAGGTATCAGACCCTGGAGAAGGCAGCACTGGCGGTAGTTTTTTCAGCTAGAAGGCTCAGACACTATTTCCACAGCTTCACCATAGTGGTCATGACAGACTTGCCCATCCAGAACGTGTTGAAGAAGCCAAATGTAGCAGGGAGGAGGGTCAAGTGGGCTGTGGAACTCTCAGAATTCGACATCCAGTACGAGCCCCGAGGACCAATCAAGGGGCAGGTGTTCGCCGACTTCGTGGTTGAACTGTCGCCGGTCGCGACACCTGCAGAAGGCGTAGTTTTCCGATGGGTCTTATCAGTGGATGGCTCCTCTAATCAGCAGGGAAGCGGCGCTGGAGTCATTCTGGAAGGCCCGAACGGGGTGCTGATCGAACAATCCCTTCGCTTTGCCTTCAAGGCTAGCAACAATCAGGCAGAGTATGAAGCCCTAATCGCAGGAATGTTGCTGGCAAAAGAAATGGGAGCAAGAAGTCTGGTGGCTAAGAGTGACTCATTGCTAGTCACTGGGTAAGTTACAGGGGAGTTCCAGGCGAAAGATCCTCAGATGGCAGCCTACCTGGAGTACGTCCAGCTCATGAAGACGTCCTTCGATGAGTTCGAGCTGATACATGTCCCCCGTGAGCAAAATGCCAGAGCAGATCTACTTGCCAAGCTGGCCAGCTCAGGCAAGGGGGGAAAACAGAGGACCGTCATTCAAGAGACTTTAAAGGTGCCACGAGCGTTCGTATCTGATAATCAAGTACTTCAAGTATCCAAGTCGGTGGAGCGTCTGGCGATCGGTCATCGGTCCCTGACTCAAGAAACGCTGAAAGCACCGAGGGTGAGGGCGCGACCGGCAAGGACCGATGAGGCGATGGAAGTCTGCGCTGTCAAAGGGCCCGATACATGGATAACGCCGTACCAGTTGTACCTAGAGGATGGTGTGCTCCCACTGGACCCAACAGAGGCAAAGAAGATAAAGAAGAGCTCGAGTAAGTTTACTCTAATCGATGGGAACTTGTTTAGATTTGGCTTTTCCCACCCAGTACAAATGTGCGTGCATGGAGAGCAATGCACCAGACTCATGTCAGAGTTGCACGAAGGGGTATGCGGAAGCCACGTCGGTGGTCGCGCTTTGGCAAGTAGAATCCTCCGCGCAGGGTATTACTGGCCAACGCTGAAAGAAGACTGTGTGAAGTACGCTCAGCGGTGCAAACAATGCCAACTTCATGCAGACTGGCATAAGGCGCCCCCGGAGGAGTTGAGGTCCATTCATAGCCCGTGGCCCTTTCACACGTGGGGAATCGACATCCTGGGACCTTTTCCTCTGGCGATCAGGCAGATGAAGTTCCTCATAGTGGCCATAGAGTATTTCACAAAATGGGTGGAGGCGGAACCAGTGGCCCACATCACCGCTCAGAAGGTCGAGCATTTTGTCTGAAAGAATATTGTCTGTCGTTTCGGAGTACCCAAGAGGCTGGTATCCGACAATGGCACTCAGTTCACCAGTCATCAGTTGAGAAAGATGTGCGAAGAATTGAAGATACAGCAAGTGTTCGCCTCAGTAGAACACCCGCAGACCAACGGGCAGGTGGAGTCAGCCAACCGAGTGCTACTTAGGGGACTGAAGCGAAGATTAGAGAAAGCCAAGGGTAATTGGGCAGAAGAGGTTCCCAGAATTGTATGGTCCTACCATACCACCCCACAGTTCAGCACCCAAGAGACACCCTTTAGTCTTGTCTATGGGACGGATGCTATGATCCCCGTGGAGATACAGGAGAGATCCCCTAGATTCCTGAACTTTATCGTCGAAGAGTCCAATCAGGAGCGAAAGGTGAATCTGGACCTCCTGGACGAAGTGCGAGAGGGAGCCAGGGTCAGTGCGGAAGCTGTCAAAAGAAGAGTGGAACGGAGACACAATTCCAAGGTGAAGCCCAGGCGTTTCCAGGAGGGCGATCTGGTGATGAGGAAGGCACACCACAATGAGAGGGAGAACAAGTTATCTCCAAAGTGGACGGGTCCATATAGAGTAGTTGAGGCGTTGGAGAATGGAGCTTATCGGCTGGAGACTCTGGATGGAGCACCTATCCCCAGGACATGGAACGCTACGCACTTGAAATTCTACTTCAGTTAAGTTGTAAAGTAGATGCGTTCTCGCGCACTCAATGTATTTACTGAAAATGGTTAAGCAAATCAGGGGGCACTCTTTTCCCTAGAGGGTTTTTAACGAGGCCACCCAATAAAAAAAAAAAAAAGATTTCAGTATGTCAAGTGTGCACATGTTTCCCAGTCTCAAGTTCCGCTTGCCACAGATGCAAGTCCAAGGGATCGGTTGGAGCCTGCTCGCCCCAGGCGCAAGTATGGACCACTGACCTGTGTTCTCCTCACCCCAGGAGTGAGTGCAGGTGGCCAAAGTTTGGGAACTCGGGAGTTCTAGTAAAAACAAGAGAGGGAAAGGGAAGATTTCGAGAAACGTCCAAGAGGAACCAGACCTAAAGGTCGATGACCTCGGGGCAAGCGAGAGGGGTCAACAAGTAAAACTCTCCTTCCCCGTAGCAAGACATCACCTTCGCGTTTAAGCACCAAGAAGCAGAGCTCGATCAGTCATCGGTGCACCCAAAGCAAGATCAGCCGTCGGTGCATGTCGGGGTAAGTACTCGGTCGGTCCATTGGTCATCGGGATCGTGCTAACACGTGTTAAGCTGGGACCCAGGTTCCCAGCGAGAGCGTTACGCACGCACCTCGCATGATTCCAGAAGAAGGTTGATCATCGGGGTCTTGTTAACATGTGTTAAGCTGGGACCCAGGCTCCCAACGAGAGCGTTACGCATGCACCCCGCACGATCCCAAACCAGAAGAAGAGGAGTTGCCTACTCAAAGGGCGTGCGATGATACCATGCAGGCAGGGATGCGCCTGGCGAGTGCGCTTAGACAGCCACCCCTGGTGCTCCCCTGGGAGCATGCACCCACTCAGTGAAGAAAGCCCTCTTCCTCTGCTTCTTGCAGCAAGGTTGAGGCAAGAGAATCAAGTCCTTATCCTCTGCTTCATATAGCAAGGTTAAGGCAACAGAAAAAGTCCTCACCCTCGACTTTATACAGCAGGGTGCAGGCAGAGAAAAGTCCTCGCCCTCGACTTTGTACAGCGGGGTGCAGGCAAGAGAAAGTCCTCACCCTCGACTTTATACAGCAGGGTGCAGGCAGAGAAAGTCCTCTTCCTCTGCTTCTTACGGCAAGGTCGAGGCAAAGGAACCAAGTCCTTATCCTCTGCTTCATACAGCAAGGTTAAGACTACAGAGAAAGTCCTCACCTCGACTTGTTACAGCGAGGCTAGGGCGAGAGGAGAAAGACCTCACCTCAACTTCCTACAGCGAGGCCGAGGCGAGAGGGGTAAATCAAGAAGCAGTCCTCTTCCCCAAAACACAAGCATCATCTTCAGAGATCGGGTCCTCTATGCACTTAGCGCTGGAGTGACACGGAAGTAATGCAAAGACTGAAGCGCGATGACTGATCGGTGGTGCGCTAACATGCTAGTCGGTGGTCAGTAGCAAAGCTCTTAGTATGAAAGCTTGCCCAAACAAGCTCTTGGACGATCAGTCGAAGCATTTAGACGACATCAGGTCAGTCATCCAACATGAACTTATGCATAAAAGATTATATACAAGTTTGTAGCAGCAAGAGAAATTACACAAAAGGATAAGTGGCAAGGGAACAAGCTCAAGGAGGAGGAATGAGCCTGCCATCGGCCACTGAATGGTGGAGGCCAGGTTGGGTAGAGTCCAAGTCTGGAAGAACGCAGTGAACCTGCTGCCAGCCCATGGAACCCATCTATCAGAACGTCGGCACCAACAGCCATGGTCTCAGGTACATCAGCTTCGAGCTCCTTCTTCCCTTTGGCAACGAAGACCACTTAGTCTCTTCGCTGAGAACAAGTTCACAGCTCGAGACTGGGGGGCTTGTGATCCGGTCGGTCATCGGTAGGCGATGACGTCAGAAGCAGATGACCACGTGGGCCAATCACAGAGTGACGCGTGGCACGTGAAGGCAGATAAACCAGGGTGGAGATCGTTCAAGAACGGCGATCAGTGGTCAGCTACCAAGTGACCGCCACCAGCAGATCAGTTCCTACTTGAGTGCCTGGAAGAAGAGCGCGAGAAGGGACGAAGCACCGATCAGTCATCGGTGCGTTCAGAGTGATCTGTCATCGGTGCATGGAGAATGATCAGTCGTCGGGGGTTCCTTGTCAACACGTGTTAAACTGGGACCCAGGCTCCCAGCGAGAACGTTACTCAAGGACCTCGCCTGATCCCATAAGCAGAGCACGAGGACGTGAAGTATCACATCGGTCATCGGTGTGTGTTGAGGTGACATCGGCCGCGCGATGTGAACAACGCAATCGATGATCAGTAAAGCGCCCGGAGGCTGGGAGCGTTCTTAGTCGCGAGACGACCACGCAGGAAGATGAGAAGACGCAGTTAGGTACAGAATCCCGCTGGGACGAGAACCCATTAAGGTTGGAATCTCCCAGTGGGTTGCATGTCTGCCACGTGGATGGTAAAGATGTTCCCAGAGAATAGGTAGGGCAGATAGGCGCAGAAGTCGAGGGGTCCAGAGGTACCCACGCGGCCTCCCCTGTCAGATTTGGCACTCAAGTGAAGAAGGCTGACACGCAAAGCACCCTGGGGAGTGGAAACGGCACTGCAGAGTAATTAAGTGAACCTAGAGGTAGCCTGTAGGGGCTACACGGGTTTATATGAGGAAGAAGAACACCAAAACCAGGTATGCAATCTTGACCTCAGACGCACAACACAAATCCAAGAGCACTCAGTCTTCGAATCAAAGAGGACTGAGGGCACACACACACGGTCTCACACAGAGAAACCTAAGAGAGACCTTTTGGTGTTCCCGTTGCCTGACTTGAGCGTCGGAGCTACAACGGCCGCTAGAGGCGCCGTCTGTGTGTTTTGCAGGCACCATTCGGAGTTCCGGTGAAGGTTCCTGGAGCCTCCTTGCAGAGCGCGCAGCAGATAGAAAGTCAAACGAAGGAGTGACGAGGCAATCTCTCCACGCTTGAGTCTGCGGCGAGATCACAAACCATTTGGCTTATACCATGTATACTTTCTTCCCATTATCAGAATATCAAACAACTCTAAATTGTCAATAAAATCATTAAACCTTCTCATCTCCCTTTGGTGATCACCATCCATACCCACATTCCTTCTTTCACCAGCTCTCCTGATTGAATTAAAGTCCCCTACCACACACCAGGCTTTTGAATTTGTCACCCTTATCCTTTCCCGAACTTCATCCCACACTAGTCTTCTATCTGACAGAGAACCAAAGTTGTACATATTAACAAGGGTAACCTGTAAGGCATCTCCTATCCTCTACTCCCCTTCTAAAAAACTATAATTATTCCCATTAATAGCATTGCTAAGGAGAAATCAATTTTCCCTCCGCATTGTCATCACCCCTCTGAACTTATTATCATTCCCATTTTGTACCCATTCAACCTCATTTGTACCCCACATTTTGAAAATCTCTTCCATTCCCATCTCGTAACACTTCGTCTCTAGTAAACACACCACATCTGCCTGTTCTTTTTGGATCAACTCACGTAAATACTTCTTTTTGTTGTTCCCCCTACTTCTCTTATATTCATACTAATTATCTTCATCATCAGATAAGCTATTCTCCACCCTGTTTGTGCTCCCCCTCCTAAAAGCTTAAGTATCTCTTAACTCCAAGGCATGTAACTGACCTATAACAACATCATCTCTCGAAAAAGAGAAACCCAACTCCTTTCTGATATTCCAGACTCTAAAAGCTTCAGAATGCTCATTATTCATCCAAAACAATCTACAATAGTTCTCAACCGCACTATTAGATAAGTAGTTGGTAAAGCTTTGAGTGTCTAACCTTATACCTCTTTGTTCGGATGGCAAATTCTTCAATTGGATGACCCCAGATAATCTCCTCCTCCCCGCATATGAACTGGGCAACCTTCCCTCTCCAACGCCACCACCAGTATCATCTTCCCCCTCCACCGCGCCCCCTTGACTTGAAGCCACCCAGCTGCCATTGCCCTTGCCCTTCCTCGCATGGTAATCATGGATGATTCTTCTACAAGGGCTGACGAGTGCGGTTCTCCTCTTCTCCGATGAACCCATGCACTCATGCCCATGCTTCGTAGATGACGAACCCGCGCACGCCTACCCTTGCTTAGCGATTTCTACTCCTTTATACACACCAAGAAATGATAAGAGGCGCATCACTTTGCCTTGCCTCAAGTTGCCCCTTCTCTCCTTGCCGAAAACGTCACTGTTGTCACTGTCCTCCTTGCCGCTGCTGCTGTCGTCCCCATTACCATCGCTGCCATCATCCTCAAAACCGTAAAGCAAACCCTGTGAAGACTTTGCTTGTGGCACCCCTCTGACTGTTCTTCTTCCACTTCCCTTCGACCCAGACCCAAAAATGCACTAAGTGCACTCCCTTCTCTTGTTTGGGCCTTAATTGGCCAATATGCAATTAGGTCAAGTTCATTTTCCACCCACTAGCCGTTGCCTCCCCCTTACTAACCCTAGAAACCTTATACGCTGACAAGCACTCAAAAAACACCCTATCCTCTCCCTCTTTTCTCTTGCAGCCCTCTTGTTCCTCCAAAATGGGAAACCTACCTTTACAACTAGAAACCCTACTCCCAGTTGCGCTGCCATCAAACGTGCCTCCTTCATGGGCTGCCTCCTCAAACTCCAGAAACCTTACTGAGGGTTCCTCACCACTATGCGGAACTACTTCAAAAAGGCCATCTAAATCGAAACCCTCTAACTCTAGAAGCTCCTACCCAAACTTCCCTTTCGAGCACTCGCCCAACACCCCTCCGCGTGCCTCCCCCCATAAATGTTGAAAGCAATTGGAACTTGTGTTCGTATAAAAGGGTTCCTCTTCGAAAACAACTTGGCACAAGATTTCATTGATCCTCATGTTTTTCACCATGTGAAGCTCTCCTCCAATAGGGGTTCTCACTCGCAACCTCATGTACTAGAGCACTTCACATTTTATTGTTGCATCATCAACCTTTACCAACGTCCCAACTTGAGCCGTGACTTGTCCAAAGCAGGTGCTATTCCAGAATTTGAGAGGTATTCCTCTGCATCTGACCCACACCAACTTTTCCTGAACCTCAAGGTTGTCCTCCCATGGTACTACCCATTCAAAGATTTCAACAAACAACTCCTTATTTTCTTCGATCGATTTTTGAAGAACCTCTTTTGATTCTCCAGATAGCAACACACAAAATACCCCAAGATACCTTACTCTGATGAAATTGAACCCCTCCATAAGAAAACTCTCCTTCACCATCTGTACCTTCCCTACATCTGCCACCTTTCCAATAAAACAGTTCTTCAACCATTTGGTGTCTTCCTCCTTCACTCTGAAATGAACCCTGATAGGTTCCTTCCCTTGTGCATTCCTTTTGTTCTTAATCCTCATGGTCTGACACGCTTTTGGCCATTCTCCTTACCCACCGCCTGTGCATATGTTTGACATGGTTCTTTCTGTCTCCATTCCCTCTTCTGTTGAGTAGGTCTATGTATTCCATTCCACTCCTGCCTTGTCCCTTGTGATCTGCTATATTTTGATTTATTCACCCTCAACTTCCAAGTCCCAATCCAAATGACGTTTAATCTTCTTTCAAGCACATCAACGTCTACCACCTCTTGGAATCTTACAAAGCCAAACCTCTGCCTTTTGATATTCAATCTGCTTGAGATAAAGATATCTTTAATCCATCCCCACCTCTGAAAAATCTTCCACATATCCCTTTCATTGTGATCGTGAGAAAAGTTGGAGAAGAAGAAACTAGCCTCCATATGTATTGCTTACTTGCAACCACACTGTGCCTTATGCAACTGTATACCAATATTGACGTGAATGCAACCTTTTCGGCGGCGTTTAGTGCTATTGGGTAAAGTATGGCAATACACAATCTCACCTTCCTAAAACATCCATTAACATATCCTTATCCATGTGGGATAAAAGTTCAACGTTCCTTCCCAACCCATTGGGAATAGGAAAAAAATCCACCCTCCTCCTATTTCTTCTTTGTGTGATTTTATAGTGTTTATGAACTAAATTTTGGATCAAATAATACACATGTTTGAATTATGATGATTTTATTTATTTTTGAGAAAAAAAGAACCAGCAAGGTGGAAAAATAGAGTATAAAACTCCAAAAAAATTATCTTCGCATTGGGAAACGTCGAATACAACGAATCTTCTTACCAACCCTTTCTCACACACTCAAACGATTGAACTGCTCTCTCAAATGCTACAGCTGAAGAAGAATAAAGTGTTGCAGCTTGGAGGGAGGTATACGGGTGCAGTTGAGATTATTTAAAAAGGTGAGGTTATGGTTCATTTAGGGTTATTTGAATTTTTTTAAAAAGGTTAAATCTGATTTTTCACAATTAATATGGAAGTGCAGGGGAAGGTATGGAGATGGAGGGAGAATTTGCCTAAATCATTTCTAAAAAAGATTGGGACCATTTGAATTTTTTAAAAATACACAGACTAAATTGAATAAAGTCATAACATATTGGGACAAAAATATAATTATACCAAAATATAACAACAAAGGGACTTGAAATGCTTACTTAAATACTTTATTCAACACAAACAATAATTGAGTATCACATCAATAGAAATAAAAAACAATAAAGTCTTTTTACTTTTAAAAAAAGAAAAAAATAATTTACACAAATCAAAATCTACTTATTCTACTATAATTATATATCCATGGGTTAAATATGTTTTTGTCCTTGTACTATAACATGAAATTGATTTTTGTCCCTATTTCAAACTTTAGACATCTTGGATATTTGTAGTAAAGAAAATAACTATTGGAATGAGTAATAATGTTTTTTTTTAAATAACAAACAAATTTCCAGTGTGGACTAGGATGTTATAAAATATTTAATGTTGATTCATCGTTGATGTGGATGTTATAATATTATGGTTTAAATATGTTTTTTGTCCATGTACTATAAACGAAATTGGTTTTTGTCCGTAATCAAAACTTTAGACCTCTTGGGTACTTGTAATAGAGAAACTATTGAAATTGGTCCTTACGAGTTCTTTTTTGTTACATAACAAACGAATTTTCAGTGTTGAGTATATTATAATATTATAATATCCATGTCAGCGACGAGTCAGTATGAAATATCTTAGCATCCTAGTCCACACTGAAAATTCGTTTATCATGTAAAAAAAATCTACCAATGAGTCATTTCATAGTTTCCTTAATACAAATATCCAAGAAGTCTAAAGTTTGGCCTAAGCATAAAAGCTAATTTCGCGTAAAAATATATGAACAGAAAACATATTTAACTGAAATATTATAATTCAGTCCATACTAAAAGTTTATTTGCCATGTCAAAAAACTAATAAAGATAAATTTTAATATTTTCTTACTATATATCCATAAGGTTTAAAGTTTAGAATAAATAAAAAACCAATTTCACATAAAACTACTAATAATATATTTAATTCGAATATATTTAAGCTGCTTACTTTTACTTATCTACTATCGACTAATTTCTTTTAGGGCACGGAATAATTATTGTCGGCATAAGTAGGTTAAAATAAGTATACTTCAACATAATGGTAGTTTTTAAATATTATTATAAAATAACTAACTTTTTAATTAACTTAAAACTTAAAAGTCAGTTAATTTTAGTTATATTTAAATGAGTAGAGATATATTAACAAATAATATATATTATTTATATGGCCAGTTTCACAACCATTTATCTAACTATTTATCAAAATATCATTAATTGATTCAAATATTATTATCATTATTATATTATAAAATAGTTGGGAATTGAATGTATATTGAAAAGAAAGGTATCCAACTATGTATTTTCCTATTAATATACACTGATTGTATTATTTTTTGTCCTTTTCGATCATATTATTGAGACACATTCTGTGTCTAGAAGGATTACCACGTGTGGTGGTTTCAGTCTAAATCAATTGGACTGAAAAAGGGTCTTTCTTTGAAAGCAATATGTGTTGAAAAACTGATCACTCAACAATGGTACACCTTAGTGCGATATCTGAGTCCAAGTGAAAGCACAAACAACTGTTTCGTGCACTATGAGAAGCAACCGTCGAAGAGCCCCTCACCACTATAAATTACCTGTAATCGCCATTGCCTTTGCTCCAAACTAAACCAATTTTCTTTGTCTGTGTAACAAAGAATACTTCAACAACCCTACGCCCAAACCCAAGCTTTCATTACAAAATGAGATCATTTAGCCAAAACAACCATGTTTTAGTTCTGTTCCTTGTTTTCACTGTGTGGACATGCCACGTAGTGTCTCGCAGGTTGCCTGAGGCAAGCTCAGCAGAGACACATGAGAAGTGGATGGCACAGTATGGTAAGGTTTACAAGGATGCTTCTGAGAAGGAAAAACGTTTCCAAATATTCAAGAACAATGTGCAGTTCATTGAATCATTCAATGCAGCTGGGGACAAATCTTTCAACCTTAGCATTAACCAATTTGCGGACCTACATAATGAAGAATTTAAGACATTACTAATTAATGGTCAGAGGAATGCACATAGGGTAGAGACAGTAACAGAAACATCGTTTAGGTATGACAATATAACCAAGGTTCCTGCTAGCATGGACTGGAGGAAAAGAGGTGCTGTTACTCCAATCAAGAACCAAGGCAGTTGTGGTATATATTTATATACAGTACAATATATATATATTTCCTTATGACTAATAACTTTGTCATTCTGCTTTCATGCTCAACCCTTTCAAGCAATTCCTTGTGTTTCATTAAATTCTGTGGTGATGTCAACTTTGTTTTGTTTGTAAAATCAGGTAGTTGCTGGGCATTTGCAACTGTGGCTACAATCGAGGGTCTCCACCAAATAACTACAGGTGAGTTGGTGTCCCTATCAGAACAAGAACTGGTGGATTGTGTTAAAGGAAAGAGTGATGGATGCCAAGGTGGTTATATGGAAGATGCCTTTGAATTTGTTGCGAGGAAAGGAGGATTAGCAAGTGAAGAATACTACCCCTACAGGGATAACAATAAGACTTGCAAAGTTAAGAAGGAAGGCCATGGTGTGGCTGAGATTAAAGGGTATGAGAAAGTTGCTGCTAACAGTGAAAAAGCACTTCTGAAAGCTGTTTCACAGCAACCAGTGTCAGTTTATATTGACGCTGGAGCACGTGCTTTCCAATTCTACTCAAGTGGGATATTTAAAGGAAACTGCGGAACTAATCTAAACCATGCTGTTGCAGTAGTTGGTTATGGTAAAGCTCGTGGTGGTAGTAAGTATTGGATAGTGAAGAATTCATGGAGCACAGAATGGGGTGAGAAAGGGTATGCAAAGATGAAGAGAGATATACGTGCCAAGGAAGGTTTATGTGGAATTGCTATGAATGCTGCTTATCCAATTGCTTGAGTACTTCTATGAATTCATATATACAAATCTTAGTATATGCATGCATCTACGTATTGTTCCTTTTAAGTTCCTTGTTTTGTTTCCTGTGTTGTGTTGTCTGTGTAATGGTTTAGTTTCTCCCAAATAATGAAATATTAGTTTGATAACTAGCAATATGTTCTTTTATTGTTGTTTAGTATATTAATTTATAAAAGTTATGTGAACTACCATGTGTTTAATTTCGTTTAATTTCGGAATATTGATACTTTAACAATTAATTATATTAATATTTTTTTATTTTTTAAATTAAACTATTAAAATATTCTTATCTAATCAAAATAAAGTTATCAAATATATATTTATTCGATAAAAGATGTCCAAATATAATTTTTTTCATAATTTTTATTGATCAAGATTTGTGTATTCGAATAAAACATTGTCCCAAGAGTTTGTATCATATGTGATGGTTGTTCCCTACTCAAATAGATTTGTACATATTGTATATTGTATGTGTACTTGTATAGATAAAGTGAGCCTATATATAATATGAGATTGACTGTAATTATTCATGTTGGTGCCGGTAATTCGGTAGTACTCCTATGTAGTCTAGTTCTTCCATTCCTTCACTTCCAGTCTTCATCACTTCTTCTCCTTAGCTCATTAGAGCTCGATCGGGAGTAAATCTGCAGAAGGTTCTCCAACGATAAAGTAAGTAATTTGTACAAAGAATGCATATTGTAAAACTAATAAAAGTGTATCTTACTCATTTGCAAAAGACTTATTTATAGTATTTGGTAATGGACTATTTGATTGATGGGTCATATCTGGCGCATATCTTCAATAAATCAGTGTTAGTTGATTTCTCGGGGTGTCACCAGTATTTATAGGAAGGCATATCTAGAGCATATCTTCAATAAATCAGTGTTAGATGATTTCTCAAGGTGTCACCCGAATTCGGCGGGGTGTGACCCAGATTTATAGGATGTTTCCTTGTTTGTCATTTATTGTCAATTAATTCTTTGATGTAGTTGATTACCCGGTCGGTCGATCAACGAGGCCGAATGATGTGGTTTACTCGGCCCGACCACTACACTTGCCCTTAGGCTCGGTGAAGCTTATTTCAGAAGATTCTAGATGTGACTGTTGGGCATTTCGAGGTATGAAGGGACTTTGATGCATTAATAATGTTATGTCAGAGGTAGGACGTGCGTGACTCATTGCTTCTTCATTTTCAAAATCTATAAATAGGATCCATTGCGAACTTTCTTACGTTTTCATCAACTTGCTTAGAGTTCGAGCGTTAAAGAACTTTTTGAGTGCCGACCTTTTTCATTTGAGTGCTTTAGTTTTGCTCGTCAATCTTTGTGCTTCACTTCTGTTCTTCAAGAGGTTAGTAATGGCTTCTTTTTCTGAGTCTTCTCTTATTCCTTCTTGTTCTTCTTCATTAGAAGGAACACATTCCAATCCTAAGAAGGTTAGGGATGTGGGTTGCTCTAGTCAGGCAGTCGCCTTGCTAGCTGAGTCATTATCCTAGTTATGAATGGGTTGACCCACATGTGCTTGATATTCCTACCTATTTTAGGGGTTCTTCGACCTTAGATGGCTTTCTTTCTAAAGTTTCCATGTTAAAGCCAGACTCCTCGCCAGATGTGGTTGTAATCATACCGGCCGGGTCTATCACAGTTGGGAAAATGGTCCTTAGGACTTTTTCTTTGTATATACCTATCTTTTTAACGATTTGCATGTGACTCTTCTCTTTGATGAGTTCACGATGGGGACCTGTTCTGGCCGGTTGACTTGGTCGTCGGTAAACTTCTGTAGGCGAGCTCGGACTCTGTCTGCCTTGTGGTGAAACTCGCGCTTTTCTTAGTGTCTGGATGTCGTTCCTGTTAAGACAAAGGGCGCCCTAACAGCCAGTCATACTCCGACGCTCAAGTCAGTAAGGGCTCACAAAAGCAACAATGATTCTCAGTGTAGTGTGTAAAAATAATGTACCTTCACCTAGGGTTTCAACCCCTTTTTATAACCGCACATGCAACAATTGCAGTTGAGATAAGCAAATATTAACTGAAAATAAGCACATTATCTTATATCTCTAACAGAAAACCACCTACCACATGCACCAATGACCTTTAGGTGCTAAACTGCAAGCCACATTCTGTTATACATGCACATCCCTATCTTTTTAGGGTTAATAGCAAATATCAACTGGTATTTTACATATAAGAACAAACATGTATGCGCAACAGCCAAGCAACAGAAAATATCTAACGTAATATTAACAAACATATCTATACGTAATCATAACAGACACGTGAGCAACCATATCTCTTTATCTTTTATCTCCAGAATAATATCATAACAGATAAAATATCTCTTTATCTTTTATCTCTAAAATAAAATATCTCTTTATATTTTATCTTCAGAAAAATACAACAGATAAAATATAATATCACAACAGATAAACTATAATATCACCATAGATATCTTTATATTTTATCTTCAGAATAATATCTCAAGAGATAAAATATCTCTTTATCTTTTATCTTAAGAATAATATCGCAACAGATAAAATATTTATTTATCTTTTATATTCAGAATAATATGATAACAACAATCATATATTTTATCTGAATTACCTTTTTTGGACTGACCAACGTCTAGGTCAAACTCGTGACCCACCCTTTGGGCCCAATAGCCGATGTCCCGAGCACTCGAGCACTCATGTCCAGTACAGGTCCTTAGGATTCCTAATGTTGCTCCTACCCAATTACATCCAAATTCGTGGGCAGCCCTTCAAGCTTTCATGCTGATTTGTGATGCCTTACTATTGAGATCGTCTTCACAATATTTTTTGTTTTATTATAACTCTCGACCAACCCATCTTGTGGATTGGATTTCTTTGTCAAGTTGTCTAGGCAACCTTCTTTTTTCTCCCTACATTTCATCCTATAAAAATTTCAAGGAGAGATATTTCAAACTCTTTATCGACTGGACGACAAGCCTTATTTTTATGATTATGAGGGTAAACCTAAATTTCCTTTTCATTGGACTTGGTCACCTACTCGTTACAAATCGTGGTCGAGGTCATCTATGACCTCTCAAGACAAGGAAATATTTCATGTATTCGACCATCTTCCAAATAGGCTCCCTACTCAGAGGATCCTAGCCATCTACTAATTGCTCCACCATTGGGTGGATTTTGCTGGTATGTTGCATTTAAGTTGTTTGTGTTTTTATTCACTTTGTTGACCATGTGTTTAATTTTTTGTTGTTTTGCAAAAATTATGGCACAACCTGACCCCAATGTGGCCAACATATTAAAACAACTTTGTCGCCAAGTGATGAAGTGACAGAAGGGGTCGCTTGACAACGTTGAGGGGGATCATCCGCCCCAGTGATTGACTTGGTACCCCTTCTAGTGAGGACGAGCGGCCAACAAAGCCAAAGAAAAGGGGGAGACCCGCTCGGTCACCTTGCCGTACCACTCCTTAACCTGCACTTGAAGTCGGGTCGTCTTCATCCTTGCTACTAAGGGATCGCCTACACCTTGCTCGGGGTATTCAGATTGCTTGTACTCCCGAAGGGGAAAACATCCTTCTTATTGCTCCAGTCTGTAAAACCAACAACCACTCACACTTGGATTTTCTCTAAAGAAAACATTCTCTTCTTGTAAAACTCTCTAAATTGTATTTCTTTTTGTGGTGTGTATTACAACTGAGAGAGCATCCTACTTATAGGCTTTAGGAAGCTCTTCTAGAAAAAATCTTCATTATGGCCTTAAAATCCCACTAACAACATGATTAAAATCTCACTCACAACTTTTGGCCTTTCACCTATCCAAACTCCCATTCTACTATTTTCTAATAACTCTAATTTTAAAACCCACAAATTAACATTTAAAGTTTATTCAACAAAACTCCCCCATAGACTTAAATGTTTCTACCATCCATCATGCCAATCATCTTCTTGTATTTGTCGAAAAGTACTTTCGGTAGCGGTTTTGTGAAGATATCCGCAACTTAATCCTGACTTGCCACTTGCACCAATTCCACACTTCCTTCCTTTACATGATCGTGAATAAAGTGAAAACGAACGTCAATGTGTTTTCTTCTTTCATGGTTCACTGGGTTCTTTGCCAACTCAATTGCTGATTTGTTGTCAACTTGAATCACGGTTGCACCTAGTTGCTTTAACTCCACCTTGCTCAACAAGTTTCTAAGCCATATCGCATGACATACACACCAAGATGTTGCCACATATTCAGCTTCACACGTCGATAGTGTCACGATCGGTTGCTTCTTTGAAAGCCAAGAAAATGTTGTGTTGCCCATAAAGAATATGTATCTCGATGTGCTTTTTCGATCATCTATGTCTCCACACCAATCGTTGTCAGAGTAACCCACCAACTTGAAATCTTCTGCTTTTGAGTAGAACAATCCAAGTGATACAGTACCTTGGATGTATCATAGGACTCGCTTCAACGCCTTCCAATGTGAGTAAACCGGTTCCTCCATGAATCGACTTATGATGCCGACACTTAATGAAAGATCTGGCCTCGTGCATGTGAGATAGCGAAGGCTTCCTACCAAACTCCGGTATCTACTTGCATCAGCATGTTCTCCTCCATCGAAGTTTGAGAGTTTTGCACCTGGTTCCATTGGTATTGATACTGGGTTGCAGTTTGCCATCTTGTACTTCTTCAAAATCTCTTTTGCATATGCATCCTGTGATACAAAAATACCCGTCTCTTTTTGTCTAACCTCCAAGCCAAGGAAAAAAATTCATCAATCCCAAATCTGTCATCTCAAATTCTCGTCTCATTGTGTCCTTAAACTCTTCTATCATCTCATTATTGTTACCCATAAAAATGAGATCATCAACAGAAAGGGCAACAAATATCATGTTACCTCCACTGTTCTTTGCGTAAAGAGCATGCTCGTAAGGACATTGCTTGAACCCCTTCTCCTTGAAGTATGTATTGATATGAGTATTCCATGCCCACGGTGCTTGCTTCAACCCGTAAAGTGCCTTCTTTAATTTTAGCACCTTCTTCTCTTCTCCCATTTTCATGTACCCAGGTGGTTGTTCGATGTAGACTTCTTCTTCAAGCACACCATTCAAGAATGCCGACTTAAGATCCATTTGAAATATCAGCCATTTAAATTGAGCCGCTAGGGAAATGAACAATCGAATTGTCTCCATTCTTACAACTGGAGCAAACACTTCATCGTAGTCGATTCCCTCCTTTTGTTTGTATCCCTTCGCAACGAGTCGCGCCTTGTACCTCTCTATCTCGCCTTGAGCATTCATCTTTTTCTTGAATACCCACTTCACACCAATGGGCTTACTTCCCTCTGGCAATTCTGTTAGCTCCCATGTGTTGTTGTGATCAATCGCTTTAATCTCCTCATCCATGGCAGTTTTCCACTTCTTGTCTCACGCTGCCTCTTCAAAGCTGATATTTTCTACATCTGCCAACAGACTTACAAGGTGTACCTCATTTGACGAACCATACAAATCTTGCAGACTTCGCATTTTAGGTTGTCGTGGTTCATCTTCATCATCGGTAGTTTCGGAATTTATACTTGTCGGTGCAATGACTGATGATTCTTTAATTATAACCTCTGAAAAATTGTTCCAATCCCACTCACTTGCTTCATTTATTTGCACATCATGACTCACCATCACCTTCTTGCTTATTGGGTCAAGTAGCTTGTAACCTTTTGTCTTCTCATCATACCCAATAAAAATGTACCTTTTGCTTTTGTCTTCGAGCTTCGTTCTTCGTTGATCTGGGACGTGTGCATAAGCCACACTACCAAACACTTTGAGATGAGAGACTGTCGGTTTTTGTCCACTCCACGCCTCTTGTGGTGTTTGATCATCTAACTTCATATGTGGACATCGGTTTTGCACATAGATGGCGCATTGCACAGCTTCCGCCCAAAATTCCTTTGACATCTTTTTGCTCTTAAGCATTGATCGAACCATGTCGAGAATGGTCCGGTTCTTCCTCTCGACCATACCATTTTGTTGAGGAGTGTACGGTCCGGTTAGAAATTGCCTTATGCCTTGCTCCTCACAATACTCCATGAAAGTCGTTGAAGTATACTCGCCACCTCTATCAGATCGTACAACTTTGATCTGTCTATCAGTTGCCTTCTCGACCACCACTTTGAACTTTTTGAATACCTCGAATGCTTTGGATTTTTCTTTCAAGAAATAAACCCAAGTTTTCCGTGAGAAATCATCAATTAAGGTAATGAAATACCTTTTACCACTGAAGGACTCTGGAGTAATTGGTCCACATATATCGGTATAAATCAATTCAAGAGGTTGCTTAGCCCAATATTCAGCCTTCTTTGGAAATGAGGTTCTCACATGCTTGCTGAGGACACATTCTTCACAAAATTTTCCCTCGTAGTCCATGTTAGGTAGCCCTAGCACCATATTCTTCTTCGCTAACTCTTTTAGGCCACCATGATGTAGGTGACCAAAACGGAGATGCCACAGCGATGCCTTATCTTCTATGTTGACTTGCAAACATTTTTCTCGTATGCTTCTCAAATTCAGCTTGTACATCCGATTTCTTGCCATCTCGATTCGAGCAACCAAGCGCCCTTGCTTGTTCTTGAAGTGTAGTAGCCGATCTTTCAGAAATATCGAGTAACCTTTCTCCGTGAGTTGCCCCATACTCAAAATGTTGTTCTTGAGGTCTGATACATAATAAACATCTTGGAGTGACCCAATTAAGCCATCCTTTTTTAAGAAGCAAACCGTACCTCGGCCTTTGACCTCCACCTTTGGTGCATCTCTAAACGACACATGACCATCTTCAATCTTTTGCATATCTTTGAATAGGTACTCGTGACCACACATATGGTTGCTTGCTCTTGAGTCGAGGTACCACAAAGTGTAACTGTTAGTGTTGACTTCATTTTGAGCCATCAAGAGAACACCTTCATTCGTTTCGTCTTCCAAGGCTAGGTTGGTTGTCTCTTCTATCTTTATATCTGCTCGACAATCTTTTGCAAAATGCCCCACTTTACCACAATTATAACATTTGTCGGAGTTGCAATCCTTTGCATAGTGACCATATTTGTGACATTTGTAGCACTCGATGTTGGAGTAATTTGATCGGCCGCCTCTTCCTCGACCACGTCCTCTTCCACGCCAATTTGGTTGGCTCGACTGTTCCTTCTCCTTATAGTACCCTTCATGACTATTGCCTCTACCACCGCGACCATTTCCACGACTTCCACGGCCACGCCCTCTACTTCGAGAATTTTGATGATAGAGTACCTTTTTGTCTTTGATTGACGCCTTGGTTTGAAGTACTTGCTCGAGTGTTTCCTCCTCCTTCTTCTTCTTCCGTTGCTCGTGTGCCTCAAGAGAACCGGCAAGCTCGTCGACTGTGAGCGTTGCTAAGTCCTTTGACTCTTCTATTGCACACACAATACTCTGAAAATTGTCGGTTAATGTTCTCAAAATCTTCTCCACAACTCGTGCATCAGTCAATGTTTCATCGTTTCGGTTGAGTTGATTCACCACAGCCTGTACACGCGTGATGTAGTCAGATACACTTTCTGACTCCATCATTTTCATGTTCTCCAACTCGCCACGCAGAGTTTGTAGACGCACTTGCTTAACTCGGTCAGCTCCTTTGAACACCTTCTCCAACATGTCCCATACTTCCTTTGAAGTGGATGCACCAACAATCTTCTCAAAAATTGCCTCATCAACAACTCTATACAACATGTACAAAGTTGCCTTATCTTTCGATTGCATCTCTTTCAACGCCTTGGTTTGAGTCGCCATATAATCCGTGATATTTGTTGGTTCTTCAAAACCTTCTTCGACCACCTCCCATGTATCTTGAGAACCGAGAAGGGCTTTCATTTGAATGCTCCAGTTGTCATATCTGGTTGCCTTCGTTAATCGTGGTAGCGGTATTTGACCCGTCACATTCGCCATTGGCTCTGATACCAAATTGTAAAACCAACAACCACTCACGCTTGGATTTTCTCTAAAGAAAACACTCTCTTCTTGTAAAATTCTCTAAATTGTATTTCTTTCTGTGGTGTGTATTACAACTGAGAGAGCATCCTATTTATAGGCTTTAGGAAGCTCTTCTAGAAAAAATCTTCATTATGGCCTTAAAATCCCACTAACAACATGATTAGAATCCCACTCACAACTTTTGACCTTTCACCTATCCAAACTCCCATTCTACTATTTTCTAATAACTTCTAATTTTAAAACCCACAAATTAATATTTAAAATTTATTCAACACAGTCAATGACTTGGTGTCACTCATGGTTGAGATGATGAGTAGAACACTTGTCATTGGCCGGACGCTTGGAAATGAGCTAGAGAAGAACTAAATTGTCATGGTGGCTAAGTTAAAAGCAGAGTTGGATGAGTCCTCCAACTCCTTGAAGGCGACCCTGAAAGCCATGGAGTCTTTGGAAGAACAATCACGCCAAGTCAAGGCTGAGTTTGATGGTGTGAGGGCTCAATATGGCACCCTAGAAGCCGAACTGCAAACAAGTGAGAAAGGTCGTACTTATGCGATCAAAGCTCAAGAGGAGGCAGCAACAAAGAAGAAAGTTGTTGAAGAAAAATTGGCTCACTACGATTCGTTCCTCCTCAGGGGCGGTAAGGAGCGCTTTAACCAGGGTATCCACCAAACGACCTTCTTCCATATGATCCTTGTTGACGATGATCGCTATGATGATTCCAAGGATGTGGTCAACAGCCAGCTAGTGGCGGCGAATGGAGAGGAGGGGGAGGAAGAAGTTGGAGAAGGGGAAGGTGAGGGCGAAAGAACGTTGGAAGAGTTGTTCGACCTTTTGTAATTTATTTTTATTTTTTGTTGCAAAATCCTAGGCGTGGGCCATAAACAATTTATTTGCTTATATATTTTTATTTTAACATTTACTGCATTGGTGCTCGTTCTTTTATATGCCGACTGACAACCTTATTGTTTATGTAGTAGTTGTCTGAATGCTTAAGTTTAATTGACTTGTATAATTACAAAGAATGTATACCAAACGATGGCTAGGATTAGGATTTCTTGCATGTCGCTTGAGCTAATAACTAGCCACTTGAACATTGATCAGATTTTTTATATAACTTAAATAAGTTGTTTTAAACAGATTTGAACGTCGGTCTAGTACTTGAATTCACATACGTTAACATAGGCTGATCGTTGCTTTTCGAATAAGTTGTATGTTGAATGATCTTTAAAACTAAGGTCCTTTAAATGTCGGTCGGGCTTTCGAATTCATTTGTCCCCATTGGATACCGAGTGTATACACTCAAAATAATATAACAAGCTAAATCTTTGATAGATTGAGGGCCAACTTAACTTCTGAATCAATATAATGTAAATAGGTTGAGCATTGTTTCTCAAATAAGTCGAGTGTTGTATTAACGAGTCGGCTACATAATTGAAGTAAAATGTTGGGAGAGATTTGTCGTTTTAAGATAAGAATTTTTTTTATATTGTATTGACGCATTACACGTTTGTTTTGTAAGGGCTGTTAATTATTAAGCAAGTTGTCTTGGTCGACGGTTATAGATTTAGGATATCGGTAAACAAGCCGTCTTATGAGGATAGTGTAGTGTAAGCACGTTCGTCATAATTGAAACAATAATAAGTGTGTAATTTTAAAGTGTCTTGTTAAAACCTTTTCGGTCAAAAACCCTCCTTAAGAATAAAACAACCAAGCAAGGAAAGATCACACTATTCAATTTATTAACTATAAAAATTTGAGGTGTATGACATTCCACATCCTCGTACAATTCTTCCTAATAAATACTCTAAATAATAAGCCGCTATATCTTTAACTCGAAAAGGTCCTTCCTAATTTCTTGAAAACATTCCCTCGTTCTTGCAAAGTTAATTGTGCATTCGCCAAACCAAATCTCCTTTTTGAAAGCTTCTAGGTGTCACTTTTGAATTATATCTTCTGGTCGTCCGAATCATGAACGCTTGCTCTCTCATTTTGCTTTTGTCTCTATATTCATTTATTAAGTCTAGTCCAACCGCTAGGCTTTCCTGATTTAGACTGACATGAAATAGTTGGCGTCGTAGGGAAGGTTCCCCAATGTATATTGAGATCATGACTTTAGCATCATACATCAGGCTATATGGAGTTTCTTGAATGGTGGTTTGTGGTGTACACGCGTAAGCCCATAAGACTCCGATGAGCTCCTCGGTCCATTTGCCTTTTACTGTGTCGAGCCTTTTCTTTAATTCATTCAAGATTACTTTGTTCGCAGCCTTGGCCTGCCCATTGGTTTGGGGATGATCCAGCGAGGTAGTGATATGTTTGATGTTAAGCTTTTTGTAGAACTCTACTAGCCCTTGGTCAATAAACTACCGATCGTTGTCGGTGAAGATAACATGTGGTATGCCAAAACGACATATGATGTTCTTCCACACAAAATTTTGAACATTTCATGTTGTAATCACCGCTAAAGGTTCAACCTCTACCCACTTAGTAAAATAATCAACTCCAACTAAGAGAAATTTGTATTTCCCTTTACCTAGAATGAAAGGTCCAATGATGTCCATTTCCAATTTTGCGAATGGCCAAGGGGAGAGGATGTAATGTAGGTTTTTGGGATTCTAATAAGATGACATGCCATACTCTTGGCACTTTAAACATTTGCGTATGAACTCGGTGCAGTCACTCTGAACCGTTAACCAATAATATCCTACTCTGAGTACCTTAGCGACCATAGTCCTTGCTCCCGAGTGACTACCGCATACTCCTTCATGTATTTCTCTCTTGACGTAGTCAGTCTGATCTTTTGAGTACTTCAAAAAATTTATGTACGAACTCGGTGCAGTCACTCTGAATCATTGACCAATAATATCCTGCTCTGAGTACCTTAGCGGCTATAGTCCTTGCTCCCGAGTGACTACCGCATACTCCTTCATGTATTTCTCTCTTGACGTAGTTGGTCTGATCTTTTGAGATACATTTCAGTAAGGGTCGGGTGTACCCTTGGCGATATAGGTCATGGCCAATAAGGACAATTCGTGTTGTCTCTTGGTTTTTTCCTCATTTGCTCTACACTCTTCGCTCTCTAGGAAGCATCGGATAGGTGTCATCCATGTTTCTTCTTTTGTAATGACCATGCATTCGTCCGTGCTGATACTAGGACTCTTGAGAACTACATAGATCACCGAACGGTGAAGCCCTTTCTTTTTAGTGGTAGCCAACCTGGAAAGCATGTCAGCCCTGACATTGTGTTCATGCCAGATGTGCTCAATTTTGAACATTTTTTAACTTGGAGATAAGATTCTGAACAAGGTGATAATATTTTTGTAATAGAGATTCTTTTACCTCGAATTCTCCTTTTACTTGACTAACTACCAATTGGGAGTCGCTTTTACAAATTATCTGGTGGGCTTCCATGTCATGTGCTAACGTCAGTCCGACCATAATAGCCTCATATTCTATCTGGTTATTTGAAGTTTTAAAGTCAAACTTCAAAGATTGTTTAAGGAGAATCTCGCCCAGACCCTCGAGGACTACTCTTGCTCCACACGATTTGTCATTAGATAACCCATCCACATGTAGTGTCCACTGAAGATCTTCATCTTCGACTGATTTAGAACTGATTTTAGCCATAAAGTCAGCTAGGGTTTGGGACTTGATTGGCCCCCTCGATTAATACTAGATTTAGAATTTAGATAACTCAACTACCCATCCGATCATTTGTCCGGCTAAGTTTGGTTTAGCTAGGATCTTCATGATGGGATAATCAGTCTTGATAATGATGTTATGGTTTTGGAAGTACACTCTCATTCTTCGAGCAGTGATAACGAGCGCTAGGGCCACCTTTTCAATCATCTAATATCTGACCTTGACACCATGTAGGACTTGTCTAATTAACTAGACCAGCCGCTCCTCCTTCTCTACCTCTTGTATGTTGCACTGGCAGCTTCTTCAAAGTCTAAAAGATACACCTTTATTGGTCATTGTGGATCTAGTTTTTTTATGACAGAAGGTGCTGCCAAAAAAATTTTGAGGTGAAGGAAGATTTCTTCACAGTCGGGCGTCTAGTTGAACTTTGCCGCTTTTGTTTTCTCTGCCAATTTAGGCACAAATCTAGATAAGGGCGTTAGCCAATCGATCAACTTCTGAATTTCTTTCGTATTTTCAGGGCTTCGCATTTCAGTGATGGCCCTGCACTTCTCCGAGTTTGCCTCGATGCCATGGTGAGTAAGCATGAAGCCCAATAACTTTCCACCTTTTACCCCAAACGCACACTTGTAGGGATTGAGTTGCATACCATGATCTCTAAGAGCTATGAAAACTTCATTGAGATCGAGGTTTTGACCGAGCATTCCCTTAATTATTTCACTAGTGAAAAATGTAAAAACAACGACTATTTATTTAATGCGTTTTTAGGTCAGACACCGTCATTCAAAACGCGGTGGCATTTTTTAAAATAATTTTATTTACAAATGCAGCTTTACCTATAGCCGTATTCTTAAATCAAAGCGCATGATTTAAGAATGCGGCTATTACAAATAGTTGCATTCTTAAATCATTTTTTACCCTAATTTTGAAGCGCGCCACTTATGCTTTCATACTTTCTTTCTCTTCTTGGCGCTTCGCATTTTCTCTCTATTTTTGCTCTAATGTTCCTCTCTTTTTCTACGAGCTTCATTGTCTTCTTGTGCCATTGTAGGTTCATTGGAGCTCTCTTTCTTCTTCACCAATGGTTTATAAATTTTTTCGTTTCTCTTACTTTGTTTGTTTTATTTGATTGCTGCTTGTGTGGGTTTTTACTTTGCACCGTCGCTGTTGTCGCTGTCGTTGTTGTCTGCGCTGCCGTGTCTACTACCGCTGTTGTTGTTGCCTCTGCTGTCACCATTGTTGCTGCCTTTCACGCACAAGGTTGGTGGTGTTTTAAATTTTTAATTTTTTTTAATGTTTAGGTTTAGGTTTAGGATTTAGGGTTTTAATTTTAAATAAATAAATAAGAATGCGGCTATTTACTATAGTCGCATTTATAAATGGGATTTACAAATGCGGCTATATAGTCGCATTCGTATCTCTTCGATTTAAGAGTACGTGCTGATCAAATGCGGCTTTATAGTCGCCATTATAAATACAAAATAGTCGTAGTGGTTGTGCCTTTCTGCACTAGTGTTTGATCCATCAGTTGTGAGTAAGTTGCTCCGACATTCTTTAGGCCAAATGACATGACTTCATAGTAGAATTTATCACAACCAGTCATGAAGGAAGTCTTCTCCTTATCCCTTGGGTGCATTTTGATATGATTATATATGGAGTATGCATCTAAGAAACTCAAAATGTGGTGACCTGTCACCCCATGAATGAGGCGATCGATGCTTGACAAAGGGTAAGCATCCTTCAGACAGGCTTTGTTGAGGTCGGTATAATCCGTGCATATTTTTTTCATTTATTGTTTGATTTTTTCACCATAACCACATTTTCCAGCCATGTGATGTATTGTGCCTTTCTAATGAAACTGACTTTCACAAGCTTGTCGATTTCAATTCGTTTAGCATCGCACTTCTTTTCGCCCATCTTTCTCTTCTTTTGGGCGATCGGTCATGCCTCTTTATACACTAAGAGACAATGTGCAATAATATCCAGACTTACCCCTGGCATGTAGGAGGCAGTCCAAGCAAATAGGTTAGCATTTTCTATAAGTAATTGACTTACCATCGAGTTGTCAGTCGACTTTAGCAATGTCCCCATACGCATCATCTTGTAGGGGCATTGGGCGAAGGTCTTTTCCTGGCTCAATATGAGCATCGTTCAGTCAGGGATCCAAATCTACTAAAAAAAGCAACCATGTGCTCTTTCCTAGGGGCTCTCGGTTCTCGGGACCAATCTCTTTTTGGCCCTCGAGATCTTTGCGATTGTTCTCTTCTACAATCGCGAGATTGTCCCCGTGGTGGCTCTCTGCGATGGGGTCGGATTGTTGGTTCAAACTTTAAGCTGAAAATATAACTCTCTCGTGCTACCTTTTGATCCACATGTACTGTGACTATGTCATCTGAAGCAGATGGAAACTTCATGGAGAGATGTGGAGTTGAAACTATTGCTCCAAGATGGTTTATGAACGATCGTCGGAGCAGAATATTGTACGAGGTGTTGGCATTGACAAGTAAATACCTTATTTTAATGGTTCTGCTAAGGTACCTACCCTCACCAAAGGTTGTATATAAATCGATATACCCTCACGTATCCACTCGTTCACCAGAAAAACCTACTATCTGGTCATCATATGGTTGGATTTTTGTTTTTGGATTCCTCATTTTTTGAAGGTTTTCCAATACAGAATGTCGAGTGAACTCCCTTGGTCCACCAAGGTCCTAGTGATGGCAAAGTTGTCAATTTCGACGGTGATGACCATGTGGTCGTCTTGGGCTAGGTCGATAGTTGTGAAGTCATCATCAGTGAAGAGTATTTTGGGTATTCTCGGTTAGCCCCTGATCGTGGTCAACTGCACCAATTAAATAGCTTGTAGATGTTTCTTCCGAGCAAAGCTCGAACACCCTCCACATGCAAATCCCCTACTGATTGTGTTAATTACCTCATGACTACTTCTTCTTGAAGGCTATACTCGCTTAGGGGTTTTGCTTCTTCTTTGTTGCTTGCCAGGCATCGGTCGTCCTCATGATAAAGCCAAGAATAAGATTTGTTGCGTTCATCCCTTCAAGGGTATCTCTCCCTCTGTGGGGATCTATGAGAACTCCTATTCATATCTTGGACAAATTTGCACAAATGTCCAGCTTAAATGAGCTTTTCGATCTTGTCTTTCAATGCTCGACACTCTTCGGTCGTGTGGCCAAAGTTGCAGTGGTATTGGCATTATCTGGACGTATCAGCACCCTTTGGGCTTTGTAACTTTTTGAGTGTCGGGATGAGATAGACATTCAGTGCTTCATCTATAATTTTTCCCCTAACAACATTTAAAGGGGTATAGGTGTGAAAACGAGGGCCTCGATTTTCCTTGTACTTGTCACATCGTCCGAGTGCATGTCTAACACTATGATCCTTTTCTTTTCCTTTATCTCCACCAATATCCGCTCGGACATTATTGTGATAGTCACGCAATTCTTCTAGTTGCATGAACTTGGTCGCCTATTGTCTAAGTTCATCTAAGTTTCTTACTGGTTTTTTACATAGACTATCAACGAATGGACCCGACCAAAGTCTAGTAACCAAATGATGCATGGCCACTTCTGGGTTGAGGTTCCTGATGTTCAAGGATAACTTACTAAATGTCTCCATGAACGTTCAGAGGGATTCACCTTTTTCTTGTCGTATGTTGACAAGTGTTGTTGATGTACAATGATGTGGTCAGCTTATTGCAAATTGAGTGTCAAATTTGGATAATAGAGTCTTGAACCTATCCACCGAGTCAAACTGAAGTCTTGTAACCCAACTTAACACCCCTCCTTTTAGTGAGGTGGGAAACACTCAACACCATATTGATTTATCTGATGTGTAGAGACTCATGTGTTTTATACACATCAATATGCTCGTCCGGATTCGTGGTACCATCATACCGATCAACATTCAATCCCTTCCAGTTGGGAGGGAGTTGTGCTTGCATAATTTCATCAATAAAGGGGTGTCCCTTCGAATCATCTTCTATTATGTGAGTGCGCTCTGTGTGCAATCTGGAAGATTGAAAGGTCTGAGTTCGGGTTGTAGTCGTTCTCTCTTGGTTTCGTGTGTGCTCGCTTCTTGGAGGAAAAGGTTATCTTTGTTGTCTATGCCCTAGTTCGTGTGCAAGACCGGCCAGTTGCCGCTTCTTCTCTTCATTTTGCTCCTTAAGTATTCGCATCTCCTCTTCATTCTTCTGGCAGAGGGCTACCTCCTCTTTGTTCTTTTCGCACATTTCTTCCATTTCTTTCTATGGAGCCAGGAAAATAGCGATTTGATCTGCCTCTAGAATTTTATCGTTCGCCATCTACCTTGTCGAAACCATCATTGCTTGATGTGATTCTATCTCGACCCCACAATAGATGCCAATTGTACTTGTATAGACAAAGTGGACCTAGATAGTACCTGAGATTGGTTGTAACTATTGTTGTTAGTGTCAGTTGTTCGGTAGTACTTCTTTATATTCCAGTTCTTTTGTTCCTTCACTCCTTTAGTCTTCAACACTTTTTCTCCTTAGTTCTTTAGCACTCGGTTGGGAGTAAACATGCAAAAGGTCCTCCAACGATCAAGTAAGTACTCTGTATTGAGAGTGTATATTGTAAAACTAATAAAAGCGTTCCTTACTCCTTTGTAGAAGACTTTTTTGATTGATGGGTCATATCTAGCGCATATTTTCAATAAATAGCACAAGGGATAGATACCAGGTGAGTCCTTCATAAGCTCCAAAGTAATGACACATTAAAAGGGTAAATTTTATTTACCTTTCTAGATGCCTTATCTTTTATCTAGTGTAATTTTAGCACAAATAAATAATATATTTTGCTATGATGTTTGGAACATGGTTTTCTACTATTAATTAGTATCATCGTAATGTTTTTGTGTTATAGATTATGATATGAATAAGTAATAGGTTTCTAAAAGGTATAATTACCTTATTCATCCCTACATTTAGGGTCAATATTGAATTTAGTACACTGTTTTTAAGAAAATCAATTTGGTACCTATGTTTTTTAAAATGTATCTAAATTGATCCTTTCTATTGAGTCGCACCAAACGGCGTCAAGTGGTGCGTATGTGGGAGAGCGAAGGGGTGATGTGGACTGTCAATTAAAAGACACATCAGATTAGGTGTTTGAGGTTTGGAGGCCTGAGATTGGGTTTGGTAGAGATTAATAAAGTGTAGTGGTTAGGGTTTCTATTTTGTTGTAAACGTTATTGGATGATGGCTTCTTCACAGATACGAGGGTATTAATAGATATGAGGATCGTTTGCGGTGGAGTCCGATGTTGTGGATTTGTTGGTGGGGGAGGAGTAAATTGGTTTTGTTATTCGTTCGCAGGTTCGTTCATAGCTTCATTTGTGGTGGGAATCTCTGCCTAACCTTAGAAAAGACCAAGCACGAAACTACACCACGCTCAACAATGGTTACACCTCCCACAATCGCTGCCCCCACACAATCGCACTTCACGGGCTCGGGATCGTGCCTCACGGGATTGAACCCTAAACCCTAATCGCACCTCACAAACTCACTGCTTGCAATTAAAATATCCTAACCCCCAATTGCAATTAAAAAAATACCCCCAATTGCAATTCTAAAATCTCTAACCCCCAATTGATTTTTTCCTAAACTAATCTCTTATGCCTCCAAACCCTAAACACTCAATCTGATGTGTCTTTTAATTGGTAGTTCACATCACCCCTTCTCTCTACCACATACGCACCACTTGACACCGTTTGGTTCAATTGCAATTAAAAACACACCCCCAATTACAATTCTAAAATCTCTAACCCCCAATTGATTTTTTCCTAAACTAATCTCTTATGCCTCCAAATCCTAAACACTCAATCTGATGTATCTTTTAATTGGTAGTTCACATTACCCCTTCTCTCTACCACATACGCACCACTTGATGCCGTTTGGTTCGACTTAACAGAAATGATTAATTTGGATACATTTTAAAAAACATAAAGATCAAATTGATTTTTTTTAAAACCATTGTACTAAATTGAATATTAACTCTAAATACAGGGACAAATAAGATAATTATACTGTTTCTAACCAAACTAACCCATAATTATTGATTCGAATTTATTGAAAACAGTGAAAGATTGAAGGCTATTAAATAATGTATACATGTTCTAATTTTTTTGATAAATACGAAATTTATTATAACAATTATTGAGATGTTTTATTTTTAATATAATTAGAAAAAATTATGATTTTAGAATAAATTTTTAAATTCGTTAATTTTATTTTAACTCTCTATGATTAAGGTGATTGATAATATGTTTATTTTTTAACAATTGTCACATACATTTATTAAATAAAAAATTAATATTAATATGTAATTAATATTCAAAAAATTATTTTTTTATTGATTTATAAATTTAAAGTTCTTAGTAGTTTCTTTAATATTAACTATATCTTAAAATAAATTTTTAATAAATATACTATAATTACTAAAGATCAAACACATGTTCAATTATATTAACACTACAAGAAAATCATTAGATAGAGATTAATTTTAGAAGAAAAAAATAATTAGTTACTATATTAACTAAAAAAACTTAGATATTATTTTAGAGATAAAAAAAATTATTGATATTTAAATAAATAGCTCCTAAATTGGTATCTAATTAAACTTTGGTAGTTAATTACATACTAATTTAGAAACTATTTATTAATAATAAAAACTACTCTAAATATCAATAATTTTTTAGTCTCTAAAATAATATTTAATTTAGTTAATATACTGATTAATTATTTTTTATTTCTAAATTTATTTATTATTTAATAATTTTTTTTTAGTGTACTTATTAATGAAGTTCAAAACTAAGAGAACTACAATTGTTTAAGATTATAATTTTTTAATATTAAAAATAAAATATATTAATATTTATTATACTAAACCAATTATTTGCTTTTTTTCATATAATGCCATGTGCATTTTTTTTTCTCGTGAATATTCACTTTTATCCTAATTATTTATGGATTTTAAGTTCCTTCAAATTGAATTCACAACACAATACGGGATGTGAAAATTGCTTTATATTGCATTGAGACGCCGCCATTCACACTGGTTGATAGGTCAGTCAATTTTTCCTCGATACTAATTGCTGAATGGTGAATGAATGCAATATATATTTCTATTCTTCTCAATTTTAGAATTATTATATTAAAATATTTGTAAGTTGTTGCGAAGTAATTTTTTTATATATTTATATTTATTAGCAGTATTAATTTTAAAAGTGTATGTAATAATACGAAGTTGTACTAGACCAGAACTCGTAGCGCTCAGAACTTGTTAGTCGGATCTCGGCGTTTCTTCAGGCAGGTAAGCTCGGCATATGGGCCCCACTTCACGAATGAGATTAATTACTGAAGTAAAGAAACGTAATGGGCTTAGAGGTGTTCTTAGACTGTCCAGGTCTATGATAAGTAAAGTATTAACTGTAAGGCCTGAGCCCAGTAGCGCTAAGGCAACCCAAGTAAAGTTACATGCATGGTACGAAATAGCGTATGAATGAGTGTGTATTAGTGTGAACGCATGAATGAATGATTATGGGTGGGACCTTGCACCAAGGTTGCGAGGCTGACCCAATCTGCTCAATGGGCTCGAAACACGTAACAAAGCTGCTATGTGCTGATAATCAGTGGCATGCGCTTAAAGATAAAGAGGCTTAGATAAAGATAAAGATATATATATATATATATATATATATATATATATATATATATGGTTACTCATATGTTTGTTACAACTACATACATATATGTTTGTTAATATCACATTAGATATTTTCTGTTATGCGTACATGTCTGTTGCACATAAAATACCTGTTGATGATTGTTGCTAACCCTAAAAAGATAGGGATATGCATGTATAACAGAAAGATAAGCCTACAGTTTGCGCATGAAGATCATTGGTGCCTGAGGCAGGTGGTTTTCTGTTAGAGATATAAGATAACGTGCTTATTTTCAATTAATATTTGTTTATCTCAAGTGCGATAGGTACGTGGTATGCTATAAAAGGGACTTAAGGTCCCAGGTGAAGGTACACAATTCTAATTACACTTTTTGAATATTGAAACTAGTTGCTTCTTATTAGTTAATAAGTCCTTACTGACTTGAGCGTCGGAGTGTGATCGACTGTAAGGGTGCCCTTTGTCTCTACAGGTAAAGCATCCAACCACTTCGAGCCGTGGCGATTCCGAAGGAGACAGGAGGAGCCTGAACTAGTCATTGGAGTCAACCAGCAACCAAGTCAACTAACAAGTACATTTGACGCTCACTGTAGGACTTAATAAAACTAGATCACATCCACATTGGTGAACAAACAATCAGAAGACATGAGAAATACTCGACAAGGCGATCCCATAGGACCTGAAGGAGGTAACGCCCCCACAACCCAACAACTCATGGAGATCATCACAACTCTTCAGGAGACAATGTTAGCAACCAGAACTGAGCAGGTTCAAAGACAAGACCAATTTAGGACTGAGCTGGATGTGTCACGAGCAGCTAATGAGGAGCTGTGAAGAGCTAATGACGAACTACACAGGAATTAGCAGTGTGCAGGAGAGCATGCCGTGGGCGACCAGTTCCCACCTATCCAGAATAGGACTCGTACAATGCCCTTCTCACAAGAGATATTAGATGCAGTCGTGCCAAAGAACATGACGACGCCTAAGATCACCTTTACTGGCGTTGAAGACCCAGATGTCCACATTGCAGCTTTTCAAGCTCAGACAATGATTCTAAGGGGTACAGATGCCGCACATTGCAAGTTGTTTGTGGGCATGCTCTCAGGCACGACATTAAAGTGGTTTATTGGCTTACCCAATGACCTTATAACCACTTTCAACCAATTTTCCGTGTTATTTAAGGAGCAGTTCATGGTTAATCAAGCACCACCCCCTATTCCTTTCGACCTCTTCGCGGTGATCCAGAACCAGGGGGAATTTGTGAAGAACTTCCTGAATCAATTTGGAGTGTTGGTGGTGCAACTTCACACTTAGGACGAGGCATTAATAGTACATACTTTTGTAAAGGGGAAAAGGTTGAGGTTGTTTAGTGATTCGTTGATAAGAAATCGACCCCGATCGTTGGCAAAGATCAAGCGGCGAGCAGTTGCTCACATTGCTGCGCACGAATGGATGAGCACGAAGCTAGGAAGCATGGGTGTTGGGCCAACTAAGGCCCGAGAGAGCAGTTGTACCCAACCCTTAAGGGTATACGAGACCACAACGAAGAAGAAGTTGGTGCAACAAACGCCCTATGGGCCCCAAGGAAACCAATCCAGGCCAAGGTCAAACAACATCCCGCCTTCTCGACCCAAGTTTAAAGTGACCTACAGGGAGTTGCTCGCCATCCCGGCTATAACAGAAAACTTGGAGTCCCCACCAAAGTCTGACAAAGTTTTGGGGCCGAAAAAGAACAATTGGTGTGAGTTCCACCAATCTTTTGGGCACGACATGGAGAACTGTTTAGCCTTGCGCTATCAGTTCTCAAGACTGTTGAAGGAAGGTTCCATGCGTGACTATGTGCAAGAGGACCAGGGGGTTGATAAGAGAGGAGCTAACGGAAGAGTAGAGGCATGAGGTGCCCATCCACTGCGAAATCAATACGATCTCCGGAGGATTCTCTAGAGGAGGTTGTACCGCCTCTTAACGAAAAGGATATGCAAGGGACGTAATGGTGGTAGACGCACGGGGATTCAGGCAACCAGCCAAACTTGACCTCTGCTTCACTCGAGTAGACTTGAGGGATGTGATACCACATGATAATGATCCTGTAGTAATATCAGTGGTCACTGCAGGAAGAAGGGTGCATCAGGTCCTTGTGGATCAGGGAATCTTGGCCGACGTGCTGTTTTAGTCAACGTTCACTGAATTGCAATTGTCACTAGATCAGCTAAGGTCCTACGATGGTTGTTTATACTATTTTTCCGGGGACCAAGTAGAGGTGAGGGGGCACGTGGAATTAGGGACAATCTTCTCAGATGGCACCTCATCTCGGACCATTAGTAACAAGTACTTGATTGTGAATGCCCCTTCAGCCTATAACATTCTTTTTGGGCAGACCTGCCATAAATAGGTTAGGGGCGGTGGCCTCATCAAGGCATATGAAGATGAAGTTGCCCTCTCAAGAAGGGGGAGTAATTGTTATCAAGTCCGACCAAAAGGCAGCAAGAAAATGCTACAAGAATAGTTTGAAGACTAAGCGAGGAGTATGCATGGTTACCACTCAGCCAGCGGAAGTGGAAGACACCCAATGCGTGGAAATCACCACTGATAGGCGACTTGAACCGGCAGGCGAGGTTCAAGAAAGTGAGATTGGGGGGAAGAAATTTAATCTTGACAAGTCTCTAAGCCAAGAATTGCAGGACAAGATCGCCGAGGTGATAACACGGCATTTGGATGCCTTTGCATGGTCCACATCAGATATGCCAAGCATCAACCCAGACTTTCTGTGTCATCGACTCACGATGGATCGAAGATCAGGCCGTTTATTCAAAAGAGGAGAATATTCAATGAAGAAAGGTGTCTTGTCGTTAAGTAAGAAACACAGGAGTTGTTGGACGCTGGCCATATAAGGGAAATCCAATACCCTGAGTGGTTAGCGAACGTGGTACTGGTTAAGAAAGCTAGCGGAAAATGGAGAATATGTGTAGACTTTATGTATCTCAACAAATCCTGCCCTAAAGATTCGTATCCACTGCCCAATATTGATACTTTGGTAGATAGTGCGTCTAGGTGCAGGCTTCTTAGTTTTCTAGATGCGTTCTTGGAGTACAATCAAATTTGTATGCACCCCTGAGATGAAAGTAAGACCGCCTTCATGATAGAGCTTGCCAGCTATTGCTACCAGGTGATGCCATTTGGGCTGAAGAATGCTGAAGTGACATACCAGAGATTGATGGACAGGATTCTTGCCCCCATGATAAGGCGAAATGTGCAGGCGTATGTGTACGACATGGTCGTCACCTCGGCAGAGCAGGAACAACATGTGGCGGATTTGGAAGAGCTATTCGTTACAATAGCTAGGTATAACCTGAAACTGAACCCTGAGAAATGTGTGTTTGGGATAAAAGCAGGAAAGTTCTTGGGGTTTCTCCTCACAGAGCGGGGGATAGAAGCAAATCCTGAGAAGTGTGCAATGATCATTGCCATGAGGAGTCCTGCCACTATAAAGGAAGTACAACAGTTGACAGGAAGGATGGTCGCCCTCTCTCGCTTCCTGTTAACCGTGGGAGATCGAGGGTACCCTTACTTCTAGTTTTTGAAGAGGAATAACTGTTTCGTTGGACAGTAGAATGTTAAGAAGCGTTTGTGAAGCCGAAGGAGTACCTAGCCAGCCCACCAGTTCTTTGCAAGCCACAGTCAGGTACTCCCCTTCATCTTTACTTCGCAATCACGGATCGAGCAATTAGCTCGATCCTAGTACAGGAGCAAGAGCACCACCAGAGGCTCATATATTTTGTAAGTAAAGTGTTGCAGGGGCCTGAGGTGCGTTATCAGGCCATTGAAAAAGTAACCTTGGCAGTGATATTCGCAGCTCGGAGACTCCGTCGCTATTTCCAGATTTTCACAGTGGTAATGATGACTGACCTGCTATTTCGCAAGATACTACACAAACCAGACATGGATGGTAGAAAGGTGCGATGGGCAGTTGAGCTTTTTGAGTTCGATGTACAGTATGAACCTAGAGGTCCCATCAAGGTGCAGGTTTATGCTGACTTTGTGGCAGAACTCTCCACAGGAACTATCCCATCAGACGGCGAAGACTTTCAGTGGATTCTTTCAGTAGATAGGTCCTCCAACCAGCAGGATAGCAGAGCTAGCATTATCTTGGAAGGACAAAACGAGGTGTTGATCGAGCAGGCCTTGAAATTTGCCTTCGAGACTAGTAATAATCAGGTTGAGTATGAGGCATTGGTAGCTGGAATCTTACTCGCCAAGGAGATGGGCTCTTGAAGCCTATTGGTAAAGAGCAATTCGTTGCCAGTGACTGAACAAGTTACAGGAGAATATCAGGTCGAAGACCCCCAGATGACCTCATATTTAAAATATGTCATGCTATTGAAAGAAACCTTGCCCGTGTTCGAGTTGATACATGTTCCAAGGGAGAAAAATGTACAAGCAGACCTGCTGGCAAAGCTCGCCAACTCAGGCAAAGGAGGTCGCCAAAGGTCAGTAATCCAAGAGACCTTGAAGGCACCTAAAACTGTTGTAGATGATATAGGCGACGAAGTGAATTTGGTGGATGTTGGGAAAAGAAGGCATCGATCCCTGACTCAGGAGACTTTGAGAGTGCCTAAGATAAGTGTTTATAGCTTGTTTGAAGAAGGGCCACCGGACGTCTTCCTTATTGATATAGGTGAGACCTGGATGACACGCTATAGGAGTTATCTTGCTGATGGAGTACTACCGTTGGAGCCTGCGAAGGCCAAGACTGTGAAGAAGAACGCGGAAAGGTATACTTTGATAGATGGGAAACTGTTTAGACATGGTTTCACTCATCCTACTCTAACTTGTATAAGTGGCGACCAATGTGCACGTATTATGGCAGAACTCCACAAGGGTATTTGTGGGAGCCACATTGGAGGGTGAGCTCTCTCTTTGAAAGTTGTTCAAGCAGGGTATTACTAGCCGACTATGTAGGAGAATTGTATGAAGTACGCGCAACGGTACGTGCAGTGCCAGAAACATGCTGATTGGCATCACGCACCCCCAGAAAAATTGCAATCGATCAGTAGTCTGTGACCCTTTCACACATGGGCCATTGACATTCTGGGACCTTTCCCATTGGCCATCCGACAAATGAAGTACCTGGAAGTGGCTGTGGAGTATTTCACCAAGTGGATAGAGGCTGAACCTGTAGCGCAGATCACCGCTCATAAAGTTTAGCACTTTGTGTGGAAGAATATTGTTTGTCGTTTTGGGATTCCAAAGCGCTTGGTGTTAAATAATGGTACCCAGTTCGCAAGCCAACAGCTCGGAAAGTTGTGCACAGAGCTCGGCATTAAGCAAGTATTTGCATCTGTAGAGCACCCCCTAACTAATGGGCAGGTTGAGTCTGCCAACAGGGTTTTGCTCAGGGGTTTGAAAAGGAGACTAGAAAAGGCAAAGGGGAGTTGGGCAGAAGAGGTTCCGCGAATTCTATGGGCCTACCACACCACTCTTCAAACCACCACAAAAGAGACGCCCTTCAGCCTAGTATATGGATCCGACGCCATGATCCCAGTAGAAATACAGGAGAGCTCGCCGCAGTTCCTGAATTTCGTGGCAGAGGAGTCTAATGAATGGAGAAAGATGAATCTCGACCTACTTCATGAGGTGCAGGAGTAGGCAAAGCTCAGAAAAGAAAGGTGGAGTAGAAGTAAAGGTCTAAACTTAGACCTCGACAATTCCAAGTTGTCGATTTGGTCATGAGGAAAGCCCACCTGTATTAATTAGAGAACAAGTTATCCCCTAAATGGACCGGACCATTCCGTGTGACAGAAACGCTTGGGAATGGAGCTTACAAGCTCGAGACTCTAGAGGGGGCACTATACCCCGAACATGGAATGGAGCCAGCCTTAAATTTTATTTCAGCTAATGTATAATGTCAATCTCGAACAGTTAAGAGGACACTCTTTTTCTCTCACGAGGGTTTTTTAATGAGGTCACTTAATGAGAAAAAATTTGAAAAAGATGATCTACCATTATATTGTGAATGTTCCGGTCGGTCATCGGTAGTCGATGACATCAGCAGCAGTTGACCACGTGGACCATTCACAGGGTAACACGTGGTAGAGGATAGCAGGCGAATCAGGGAGGCGATCACTCAGAATGGTAATCGCCTCTCGCCTGTGATGATGAGTAATCGCCTATCGCCTTGAGGTGAGTAATCGCCTATCGCCTTGAGGATGAGTAGTCGGTCATCGCCGGTAAGGATCAGTAATCGCCCAGATTGCACATGATCGCCGTGTGTTAAGGTTGGGAGATCAGGTGGTCAGCAAGTCGCCGAAAGAGCACATCGCCGGGTGCTTGAGAAGACTTGGCATGCACTTGTTGTATGGTCTAAGTACAGAGGATAAGTGGCATATCTGCCACCATGTGTAGTGTGAGCTGCAATGCCCAGGGTTAACCAACTCGCCATGTTAAGGTTGCGCCCAGAGTAACCTGTGTACTAAGCTACTCCCTGTGTGGATAACTTAGTCGCAGGGGCACAGTGGAAGTAACGTTTCAGCTGCAGACACTCCAGATGATGACACGTGTACGACCAGACGTTATCCACGTGTCAAGAGGAATAACCGTCAGGAGAGAGAAAAACTCAGGTATATAAGCGAAACTCTTAACGAATTAAGGAGAGGTTTTTTCAGATTCTCATAGCTCACACATCTGAGAGTTTCAGTCACACACGGGTCTCACAGAGAGATTCAGATATAGTTTTGGTGTTCCTGTTGCCTGACTTGAGCGTCGGAGCTACAACGGCCGCTAGAGGCGCCGTCTGTGTGTTTTGCAGGCAGCGTTTGGAGTTCCGGTGGTGGTTCTTGGAGCGTTCCTGCAGAATAGATGGCTAGACGAAGGAGTGACGAGGCAGTCCTCCACGTTCGAGTCAAGCGGCCGGAACAGTGAACGAAACCATTTCACCAGATTTGGTGTGAATGAAACCATCTTAACAGATTTGGTGTAAACGAAACCATCTCACCAAATTTGGCGTGAACAAAAACATCTCGCCAGATTTGGCGTGAACGAAACCATCTCGCCAGATTTGGGGTGAACGAAACCATCTCACCAGATTTGGGGTGAACGAAACCATCTCACCAGATTTGGTGTGAACGAAACCATCTCGCCAGATTTGGTGTGAACGAAACCATCTCACTAGATTTGGTGTAAACGAAACTAACTCACCAGAATTGGTGTACCCCATACGAAACCAGCTCGCCAAAATTTGGTTTGAGCGCTAAAAGGAAAACCTCGCTTTTGGAAAATTTCCAAGAAAGGAAAAATACAGGTTCATGATTATTCAAGTTTGAGCCTTATGCGTATAAGGGTTTTAAGCACGAACATCACGAGCAAAAACACCCCAGCATGATGATTCGAGCTAAACTAATGATTTCTGTCTCAGTGTGATGATGAGCTCAGGATCTCAACGGAGACAAGTTGAAACAAAAATATAAATCACCAGGTTAGACATCAAGTTATCCTATGATTGGCTCTGTTAAGAACGTCATCCTTGCTATGTTTACTTGGCATAGTTAGACACATCAGTTACTCAAAATGCATTATGAATAACCTTGTTTCTTTAAAGTTGTTATTAGTGGATTGCGAAATCTGTATTATTGCTCATTACTTGGTTAAGTTATATTGGTCACATGCATCAACTCTAAACTGGAAAAAGAGCAATAAAGACTATACATTTATGCATAAAATGATATATTGTTCAGCCAGCCACAGAAGGTAAATAAACACAAGGAATTTAAGGTTGTTGCTCATCCTCACACATCAAGTACCCTTCCACCATGACTTTCCCGAGACTAAGTTAGGAGAAGCCAGTATCGGGATAGACACTTGCAGCTTGGACAACAACGTCCTCGAAGCTAGCGGCATATGAGTTGGCAGCATCGTCTGCGAGTTCCTCCTTGACCTTAGCCATCAGCTCATCCTTCTATGCCAACTCTTCCTTTTGTGTTGCCAACAGCTTGGCCCTTTCCTCCTTCAGCAATTCCCTTTCTTCCTTCACGACTCCACCTTAGTACGGAGGTGGTTGTTCCTTGCATAAAGACCCAAGGCCTCTTGAGATTTACTGAAGAGGAGGGCCTTGGTATCTTGGAAGCTTTTTCTCTGCTCCTCCACATCTAGATTGAGACCCTTCACCTGCTGGCCAAGTCCTTTAGACTTGGAAGCTTCCCCCTGGGCAGCGCTTTTTAGTTTGGCAAGAAACAACCAACTTGGGGCCAACGCTCACCCTAGTTTCCTGGTGGTTTGCTCCAGCATCTGGTCCTCCTCCAGGGGGTCCAATTTCTCTTTGATCTTAGGAGGGAGTAAGGCGTTTTGTATGGTGAGAACATGATCTGTGGAAGGATCCCACAGTCCCTCATCCTAGGTGTGTTCCTCCCTACTTTCCTGGATTGTAACCTCCCTAGAGGTTGAGGGGCGTAAGAGTGGGGAATGAGAAGGTGAAGGAGCTCGCCCACCTGAAATTGAGTGCATCATTTTGTCTTCTCTTGAAGACGAGCCCAGAGTACGTTTTGTCATCCTCCGAGGCCACCACTTCAACTATGGCCTTTCTACCGCGATCCTCGATAGGAGGCTCCTCCGCAGTAGCCGCAAGAGGCTTCTCCACAACGGCCTTTTTCTGCCTGGCCAAAGCAGCTAAGTTCTTCCATTTTGCACATTCAACATGTTGTCTGCATAACAAGCCAAGGTAAATTCAACAATTACACCAGCAATACAGAAACATCAATACCTGAATATAGCAAGGAATAGGAAGATACCGATGTAAGCCTTGAGTATTACTGGGAAAAACTCCTCTCGGATCAGGAAGGTAGTATCAAAAGCCACCTTGAGGTTGGAAAGATGGATGCACACCTCACGTTCAGGTGGGGGCAGGTCGTCCAGGTGTCTAGGACTTTGGAAGATAGGGTTTTGGGTCCAATACAAGGGAACCCATCCAGGAGGGTTAGATCCCTCTTGTTGCTTTAGATTTTGAAGAATTTCTTTTTAAAAGCCTTCTAAGATTGTTGGAAGAGGGATAACAAAGATCTGCCAGCAACCCCATTGAAGGACACCTAGAGTTGGTGTCCCAAACGTTTAGCCTAAAAAAAGTATAAGAAGACATCCACTAATGGTAGAAAGCCAAAGTGGGAACAAAGGATGGTGAAGGCCCGCATGAATACCCAACTATTTGGGTGTAACTGAGCAGGGGCAATGTTAACTTCGATAAGCAAGGCTCTCTCAAAGGGGAACAGGGGAAGGCGAAGAAGGACTTTTTGAAAAAGGGTGGAATAGAAGAAGTAGAAGGGGCCTTCGGGGTCTATTGACTCGTAACTACATATAGGTTCACCCTACCCGCAGGGTACTACGTTGACAAATTTATCGTGTTCTCTACCAAACATGGTTCTTTTAGGATGTTTTATACTCAACTTTCCTATAGTCTACTATCTTCTTCCTATAACTAAACTTTGAAGATTCGGTTAAAAGGTTCTCAAGGGCGCAAGGGTATTTCAACTGGTAATCCATCTAAAACCAAAGCAAGCAAACAAACAGGAAACATAGATACATTCAAATTCCAACAGTACATGCATTCATAAAAGAGAATAACTGGTGTGAACAGTAATATCAATATCACAGGGTATGAACAATCCCAGCGCAGTAAGCAAGAGCGAAGCGAAAGCAATAAAAGCACATTATGTGGATAGGGTAAGGTAAAGTTAGTACCTTTGTGATGATCAGAAAGGTTTCGAGGATGAGATTGTGTGGACGACGACAAGGATGCAACAAGTTTGAAGAAAAACGTGAAAAATGCTAAGAGCGTAATGAAACAATGGAGACGTTTGAGTTTCTAAAACCCTATTGTAGTAGGGGAGTGTAAGCGACAATGTTTTGTGACCATAGATGACAGCCACGTGGAAGCACGCGATGGAGTGTGGTGAGACGTCAACTCAGGGTACTGTGCACGTAGTGCTACTCATTTGCCACGTAGGACATCTCGGGTGAGAAAATAGCCTCTTCACTGAAGCAAGTTCAGCTCGAGCCTGGAGGGCTTGTGTACTGGACCAGAACTCGTAGTGCTCAGAGCTCACTGGTCGAACATTGGCATTTTTCTCAGGCAAGTCAGCTTGGCATATGAACCCCACTTGTATGTCATGTGACTGGGCTTCAGGTATGCGTATATATTAACTCTCATACATGTCTATAGTATAATCCTTCACGAATGAGATTAATTACTAAAGTAAAGAAACGTAATGGGCTTAGGGGCGTTCTTAGAGTGTCTAGGTCTATGATAAGTAAAGTATTAGCTGTAAAGCTCGAGCCCAGTAGAACTAAGGCAACCCAAGTAAAACTATATGCATGGCACAAATAACATATGAATGGATGTGTATTAGTGTGAACACATGAACGAATGATTATGGGTGGGACCTTGTGCCAAGGTTGCAAGGCTGACCCAATCTGCTCAATGGGCTCGAAACATGTAACAAAGCTGCTATGTGTTGATAATCAGTGGTATGCGCTTAAAGATAAAGAGGCTTAGAGATAAAGACATATATATATATATATATATATATATATATATATATATATATATATATATATATATATGGTTGCTCATATGTTTGTTACAACTACATATAGATATGTTTGTTAATATCATGTTAGATATTTTTTGTTACGTGTACATGTCTGTTGCACATAAAATACCTGTTGATGATTGTTGCTAACCCTAAAAAGATAGGGACATGCATGTATAACAGAAAGATAAGCCTACAGGTAAAGCATCCAACCCCAGAAGAGTCTGAACCAGTCATCGGAGTCAACCGATAAGAACAGAAGTTATAAACTATTAATAACTTAATATTTTATCATAAAAATTTGATTATTATCTGATTTTCATGTATTTCTTTTATTAGTAAAAAAATAACATAAATATAAAATATTTTAAAGATATCTCAACCTTATTAAAAAGAGATGACAAATTGTGTATCTGCATAACTTTAAAAAACGTCAAAAGGCTATAGATTAATGTTGAGTTGGCCACAATTGCCAAACATACAACAACAAAAAACCAAAATGAGTATTTAACAAAACAACAATCTTGCGAGCCATCCAACCTCAATCAAACAAAAGTTATGCCTTCACTTGTTTATAGAACTTTTATGACAACAATGTTGTACCGAGAGAAACTCCATACTTTGGACACAAAGGTTTCAGTAGCAAAACCTAGGAATTTTTTAAGATTGGAGATTAGGATGACAGAGTATATAGGGCCACCAGGATAACTTGTTTGTTTTGATTTCCCACATTGCTTCACGGTACCCCTACACAGCCACTAAGTATGCCTTTCCCAACCATCAGCACAAAAAAAGAAACTACATACTAGGACTTGTGACTCCATTACAGAGCAGAGACAAGACTTAACATGGAATTAAAAATTTTTAATAGAAATATTTTTTTTTATCAGCAAATTTTTAATGTAAAGATGGAATGTGAGAAAAAAAAAAAAACCAACCTACCTAAAAGTTGTAAGGCGATTCAATATCCAATCGAAATAGAAAAAATTAAAAGAATGTATATTAGATTTCAACCAAAGCCAATTCTTTAATTGAGCTATGTAAAAGCCTTCCTCCACATCTATCCTCCCTTGTTTAAATATAACTCTATTCCTATGATTCTAGATATCCCATGTCATTCTACTTTTGATCAATACTTTTGATTAATATGTAAGAGAAGAAATTGTTCAAAATGGCACCTGAGATTAACATGGTGGACAAACATTATGCCTATCCAACTTCAACATTTCAGACTAAAGATGTTATTTTGCTTAGTTTCATCATGATCCTGGCATAGGGGAGAAATTGTAGAGTTTAAAAACAAACCCTCTTTTGACTAAATTAATCCTATTGGGAACTTTACCCAATAAAAACTCTCAACACAAGGATTTGAGCACTAGGAAGTGCCTCAATAGACCAAAAATATTTGAAAAAATTGTTAATTTCATCCCTGGCTTGATTTTATAGGATATCATAAGCTGACCTAACAGAAAATGACCCGTTTTCTTCAGCAGCCCACACCCTTGTGTCATGTACATTACTGTGCAGTTTTACATTGTTTAAGACTTTATAAAGTTCACCTTCTTGTGCACTTTCCCACTCAAACCTACATCTTCTCCATTGTAATCTCCACTATACCAACCTATGTCAGTCCATGCACCAACCTCCCCCACGGATCTGCCTTGGTCAGTTGAAATAGAGTATAACTTAGGAAAGGAATGCATCAGATTCTCTTCACCTATCAATTTGTCCTCCCAAAATATAATTTTTTTCACCAACACCTATTTTCCAGAGGTTTTAGTTATGAAACCAAATTACGTTTTCTCCCTCACCACACATTTTACCTAAGTTACTCCACCATGATTGATACTTAAAATGTATACCATTTGGTTGACCAAAATCTAGCTCAAATTTAGACCGTAATATGTCCATTTCCCTTTGTCATTCGTCTGCAAACGCCAATTTCCCTTCACCAAAACTGTATTGTTAAATTTGCCTATGTCCTTATGATTTTCAAGGGTTATATTGAAATGGTTTAAATTGTTCAATTTAATACCCTTTTATTTAGTATATTACGTGGTGTAATTTAGAATTAATAATTTTGATTGCCTAATCATCTTAGGACAGTATAGATCTAATTTAATTTAAAGATACTAATTGTTCTTACAAAATTCAAGAAGGTCTCGATGCTTCCTCTGTCTCGTCACGCTTCTATTGATCCTAGTCAGCAATGTCACAAGATTTTCACTCTTTGGTCGATGAGGGTGGGGTGCTTGCAAAAGACACTTCGATGCCTAAGTATGCCTAAGTTAAAGCTCAGTATGAGGTAGGTGAGAGTAATAAATATTATTCAATGTATACCTTTGGGTTCGTTGATGTGAACATTTATAGAACTGTGATTGACCTCTGATATTGAACCTAAATTCAAGCAGGTTATCGGGTTAACCTTAGAGTTAAGGTGACATTCTATATTGTGATTACGTTAAACATATTATGTTAAGAAGTGTATGTTGGGAATATGAAAACCATATCGGTCAGGTCACCCAAAGAGTATTTGTCCAATGATCTTTATCAAGGAATCTCGATGTCATACTTTACAAATAAGTAATAACAAAAATTTGTAGGTAATAAAAAATTATCCACAAATTACGGACATGATCAAAATCCGTAGACAATCGGAATGTAAGTAAATTTCCCACAAATTTTATCTGTGGGTACTATTCTCATTAGTTATAATATTATTAATTTTAAAATATTTTTTTTTATTTATTGAAATCATTTACTATTATTATTATTATTAATATTTTCAACAATAAGGTGTTGGAAGAAATTGAAATAATCACAGATGAACTTTCTTCTCATATTATTATTATTATTTTTATTATAATTATTGTTATTATTATGATTATTATTATTATTAGTGTTTATATTACTAAAAAAATTATTAAATAAAAAATAATTTTTAAAATAAAAAATAATTAATTATTATATTAATTAAATTAGATATTATTTTATAAATTAAAAATTATTAATAATTAAAGTAATTTTTATTATTAATAAAAATTTATAAATTAATTTATAAATTAATATTCAATTAGTTATAAAAATTTTAGGGCTATGTCTTATTGGATTTTAACTTTGACTTTTGTACCAATCATCCACCTTTGCCTTTCCCCAACAAAAAATGACAGAAAGAAGAAAAGAAAGGAGAAAAGTGTGGAAATCGTCGAGGTCTCCCCGGAAGTTGCCGACGAGGCCTCGTCCACCTCTACTAGTGCCAGCATCGCGTCAGCTCCGATCTTAATGGGTAATAACTACAAGGTGTCTAAGTCTAAGACAATCTCACACTCGCTTTCTCCTTCAAAAACTGTCGCTGCTTCCATGGCCGAATTGGTTTTGACCTGTATAGAATTTCATAGTCGTGCCCTAGCAACTGTTTGTACTCCGACGCTCAAGTCAAGATTAAGGCAAGAAATACAAACGTATAGCAAATAGTTCTAATCTCAAATGCTGTGTACATTTGTCAATGCTTTGCTACCTGTTTTATAGCCTTTATAGGGTTCCTGCTGTCCCATCCTTGCGTCCAGGTGTTGCTTCCTAGCGAATTTAGGGTTACCTTTATGGGATTCTATCACATAATCTTCGTGCGCGTCTCGTGGCAATCTTCTATTCTTAGAATGCAACTCTCGTGGCAACCTTCCTTTTCTGGAGTGCTTAACTTGGGCGTGGGCGCTAAGGCATACGTTGTAACCCTAACGCCGCATAGGCATATCTTCTCTCTTAAACTAATAAGCACGTGCTTTTTATGTTGTTTCTTTCTCATAAGGATAGATCCTCTGTGCCAAAGTCTTACGTCACATGGAAACATGGAAACCCTGCATGCGTGACGTATCCACAAACCTTATTCATATTTTTACACGTGTGATTCTGTGGGCCTCTCTGTAGGCCCCATTGTGCCAACCTCTCCTTTGCCGACTTCTCGCTCAGGGGCCGACATCCAAGGTCTGGCCATTACAGGTTATCGGGGAAGAAGCATGTCAAGCGTCTTCAGCGGAGATGCAAAAATTAAAGCAAGAGTTGGTTGACTCCTCTAGCTCTCTGAAGGCGGAGCTTGAAGCCAACTCTGATCTGGAGGAGAGGGCTCGGATCGTCGAGGCCGATAGGGATCTGTTTGCCAGGGAGTTGGGGTCGCTGAAGTCCCGACACATGGAGCTGGAGGAAGACTACTCTTTGCTCCAATGTAATGAGTCCCAACTATCGACCAAGTTAAAGGAACTGGACAAAGTTTGGCTGAGACTGTCATTGTTCAGGATGAGGCCATGAAAAAGAAAGAGAGCGTGAGACCACAGTTACAAAGTTTCAAGATTACATACTTGGCGTTCACGACAAAGGGTTTAACTAGGTTGTCCGACAGGCAACCTTCCTTTACAACGTCATATAATTAATAAGATTCGTACAACCATTAAAACATTTACTGAGAAGAATAATATATATGATGTTCAACCTAACAAGCCAACAACATTGGAAGATGTCATGGATTGGGGAAAAAAATAGAAAATAGAACTTAAGTACCTTGCATTAAACCTCAACCCCATTAGTGTTTACAATCTCATATGTTGCAACAGCATCCTTCATTTTAAGATGAGCAAAATGAATTTTCATCTCTCAACAACCCATCTGCATTGGTAGAGATTAGTTGGGTTGGGTTAGGGAAATGGAATAGTGAAATTATTGACATTCGCTTTTATATACACAGTAATAAAAAAACTAAAACACATATAGAAACCTACTTGTGGCCCATTTGAAGTGAAAATTTTGGAGTTCTTGCTTTAGAAAGCACAAATGAATCATGCATGGCTTTCTTTTTCGATGGTGTTGTTGACAACTCCAATTCTGTGCAATTCTTAGTCTTTCATATCATTCGTAACCTTTCTCAAACCTATTAGATAAAATTTATAATTCATAGATGCTGATTGTTGAATGTTCAATCAAGAATGTAAGAGTAAGATTAAGCTACCTGAAGTTACATTTCCTATACTTATTTGTTGAAAAATAGCTGACATACCCTTTTTAAGCCTATAAGATGAAGCTTGATATGATTCAAAAATAAAGAGAGAAGCAAATGGAGCATAAGCTTTTGATGGGGCAATTACTTTTCCTGTTGCAATGAGGCAACACGAATATGCTTTTCATGGAGTAATTGCTTTTTATTCAAAACATCCGTGAATGGGTTTTTTAAAATATTTTACAATAACTATGTAGTCATTCATGATAAATGCATCATCAAGACTGGATGGTAGAGCTGAGTTTTTCAAGTTTTGAGCTTATCACTCAAGCATCATCTAGAATATATGACAAGCATACAACCAGAAACAATGCAGCAGCTAGGATAGTCAAACTCTATCAATTATATTTCCGTAAACAGGAAGCACAAAGCACAAACTAATTTCTCACAAACCACAAGTAGAGAGGTAAATAGTAAAAACACAAAGCATAAAGAAAAGACATTAGAAATTAAAGATTTACCTCAGAATACGAAGCACCAAAGACAAAGAGTTAAAATAGATAACACAATTAATTGATTTATATTGGAAAAACATGTGTTTTTAACGATTAGAGCATTTTTTGTCAGCAAAAACGAAAACCCTAAATCAAAGAAAGGAATAATGACTTACCAATGAAAACCCTATAGTAGTGAAGAAGACGAAACTGTACGGTTTGCGATTGGAGCCTTAGCAATTGTGATTGGGAGTGGAATGGTGGGGGTGGAATCAGACTGGGATTGCGAGTAAATACGTTTGAGAGACTCGTTCATGAATGTGTTTGGGAGAAGGAAGGAAGGAATGTGGGTTTGGGTACAAAGGGAGGAGAGTGGTGGAAGGAATGAATGAAGGAAAGAACAGATGAAGAAAACAAGTGCATTTCAGAGTAATTTAGGAGAGTGATGAGTGACTATACACTGGAATCCGAATAGAATAATTAGGAGGAAGAATGTTTTGAATTTTTGGCTTAATCCCAAGTCCCACATTGGTGGGTTCATTGTTTGGGAGGAGGTTTGGGGGTTATAAATTAACCTCTCCTATTTGACTGTGGATCATCTCAAAGTTATAATATTTTCTCAGTCATTAATAAGAACGGGTTGTTTCAGCTGTACTAGGAGATTAGGCTAAATTGGCTGAACTCCAATAAAAATATTCGGGTGTATTTTTCTCTTTATCTCTTTTATTTTTTTGCTTTATTTATTAGTGTTATGCTGTTTTCTTTTCTGTAGTAGTATAGTGTTCAATATTATTTGTCGGGTAATTTTGTTAGTGTTTTGTCTAGTTCATTTGTTGTACTGGTTCATTTCACTAGTTATATTGTTTTGGTGGGAAAATTACCTGATTTTGCCAACAAGTGGTATCAAGAGTCGAAAGTTTGTCCTTAAGTTGTCTTTTTTGTAATATTGTAATATTGAATACTATATTTTGAGTCTGTAGTGACAAATCAAGAAGCGAAGGATGTATCTGGGGTGTCGGGCTCCTCGTCATCATGGTTGAGGTTCCCGGTGTCCACTTTGAAATTGGCGGTGGAAATATCTGATGGCACTGGCCATTTCGGCATGTGGCAAGGAGAGGTCTTGGACTCTCTTTTTCAATAGGGTCTTGATATTGCTATTGAGGAAAAGAAACCAGAAGAGATAAATGAGAAAGACTGGAGCATCATGAACCGATTGGCGTGCGGAACTATTCGATTCTGCCTGTCCAGAGAGCAGAATTATGCTGTAAAAAACGAGACTTCTGCACACAAACTGTGGAAGGCTTTAGAGGACAAGTTTCTGAAGAAGAGTGGTCTGAACAAGCTCCTAATGAAGAAAAGATTGTTCCGATTTGACTATCAACAAGGTACTACTATGAATGCACACATCACTATTTTTAATCAATTAGTAGCAAACCTGTTGAATCTTGATGCGAAGTTTGAGGATGAGGATTTGGCTTTGATGTTGTTATCATCTCTTCCTGATGAATTTGAACATTTAGAGACTACGCTTCTTCACAGGAAGGAGAATGCACTAGTGCAAAATGTATAAATAAATACGGTTTATTTAGTGCGGTTTTGCACTCAAACGCTTTCGTTAAAAACGTGGTGGCATTTTTGTAATTAAGTTTATTTAGAAGTGCGGCTATTTGTAAAGCCGCACTTGTAAATCAAGCCTTTGGATTTACAAAGGCGGCTATTTGTACAGCCGCCTTGGTAAATTAAAATGCTTTGATTTACAAGAGCGGCTATTTGTACAGCCGCCTTTGTAAATCAAAACGCTTGATTTACGAATGTGGCTTTACAAATAACCGCCTTTGTAAATCAAAACGCTTGATTTACGAATGCGGTTTTACAAATAGCCGCCTTCTTAAAACCTTTTTAACCCTAATTTCATAAACGCGCAACTTACATTTTGATACTCTCCTTTCTCTCACGCTTCGTTTCTCTTAACTGCTTCCTCCAATAACTGTGCTTACTCTTTTCTTTCTCTCTTCTTTGCATTGTCTTCGTGCCATTGGTAAGCATTGTCTTCCTCTCTTCTTCTTCACCATTCACCATTGATTTTTGTATGTTTTGCATTTCTCTTCTGTTTTGTCTTATGCCATTGCTAAGGTCATGCTTCATTGGGAATGTTTTTGTTTGCTTTCTGCTGTGCCTTCCTCGTCGCTGTTGTCGCCTTGCTCCGTCATATATTTGCGTTTCATTGGGGAATTTTTATTTGCGTTTTTTGGACTTCCATTGGGATAAAATACGAAGAGGTATGATATGGATGCACTAAGACATAAAAAAAACGCTAAAATAATAACCATGTTCTTCAGAAAAGATAAAGGTTGAGAACTTTGATTGGAAACCCAATCAATAGCGAAAAAGAAAAGAAACCCTAAACGCCTCTTGTAAATGCGATTTATAATTTATAAATCGAATTTATGAATGCGGCTATATAGCCGCATTGGTATCTCTTCGATTTACAAGTGCGTGCTGATCAAATGCGGCTATATAGCCGCCTTTATAAATTCAAAATAACCGCACTCGTTTGGCTTTTCTGCACCAGTGATGTGTCGTTAGATGCTGTTTGTTCTGCTTTGTACAGTCATGAATTGAGAAAGCAGGATAAGATGAAAACCAAATCAACGACATCAGAAGAAGTATTGGTGGCAAAAGGTCGTCAGCAAAGTCAAACAAAGGGGAGAAGAGGAAGGTCTAAGTCTAAAGGTAGAGTCGTTGCCAAAGATGAATGTGCTTTCTCTCATGAGAAAGGACATTGGAAGAAAGACTGTCCAAAACTACAGAAGAAAGGGAAGGCTCCGTAAGATGCAAATGTTGCAGAATGCAAAAGTGATGTGGAGTTAGATATCTCTTTGATTGTCTCACCTTCAGCATCATTGCATCCAGATGAGTGGATATTGGATTTAGGTTGTACTTATCATATGTGTCCCATTTGGAAATGGTTCTTTGAATTTCATGAATTTGATGGTGGGGTTGTTTACATGGGTAATGATAATCCATGTTAGACAGCCGGGATAGGTTCAATCAATTTGCGGAATCATGATGGATCCACTAGAATTTTGCGGGATGTGCGGTATGTGTCAAAGTTGAAGAAGAATCTCATTTCATTGGGGGCTTTAGAATCTAAAGGCCTAGTTGTGATCATGCGAGATGAAATTCTTAAAGCAACTTTAGGAGCATTGGTAATGATGAAAGGCATGAGGAAGAACAATCTGTATTACTACCAAGGTAGTACAGTTGTGGGGACAGTAGCAATATCAACTTCTAGCACTAAGAAGGATGCTGAGGCAACAAAACTGTCGCATATGAGGTTGGGACATGCTAGAGAGAAATCTTTGCAAATTCTTGCCAAGCAGGGATTGTTGAAAGGTACGAAGGCTTGCAAATTTGAATTTTGTGAGCATTGTGTTCTGGGAAAACAACGAAGAGTGAACTTTGGCACTGTAATTCATAATACCAAGGGTATTCTTGATTATGTGCATTCAGATGTGTGAGGACCTACCAAGACTCCGTCAATCGGAGGTAGGCATTATTTTGTCACTTTTGTTGATGATTTTTCTAGGAGAGTTTGGGTGTTTACCATGAAGAACAAAGATGAGGTGCTTGGAATTTTCCTTAAGTAGAAAGCTCAAGTTGAAAACTAGGCAGGAAGGAAGATCAAGGTTCTCCGAACAGACAATGGAGGAGAATACAAGAGTGATCCGTTCCTGAAGGTATGCCAAGATTGTGGCATAGTTCGACACTTTACTATTAGAAAAACACCACAACAAAATGGGGTGTCGGAGTGTATGAACACGACACTTGTGGAGAAAGTTTGTTGTATGTTGTCTAATGCTGAGTTAGGCAGAAAGTTTTGGGCTGAGGCTGTGACATATGCTCAACATCTTGTCAATCGTTTGCCATCATTTTCAATAGATGGAAAAACCCCATTAGACGTATGGTCTGGAAAACCTACAACTGATTATGATTCTTTGCATGTTTTTGGTTCTATTGCATATTATCATGTGATTGAATCAAAGTTGGAAACACGAGCAAAGAAGGCTCTTTTTATGGGCTTTAGTCTTGGAGTGAAGGGATATCGTTTGTGGTGTCTAGAGGCACAGAAGACGATTATCAGCAGGGATGTTACCTTTGATGAATATGTCATGTTAAAGAAGATAAGTCAAGAAGGAGCTGATAGTACTCCGCAGTAGGTGGAGTGTGCTCCGAAGCAAGTGGAGTTTGAGCAAACAGTAGTGATCCCAGCACGAAACACCACTAGTGACTCTCCTATGACAGAAGAAGAGTCAGATGAGGAAGAGGTTCCTACCCAAGAACCTCAACAACAATCGGCGCCAATTGCAGTTAGAAGACAGAGACGAGATATTCAGAAGCCTTCTCGTTTCATGGACATGGTTGCCTATGCACTTCCAGTTCTTGATGACATTCCATCCACTTACCTAAAAGCCATTATGAGTTCAGAGAATGGTAATTGGGCAGGCGCAATGGAAGAGGAGATGCAGCCTTTGAAGAAGAACAAGACATGGAAGCTGGCACAATTACCAAAAGGTAAGAAGGCAATTAGGTACAAATGGGTATTTGCAAAGAAAGAAGGATTTCCTAATAAAGAAGATGTTTGCTACAAGGCAAGGTTGGTTACTAAAGGATTTACTTAGAGGGAGGGAATTGATTATAATGAGGTATTTTCTCTAGTTGTTAAACATTCCTCCATTCGAATTTGTTGGCCTTGGTAGCACAATTGAATTTGGAGCTAGCTCAACTTGATGTAAAGACTGCGTTCCTACACGGTGATTTGAAGGAGGAAATCTATATGACTCAGCCAGAAGGATTCAAGGTTGCTGGTAAAGAAGATTGGGTTTGTAAACCTAGCAAATTGTTGTACGAACTGAAACAATCTCCAAGACAGTGGTACATACGATTTAATAAGTTCGTGAAGAATCAGAAGTACAAGAAAAGCAAATACGATCACTGTGTGTATTTGCACAGACTTCAAGATGGTTTCTACATTTACTTACTCTTATATGTTGATGATATGCTAATTGTAGCAAAGAGCCAAGTTGAGATTGACAGATTAAAGGCTCAGTTAAGTAAAGAGTTTGAGATGAAGGATTTGAGGTAAGCCAAGAAGATTCTCAGCATGGAGATAAACAGGGGCAGAGAGAGGGGGGAACTTTGGTCGTCACAGAAGTAGTATTTGCAGAAGTTACTACAACGTTTTGGTATGCACGAAGATACAAAACCTGTAAGTACCCCACTTGCTCCTCATTTGAAATTGAGTAGCCATTTATCTCCGACGACTGATGAAGAACGAAAACACATGGCGAAAGTCCCAAAAGCAAATGTAGTTGGAAGCTTGATGTATGCAATGGTGTGTACGAGACCAGATATTTCACAGGCAGTTAGTGTTGTTAGCAGGTACATGCATGATCCAGGCAAGGGTCATTGGCAAGCTGTGAAATGGATTCTATGGTACCTCCAAAATACCGTAGATGTTGGATTGGCATTTGAGCAACATGAATCACTTGGAAAATGTATAGTTGGATATTGTGATTCTGATTATGCAGGTGATTTGGATAAGCGACGATCTACAACTGGCTATTTGTTTACTTTAGCAAATGTGCCAGTTAGTTGGAAGTCAACCTTGCAGTCTATGGTGGCTTTGTCTACGACAGAGGCAAAATATATGGCGATTACAGAGGTTGTGAAGGAAGCAATTTGGCTTCATGGGTTGCTTAAAGATTAGGGAGTTGGTCAGAAACAACTTGAGGTATATTTTGACAGTCAGAGTATTATTCATTTAGCAAAGAATCAAGTCTTTCATGCACGGACGAAGCACATTGATGTGCGCTATCACTTTGTGCGTGAGATTCTCGAAGAATAGGAGATTGTTCTCCAGAAGATTCACACTATGGAGAATCCTGCAGATATGCTCACCAAGGTGGTTACAAGGGCCAAGCTTGAACACTATTTAGACTTGGTTAATATCTTGCACATTTGAAGTTGGCGCCCGGAGGCGCAAATTTGTAGCAATTATTTTTTTGGTTATATTTGTTTGAGAAGATTTGTATTTGGTGGGACTTGAAATTAAGCCAAGATAGAGATTTGTTGACTTTTTGGCTTAATCCCAAGTCCCACATCGGTGGGTTCATTGTTTGAGAGGAGGTTTGAGGGTTATAAATTAACCTCTTCTCCTTCACTATAGATCATCCCAAAGTTGTAATATCTTCTCTCTCATTAATAAGAGCGGGTTGTTTCAATTGTGCTAGGAGATTAGGCTAAATTGGCTGAACTCCAATAAAAACATTTGGGTGTGTTTTTCCCTTTATCTCTTTTATTTTTCTACTTTATTTATTGGTATTATGTTGTTTTCTTTTCTGTAGTAGTATAGTATTCAATATTATTTATCGGGTAGCTCTGTTAGTGTTTTGTCTAGTTCATTTGTTGTACTGGTTCATTTCACTAGTTGTATTGTTTTAATGGGGAAATTACCCGATTTTCACAACATAATGGAATTGGGAAAATAAAAAATACAGATAATATATACACTAAAAATGACTTCTTAAAAAATGACTATTAAAAACTTCATATTTTCCATAGAATAGCATATCTTTAACTATTGCATTATACACTAAATAGTCATATTTTTAGATAATTTTCATATTAAAATCATCATTTTTAACATGTATTTTTATAGTGAAATGTGAAAATTAGAAAAATCACAATAATAGATGATTGAATTGTGATTAGTTTAATTTTTAAAACTTTTGACAAACATAGTCTCAGTATGCATCATCAGAAAACATTTATTCTTAAGATCACAAATGATAAATGTTTCATCTGAGCTTATGGAGACACAAGTTTGAAGTGAACTTATTTGTTGAAAGAAAATTATTTAATTAAGTGTGTTTTTTTATATACATTTCTTAGCAAGTTATATATGATGAAATAAAGAAGATGCACCCAACACTTCATAACATATTTAGTCAAACGAACATATTTGAAATGTTATTTTAAACTGAGTTTCTTTCTATAAGAGGTCAAGACAAACATAGATTGTTCAACTCATCTGAATCACTTGATTAAATGCCAAATCATGGTTTCTACATTTGATCAAACACCAAAGGCATAAATTAAATACTTAGAAGAAATTCTGATAAAAACATGTTTAGTTTATATACTTTCATTATCTCATATTAATTCTCCTTCTTGGGTTAATGTAGATTAAAATAACATGTAAAGGAGAATTTCCATTTACTTCAGGTGAGCAACAAACAAAACCTGGTTTGGAAAGGTTTCTGGGTAGCGATAGTAAGGAGCATCTGGGAACAAAGGAACAATGTTGTCTTCAAGCAAGGAGTAGTTAATGTTGAAGAGATTTTTCAGATGGTGCAACTTAAATCTTGGTTGTGGTTGAAATACAAGGTACCCTCATATAACCACTCCTTTAGGGATTGCGTTCTAAATTCCCTCCCATGCATTAGAAGCCTTAGGTAATGTCTTAAGGGGAGGAAGGGTCTTTCGAACAAGAGTAGATGTGTAGATGTATGTGGGAGCTACTATTTTGTATGCTTGTGAGATGGGCTATTGTATTGTCAAAAGCCTGTGTCTGTTTGTGTTCACAAGGCAGGTGCATATCTATCTTCTATTGCAAGGTCAGGTTTAAGAGGCAACCGTGGTAGCTAGGTTACTTCTTGGAGTTTGATAATGGTAGTATGAATATGAAAGCAGAGTGAAGGTGCAGATTAGATGAAGGAGCACGGACGACCTTTGTGCACACCTTATGGCCAGTTTTATGCAGCTCAAATTGGTCTAGGCATGAAAGAAGTCTTTAATTTATGTACACGGTCAACCTTTCTCTACTGTCAAAAGGGACTGATGCAGGTTGGGCTGCATAATTCTGCAGTTGCTGCAGAATGAATTCTGGATGTTACATCTTAATATAACAGATCTATATACAACTCCATCTTCTTGTGCTCTGAACCTCCCTAGTTACGTGTTTATGCGGTGTCAATTTGTGCAATTTTTCGCGCTCACTTGTCTATTTGGCCAGGTAGTAAGTATAGCAAGTTGAAGAAGGTCTTCAATGCAAATCTAGAATAATCTGCAAGGGTGCCAGAAGTGTTATTTCAGCCTGATCTGTAATGGCATTACTGCTGCTATGCAATCTTGTTCATGGTGCTGATCCTTCCAGCATGTGTTAGCAAGTGTGAAAGGATGTTTTAAGAAGTCTTAGTCTATAGGTGTTTGAGGGCAGTTTGATGGAGGTGCAGGGAAAACATAGTGCAAAAGATGTTGGTTTGGACTATTGCAGATCCAACCAGTGCAGAGAATAGGTGCAAAGTTCTTAAAGGGTGCTAATTTATGTAGCACATATATGCAGAATTGAGGCAATCTCAAGCCATGATCTGGTTCAATTCTTGTTCAAGTTTGTTTTGGTTCTGTTGGTTTATGTATCGTGGTTTGGATTGTGTATAAGGGTTGGGACACCCTTGAAGTGTCTCCTTAAATTAATTAATTCTTTGCTAATTAAAAAAAACACAAAGTAAAGGAGAATAACACACAAAAAATGCACTCAACAATTTATACCGGTCCAAATGTCGCAATAGACTACATCCACATCTTGACCAACAAACCAAGTTCAACTAGGCAAACTATTGGTGTGAAGTACACACAAGTATTCTTTCCCACGACACTTCTAGCTCAAACAAGTATTCCTTCAATTGTTACTCCTTACTTAACTCGAGTATTTTTTCAACTGCCTACCACTCTTGGCTCACACCCATCAAGGAGTATTCTTTCCCAAGTCATTCATGGCTCGACTGAGTATTCTTTACCAAGCCACTCCTGACTTAACTCAGTATTCTTGACTCTAGTCAGTTCTAGCTTAACCGAGTATTCTTGACTCTAATCACTCTTAGTTTAATGAGTACTTTTGACTCCGACCACTCCTAGCTTAATTGAGTATTGTTGAATCCAACCACTCTTGGCTTAATGAGTATTATTTTCCTTTAGCCACTCATGGCTAAAATACAAGGATTTTAGGCTTGAATGATAATCTGATTATCTATTCTAACTATTAGGGAGGATAGTGTTTGATGATGAATACAATATTTAGGCTTTATCTCATAGTTTAGATCATGTTTTTGCTCTTTAGGGAAGGATTATGTCTTTCGACGAATAGAACGGTAAGTTTGTTAGAATTGATGGCTAAAACAAGAAGGGAGGTGATTTTTTTTTGAAAGCTTTTCGCAAGTGTTTGGTTAAGAATGAATTCCTTTATCAATTCACAACGACAAAGATCAGAGAAGCCAAATGAAATCAAGTTTTCAAAATACGAAGCAGAATATTAACAGATTGAATTATCGTTATAACCGGTTGATTATGTGTTAGAGATTAAGAGCAAGTTTAGTCAGTTAACACATCAACAATATAATCGATTGTTATTTAGTTGCAACCGGTTGTTTATGGCAGAACCGAAATATCAAACAGATTTAAGAGAGAAATGGAGAGATTCACACAAAGCAATTATACTGGTTCACTTTCTACATAGCTACATCTAGTTCCCAGAACCATACTGGGCAATCCACTAACTTGTAATACACAACACATTACAATTATATACAATTACAAAGATTAGATCTTTACACATAAGATCAACCACACACAACCTTTACAATATAAACCAAACTACAAAGCCCTCTGCTTTCGCAGATTAATTGTTATCACACCCTATTACAATTACACAGATACAAGAAATGATTTAAGGAAGGAGTAAACCTGAATTACGAATTCTAAAAGCGCTTTCTTGATCAAAACAGAAGCTATTGAGCAATCTTGAACTTTTTCGTGCAAAACTTTCTCAGCACAAACTTTCAATTCTCTCTCTCAGTTTTCTGTAGAAGATTGGTGTGTTTTTCATTGTCTTAAAGAGAGAAGAAGGTTTCCTATTTATAAGATTTCAGAGGGAGCTCATAAAGAGAGCCAGTTGTAATTGGCCTTAACAGAATTTTCCAAAAATAGTTTGAAATACAAATTTTAACCGACTAAAATAACGAGATAACCGGTTAAAATTGTTACAACAGTTATAAAGTTAGTTTGAAAACCCCTCAGATAGTCCATGAAAGAACAATCAGTTAAAATGAAATTATAACCAATTGTTTTATCATAGTTTTCAAAAACACATTTTCTTTCTTAAAAACAGATTGCTCAGCTTGTGTTTGTGATTAAGAAAGAACTTACAAATTATAAAACACGCTAAAAGATTCTAAACAACAGCAGCTACTCCAGCAACACAAGATCTTCAGGATTCTGGATTCATCAAAGCCTTGACTCAACAAAGTTCACTCACCTGGGTGATTGGATAAACACCCTTCCTATTTTTCATCATGCTCTTCTAGATCCATATATTTTGATAGTGTTGCTACTCTGAGCTCTAGGATCTTTTTTTAAAGCTTTAGGGATTGCTCTATGCCTAAAGAGCGTTTTGACATGGTGCAATCTCCTCTCTAGTTCTTCCTCTTGATGACAGACTTTATATATGCGTCAGAAGAAGATAAAGTTGAGAGACCATTCATTTCTAATGCCTTTATGCATCTTCGTTTCTTGGATATGATTGTTGCATTAAATTTGCTCCATGTAGCTTTAAATGTTCTTCTTTTTTATGCAACATCCTGGATGGTTAGAAGTACACATCTCTCTCAGCAGCAAATTCTTTTGTACCATCCCATGGTAAAATTACACTTCGCAAAGGGCAAATAGATGGGCTAGAATTGAAAAAGTGTTGTCAGGAGAGTTGGTGGTCATTGCAGCTTTAGGTCGACTCCTAGGAGATTTTGAATATTGTTACTTGGCATGATTCTTCTTGGGGCGATTCTTCTTGGGACAGATGTATAAGAAAATATATGTGATATAGACTCAAACTTTAGAAATATTCTTTAGACTTGTGTTAGCTTTGAGTTTGTTTTAAGGTTATCATCATCACTTTTTTATCATATGGTTTGGTTGGTCTTCATGATGCTCTTTTTGTTTAATGTTCATAAACACTTATCCGATGAAATGAAAGATCTGCTTAGTGCTCTTTCGTTTGTTCTTCAATCTTCAACTGATAAACATTGTGGTTAGTCAACAAGCTTTTAACGTCTAACAAACAATGTGGTAATACGATTTTTTCATGCCTTGTTGGTTTCAGCACTTAATGAAAATAATATCAAAGTGTTTAACTTTTGCTATAACAATCTCTTCCTTATTGATGATGCTTAAAACAATAAAAGTTAGCATGTGATAAGTGTCATATTTCAATAATATTTCATATTAAAACACAGACACTTATAGATATTTATTGAAAGAAAAATATAATTTAAACCCTAACTGATGAATTTAAACCTTTTTACATACTTTGTGATTAAATATGAATAAGAACGATTTATTCCCAAATTTGTGTTAATTTCAGGATTCTTGGAAAAAATGGAGATGAAAGAGGAAAAGGAAAATATACCAGATAAAAGGGAAAACACTACAAGAAAAGTTGGTATTGGATATAACCCAAATCCGTATGTAAGATAATAAATCTGTATGTAAAACATAGTTACATATGGAAAAAAAATTATGTAAAATTGTCATAGGTAACTATTACATACAGATTCAGAATCTGTATGTAATTACATACGGATATATCCGTTTGTAACTATTTTCAGGTTTATATATGGATATATTTGTATGTAATTATGTTCAAGTTTACATACGAATATATCAGTGTGTAACTATGCTTATGTTTTTTAAAAAATTGAATTGTTTTAAGTGAACTTTGACGGACGGTTAGATGGTTAATTTTTTTTTAGAAAACCTGATTATCAATTTAAAAACCTAGTATAAGCAAAAATAGAGAATGCAATATTTATTTTCAATTGGGTTCGAATATCCAAATACATTAATCTTGCTATTATCAAAATCCAAATTCCAAAATAAATTATTATTTTTTCAATTAAGTTCAAAAATCTAAATTTAATTATAATAGTAATCTTAAATCTTTGTATAATCAAAATCTATAGTGTAGTAAATATTTTCAATTCAGTTCGAAAATCCAAATACATTAATCCTGTTATTATCAAAATCGATAATCCAGAATGCAGAATTTTTTTGCGGTTTAGTTCTAAAATCCAAATGCATTATGTAATTAATAGCAATATTGGGAGATCCAAATCCAGAATCCATAAATCACAATACGTTTGCAATTGAGTTAAAAAAATGAAAATCCATCATATATGTGTAACTATAATAATAAATCTTTCTATAATCAACATCTAGAATATAGAATATAGAATGCAATATATATTTCCAATTCAGTTGTAAAATCCAAAACCAAATCCAAGTAACAACAAAAATATTTTAAAACTAAAGTTAATACAACCAATCCAAATAGACAACAACAATATTTAAAAAGTAAAATTAATACAAACAATCCAAATCCAAAACAAACTAACAGTCTTTGTGGCGTCTAATTTTACTCTGAGCTCCTTTACATGAACAACTCTTGTTGTAATACTTCTCTGCATCATAGGAGATATTAATGTGTTTTTTGTTCTTTTTTCAATATGTGTACGTAAACTTATATAATTAAAAATACAAAATCAACATAATTATTTTCTCTTTCTTTTTTTATAAATCACTTGCAAAAACACCCTGTAAGTTTTGAATCTATAATCTCACTCCACTCTCGCTCACAAATCAAATCTTAGATATTTGAGGAATATTCTTAAGCTACACATCAATTGTCACTAGCATGTTAATCTCTTTGTCAATATCCAATATAAAAGACAAAACTAAAGTATCCAAATTATAGACAAACACTAGCAATGTGGAATTAATAAACTAGTCATATTTTGTACTTGCTTGTGTATTAGGTGAATGCAAGAAAAAAGTGCAAATAAACAGACTCTTAATCATTGGATTCTATAGTTCAAACTTTATTAATTTAAGTGTAGTGCTTACTAGTTTGTCTTTTTCAAGAGTGAAACATATATCTCCTCCACATGAAAATCAATTTGCAGAACATTTTAACGATGGAAAAATCAAAGTATATAACATGAATAAAAAAAACTATATATTGGGATAGAAATTAACAATGCAGAATTTTTAAATGTGAATGTACAATTACAAAGGAAAAATTTACACCCTAGCAAATCTAGAGTCATAAATGAATTCTGGTCAACTATGAGCATCCATGAATGGAATTAAAATGAAAATTAGAAAAGAATTTCCCATCTCCATCCTAAAAATTGCATACCATTCTTTAATATGACCAATGAACACAAACGAAGAACAAGATCTACACTTTACTCTTGAAGAATGAGGGAAAAAATGGGAAAGAGGTGAAATTTGTAGGTTTGCTCTGAAGTAAACTAAAAACGAAAAGAGGGAAGTTTTGAGCTCGTGTGGGAAAAATGAAAAACCTAAGCGTTAAGAACAACAACGCCACCAGCTTCATTAATCTTCTTCACTTTTTAAAAATCTGTATGTAAAATATTATATACGGATATAATTCCAATGTAAATATTTTAGTTGTTTTAATTAAATATGAAATACCTTACATACAGATAGAGTCCGTATGTAACTATTTCCATTTTTTTAATTAAATATGTAATACGTATATACGGATAAAATTCGTATATAACAATTTCTGATTTTTTTAATGAAAAATGTAATGTTGTATATATGGATATGATCTGTATGTAACTATTCTTGCTTCATGGCGCCAAAATTACATATGAATTATGTTCGTATGTAATTACTTTTGGTTTACATACGAAAAAATCCCTATGTAACGCTCAATTTACATACGCATTCGTATCCGTATGTAATAATTAGTATGTAAATAAATAATTTATTGTAGTGAAAGCTATAAGACTCCAACACTCGCCCAAGAACTTATTAATTTGAATTGTGGAAAAAAGTATTAATCAGACTTTATGTTTGAATATTAAATAGTGAAATAAATTAAACACAGGTTGGAAAAGAAAATGTGATTGAATCCGTATTCAAATGTAGTTGAATTTGTGATACATGAAAATTTAACAGGATGATTGATTGGAATAGAGAAATACACAACAATAAGGAATAAGACTAATTAAACCAATTGAGTGTGTGAACCTTAAACCGTTTAAGAGTTTTATTGATGAATTGACGATTGTGGTTGCTTCATTTTTATTTTACGTTGCATCGTAAAAGAGCATGAAGATGATTAAGCCATTTGTGTTAATTAGGAATCTAGGGCCAAATACCCAACCTTTATGCAAATAGAATTCATTTTTTGCTAACCCTTTTGAGCAAAAAAGTTTTGTTATTATTGCACCTTAAACCTTGAATGATATATTTTCCTACGTATTGGCATGTTTAAGGAAGGAGAACATAGATGCAATACATATAGAAAAGAGAATGGTTGGTTCTAGTGTGTTAGAGTCTGAATAATTCAATTTTTGGAAATAGGAATAATGTATTCCTATTGATTGATTAAAAAAAGGGAAAAAAAGAGAAAGAAAAAAAAAGAGAGAGAAAAATTCATGTTGAAATCATGAATAAAAAAATGAGGGAAATTGTGAAGTTAAAGAAAATGGTGATTAGATAACACATATGTGTTGTAATTGGATTGTAGGTACGTTCTTCTTCTTTAAAATGTGCATTTTGTTATCTGAAAAATCAATACTTTTGGATGCCCAATCTCATTATAACCATGTAAAAGACCTCAAGATTCCTATTTCTAATATGTTTGTGATATGAAGGTGAAATTAAAAGCAACTATGATTTGTTATGATTCAGTGAACATAGAGAGAAACACTTACCTGTGACCATATGAAAAGAAATTCCTTGATGAATTGTCATTTTATTGTTTTAGTTTAATCCTGGAAGTCGATTGTATCTATATTGTACTATATTTGAATTTGGAAGCAACACAAGCTTCTAATTTAATCTTTTGTTTGGTGAATAAAGCTATTTTTATATTTAAATTCAAATAGAATTTAGTTATATTCATTTACTTTACTTGAGGACAGGCAAGATTCTAAGTTGGAGAAGTTGATAAGTGTCATATTTCAGTAATATTTCATATTAAAATACAGTCACTTATTGATATTTATTGATAAAATAACTATAATTTAACCCCTAATTTAAAATTTAAACCTTTTTACATATTTTGTGATTATAATATGAATAAGAACGATTTATTCCCAAATTTTTGTTAATTTCAGGATTTTAGGAAAAAATGGAGATGAAAGGGCAAAAGGAGAATATACAAGATAAAAAGGGAAAGTTGGAAGGCTCCAACACTTACCCAAACTCGTTTAAGCCAAAAGCCTCCTAGAGGATCTTGCCCAAGTGAGCTCAATCTCGCCCAGGCGAGATCATTTTAGAGACGTTGGGCTTGTTTTTGTCCAACTCACCTAGGCGAGCCCAATCATGCCTAGGCGAGAAGTCACTTAACCCAAGTCGAACTAGATTAAATATGAGGTGTGAGGCACAACCCTAAACATTCATTGGGAGAATAGGAGGTGATACCTAGAGGAGGCAACTGTTAAGGAGAAACATCATGGATCTTCTTTTCTTGCTTTCCATGCTTGTAATGGCCAACATGAGTGACTAATTTTACCCTTTGGGATTGGGAGTAATATGTTATAACTCTTATGTATTGAGGTGATATTTAACTATGATGTTTTGTTCTTAATTGATGAATGGTATTTTCATTTTATTTGTAATCCTTGTTTTACCATGATTTTGATCCTTAGGTTTGACTGAAACTTCTAAGTTTCTGACCTAAATGATAATGCTTAACATATTTGAATGTTATGATTAGATTTGAAATGTTACTATCAACATCTAATTGTTATGATAAAGAGTTTTTATAAATATGTGAGAAATCGATATAAATGAATTTTGTTATAATTACCTTTTTCATCCCTACATTTAAGGTCAATGTTAATTTACTACAGTGGTTTTTAAAAAAATCAATTTGGTCCCGAGGTTTTTAAAAAAGTGTGTAATTTGGTCCTTTTTGTTTAATTTTTACAAACAACGTTAGCTGATGATTTGGCACACACAATGTCATTAATATGCAAATGTGGATTGTACACATAGGCAACAACTTTTAGGGTTTTTTCCTCTTCCCTACATCCATTCTAACTATAACCGCAACATCGTCGCAGGTAGTCCCACGGCAGCGCACACCATGTAATTCCTGGCCTGGTTCGTGATGCGGAGGCTGGTGTTTGGAACGCAAGAACAGAAGCAGAAGGGCACGAACGGGATTCGCATACTTGCTAGAACTAGCATTTTCAATAGGGCTTGTTTGATTGAAGTGGGAACAATGCCTCCTCTACTAGAACTTTTAGCATCTGGGTCTGACGATAAGTCCACTCAAGAGAACACAATCTCTGCTTTATTGAAGCTATCTAACCATCACAAGGGAGAATCCATTGTGAAGGCTGTGAAGATCATGAAGGTCAGAAAACCCTAAAATCGAAGAAGGGGAAAACACTTTGATCGATCATTTAAGATGAAACCCTCAAATTGGCAAAGGGGAAAACTCTTTTGATCCCTAATTTTGAGTTGAAGTTTATAAGTTATTGTGATTATTATGTGAATCAATGAATGCTTTTTTCTTTGAAGGTATTTCTCGTGCTAGGAATGTTCCTCCAACTGGTACCATTGCTCATAGCCAACAAGTTAGGGGTTTGACTACTAGATCACCACTACTTCAGTCCAAAATCAAAGCGGTGAGGGTGAAGGGTGAAGTGGGGGTCATGACGGGGGAGAACAGATGGAGGAAAGAAGAAAAAATCCTAAAAGTTGGTGCTACGTGTACAGTCCACATTTGCATATTAATGACATTGTGTGTTCCAAATCATCGTCAATTAACGTCGTTTGTAAAAATTTAACAGAAATGACCAAATTACATACTTTTTTTAAAAACCTTGGAGCCAAATTGATTTTTTTAAATACCATTGTAGTAAATTGAATGTTGACCTTAAATGTAGGGACGAAAAAGATAATTATATCATGAATTTTCTATAGGCATCAATATCAATCAAATGATAGAATATTACTATGTCTTTCAAAATACAAAAGAGTAAGAGGAATAAACCCCAATCCCAATTGAATCAACTCTTTACTTTGATTTTATTTAATTTTCATGCAAACTATTTTCAATATCAAATCAAATCAAATTACTATACATATTCTTATACTTAGTGAGTGTTACTATTAGGATTTGAAATAATTGTTCCTTGTGGGTTCGATATCTGTCCTTAGGAACAAATTATTACTTCTAACTTGGTAAACTTGCCTAAAAAGGAGTCATCAACATGAAGATTAATAATAGCATAAAAATAGATCATGACATAACATAAAATTGATTGATCGGTTGATCAATATCTTCTTTGACATCAACCTTGAGTTGCAGGATTCATTAAAATCTATAACTCAATTAGTGTAAGATGATCTTTTTTAGTTGAATATTTTAACGAATATCTACAGCTTATCAATGTGCTTGTAAGAGTGCTCCCTTTAGCTTGTGCATCTTCTTTTCTAAAGCCTTCCCTTGAGTTTGTAAACTCATTTTCTGCTTCTTTTCTTTGAGACTCCCCCTCAAACGTATGCTCAAACAAACATGGGTTTTGAGCATTAGAGCCCTCTTTTTTTCAGGGCCCTCTTGGTCGCTCTTCCCTCCTTCTTACTCTCCCTTTTTTTAAGCATAATCAATGAAGGGGTGAATAATAAGCAATAGGTGGGTGAGGTCACTATGAATGTTGTTGGTGTTGGACATATAAAGATATACTAGAAGGCCTATTTTTTAAATTCAAGACCTAAACCTTGAATCCTAAATCTTTTGCACAATTTCCATTGAACTGGAATATGTTAAACAAAAGTAAGTCATGGGATATCCAAAGCTCTTAGTCTTTCTCCATGAAAGAGATTTTAAAATGGATCACGTAGATGGGAGAGAAGACTTATTATTCAAATGATGGGGTTCATCCTTATCATCCTTGATAATCTCCTTACTTTTGTAAAGGTGCAAGGGTACTCATGTTTGACGATGATTCATATACTTGTGTTTGGGGATGATTCATAAAGAGCATGTGATAGGTGCAAAGAGTGATATGGCATTGCATGAAGCCAAAAAGAAAAACCATATGCTGACTTTTTCTGCATAACTTGTTATCTTCTATGTCCCTCTTTGCATAGTTCGTGTGTCATTGTCTATGGGGGTACAAACCTTTGAGTGATCCATGAATAGATTGGGACTTTGTCTGCTTGACCCAAGGAGTGATTATCTATAGTGAATGGGATATGACAATAACCTCAATCAAACTTAAAGGGAACCAAATGGAACTTTTGTGGAAGGGATAGTTTGTTGTTCTCGTACATCAACCCATTCTATATAATTGGTTTGATCTGAGGTTGAGTGCAACATGATGAGGTTGGTATGGTGTAGATGGGTGTTGGGACGAGGTGGGATCGCCATAAAGTATGCCTCTTTATTGATATACATGTTTATAGCATGAACTTTTAAGCCACTTTCGTTGTCAAAAGATATGTACATCCCTGATACTCCGAGAATAACAAGTTTCATCAAGGAGCAATGTCTGAGAAGATAGTTTATCTGAGTTTTGGATATGGTTGAGAAGGTGTTGGTTTTGGACTTCTCAAGTCATAGGTTGTGATTTTTGAAACCTCTTTGACCATCATATGGAGTGAGCTTTATTTTAGAAGAACAAGTTGTTAGAATATATGACTTGAAACCAAAGGGGGTAAACTGTTTTCGCAAAGTTTTCACAAGTATTGGTATTAGATTGAAAAGATCAATTAAATCAATCAATTGATTAATGTATTCAACTGGTTGTAAAAAGATTAACAATTATGTAGTCAAAATTTAAACTTGTTTTGTTTAGAAATCAACTAATTGTTTTATGTGCAAAACACAAAGAACAAAATATATCACAAATATCAGAGTATGGAAGAGAGAATTCACTTAAAGGAATTATACTGATTCATTCTTAACCAAGAGCTACATCCAGTCACCAACACACCACTGAGAACTCACTAATGCAATCAAACCAGATTACAAAAATAGTCAAGAGTATTGATCTTGAACCCTTCAAGAACACACAATACTCTCAACAAAAACACAAATTTCAGAAACACTATTTGAAACTGTTTACTACACAAAACACTATACAAGAATGAATTTGGAATACACCTAAGTTTTACACAAATGAAAAGCAGAAGAAAAGATAATCCAGAATCTTACTTCACATCGTAGCAATGATCCAAGATTTCAAGAATGATTCTAAAGCTCTTTGATTTTCTCTCTTGAAAAACATATTATGTAATCTATCTAGTTGTTATTAAAATGACTAGAAAGTTGTCTTTATATAGGCTTAAAAGATGGTTAAATAGTTGAATCATTTAAAAAAAAAATAGTTTGAGAATCATAAAAACATTATGTTAAAACTACTTAATTGATTCTTAAAACAAACTTAATGTTTTCATTTTTTGTTGAAATCACAACATAAAAAACCAGTTCATTTAGCGAAATAACTGATTGATTTTATTTAACACAAAAGACAAAAGAAAACACATCATCTTTAAATTATTTTAAAAACTTTAAGTGCTTTTCAATCGGTTGATACGATAAATTAATCTATTGAAAAATTTGTTGCAGTTATCAGACTTAAACAAAAGTTATTTCAACTTATTTAAAATACAAATCAACTAACTAAACTTAACGCACATTTGAAAAATAAAACTTTTAAAAGAGATTTCAAATCATATGAACTTGGATCATATCTAAATGCAAATTACAATACAAAATCTACCTAAATAAACCCACAACAATAAATTATTCAATGTAGATTTGAAAATCATCAAAATCAGTTTGGTCAACACAAGTTTATAATTGTTAAAGATCTTTGTGGTAGAGAGTAGAAGGAGTTTGTTCAACACAAGTTTATAATTGTTAAAGATCTTTGTGGTAGAGAGTAGAAGGAGACTGAGATAAAAAATTCTGTGTTAAATTTAAAAAAAAAACAATGAATTACGATTTATTATAAGAGAACACACATTAAATATGCAAATTTCAAAAAAAATATTTTTTTATCTTGATCTTCGGAAACTTAGCCACCATCCTTCTCATTTCACCTTTTTTATCTTATTTTTCTAGTAAGCAGCGCATGATCGTGCATCTCTATTTTTATTTTATATAAAAATGGTGATATTTTGACACTAAAAAAACATTTCTTTGATAAATAAAAATAATAAAAATTTTTAATTTTTAATTTTTAATTTTAATATATATTATTATATTATTGAAATGTGTTATATAATAAATATAATTTTTTAAAAGAGTGTAAAAATATTATTTTTCTATATATAAATGACATTTAATGTTTATCTGACACTTAAGTCAATCTTTTAAAGCTAAAGATAAGATCCCATTTGATAAGACTTATTATGTTAAACATCAAATATGATCATGGAGTTGGATAAATTACTGCTTCAACTTAGCTAATTAATATATAAATGATGATGTCAAATGTGGAAAATTTGGTCGTGGATGCTGAAGAATCATGACTACGTTCATGCCTCAAATTCCAATTCGAACAATGACAGGTTCTACAAGTTTGATAGAATAATCTCAGTTGTTACATGGTTTCATATTATCCCACGTTGGTGTCTGTTAATTAAGAACACTACAAGATGGACCCTAATTCATATATATATATATATATATATATTATTTTTGTCTTTTCTTCCCTCTCAACTTTATGAAGATGAAAGTGTTGATAAGGTTATAATAGCAATGCGACACTTTCTATTTTTTTATATCAATTAAATTAATATAGACAGACTGATATATGTGTCGAGAATAATAACTTTTGTTTTTTATTTCAACCACAAATATTATTCTCCTGGAGATATAATTCTTGTTTGAGTCGTGTATGATGAAACTAATTCTTTTGACTGAACTTTTTTCACTGTTATCAAAATTGAAATCTTGATAAAAAAACAACATACATGTATCGATTAAACTTGAATAATAGTAAAAAAATTATATAAATATACTAAACAACAGTAGAATAACACACACACACACACATATATATATATATATATATATATATATATATATATATATATATATATATATATATAGTTATAAAACTTATATATTTCATTATGTGGTAGAAATTAAGTGTGTAGTAGACATCATAAGATTAAAGAAAAACATCTTATTAGGCACACTAGACTAGAAGGTGCTTATACTAGCTAGAAAAGAAAATGATGATTAGATATTCAACTCGTGCATATATATATATATATATATATATATATATATATATATATATATATATATATATATATATATATATATATACATATATATATATATATATATATATATATATATATATATATATATATGCTCAATTAAACTCTTTAAGATTAATATATGGATCAAGCAACACTCAAACAGTTGGATAAGAAGCACTGGTAGCAATTCCACATAAACCTTCCTTGGCATCTATATCTCGCTTCATCCTTATATACCCTTTCTCACCCCATTCAGTTCCCCATGAATTCTTTACTAGCCAATACTTAGAACCATCACCAGCTTTTCCATAACCTACCACTGTAACAGAATGATCAACTTCAGTCCCACACTTTCCTGTAAAAATCCCACTTGAATAAAACTGGAAAGCAGATCCTCCAGCTTCAACATAAGCTGACACTGGTTGATGTGCCACAGCTTTTAGGAGTGCCTTTTCACTATTACTAGGAACTTTCTCGTACCCTTTGATCTTAGCTACACCATGACTTTCCTTCTTAACCTTACAACTCTTGTTAACTCCTTTGTAGGGGTAGTATGTTTCACTTGCTATTCCTCCCTTTTTAGTAAGAAATTCAAAGGCATCTTCCACATAACCACCATTGCATCCGTCGCTGTCACCTCTAACACAATCTACTAGTTCTTGTTCGGACAGGGACACCAATTCACCTTTAGTTATATGATGGAGACCCTCAATTGTAGCCACAGTTGAAAATGCCCAACAACTTCCTGTTTGCACAAACAAAACCAAGTTGATATATATTAGACATTTTTTAATGGAGCACCAATGGAATCTTACGACAGATGGAAAATAGAATCTTACGACATGTGCCTTGGTCCTTGATTGGAGTAACAGCACCTCTTTTCCTCCAGTTCATGGTAGCAGGAAGCTTAGTGACACTGTCATACTTAAACGATGTTTCTGCTGCTGTCCACACTCTACCTTCCTTTCTCTGACCATTAGTCAGTAAAGCCTTGAATTCTTCATTATGAAGGTCAGCAAATTTGTTAATGCTGAGGTTGAAGGGTTTGCTCCCAGCAGCATTGAAAGACTCAATGAACTGCACATTGTTCTTGAATATTTGTAAACGTTTCTCCTTCTCAGCATCATCCTTGTAGACCTTACCATACTGTGCCATCCACTTCTCATGTCTCTCTGACGAGAAGGCCTCAGGCAACCTGCGAGACACTGCATGGCAAGTCCACAAAGTGAAAACTAGGAACAAAACAAAAATATAGTTGTTTTTGCCAAAGGAACTCATAATGTAATCAGAACAGTAGGTTTAGAGTAGGTTTGTTGAAGTGTTCTTTGTAACACAGACAAAGAAAATTTGTTTAGTTTGGAGCAAAGGCAATGACAATTTCAGGTAATTTATAGTGGTGAGGAGCACCTCAACATTTGTTTCATAGTGCATCGAATAGTAGACAGCACAAATTTGAGCCACTTTCTACTTGGATTCTCGACCGCACTGAACCACGTGTGCCATGCGAATTCGTTGAGTCATTTGTTCGCTTTCGACGAAAGATCCTTTTCCTTTCCAATTGATGTAGAATTAGACGACCACACGTGCTAACCCCCTGTTATAAGAACGTGTTGCAATTTAATCTCTAAACAAAAACGAAGCATACCATCATTCTTATGTTGAGAAAAGAGGGTGTATAAAAGTTTTTGCTTACGCCAGCCCTAAATGACGCCAGTTATGTGTGGAATGTGGCTGAGTAATCATGCCTTATATATATATATATATATATATATATATATATATATATATATATATATATATATATATATATATATATATATATATATATATATATATATATATATATATATATATATATATATATATATATATATATATGGTCAGAATTACTAAATAGGCCACACCCTATAGATAATTATATATGCTTAATAATTATATGACCACTACGACTACATTTATTTTTAATTTTTACTTTTAAGAACAACCTTAGGCGTGTTTTTGTTCAATTTTTCTCCTTCTAATCAGACAATACATAAGTTGGAGAGAGATACCTTATAAATATGTTGATAAATTTGTTGACTAAAGTGGATGAATTTGATGTGATTAAAGCTTAATCATGAAGACTATAAAGTTGTGCATGTGTGTGTTTAGGTAAATTTTGTTCTATCTTTTCATTACGCATTATGGTTCAAGACATTTTCAAGAAAATGTTTTAAAATTGTTATGTTTTTAAATCAGTTGATTGAGATTTTTAATCGGTTAAAATCACTTACACTGAAGTTTTGTGACTTTAGTAAAGTATTTTAACAAGTTGATTAAGTGAAAATACTAAAACTTTTTTAATGATTTAAAAGTCAAATGTTTTAATCCTTTACCTTAAGACTTTAATATTAAATATTTTTGTCTTTTCTTATTAATGAAATCAACCAATTATTTCAATAAATAAACCGAGTGTTTTAAGTTGACTTCTTCTATTAAATGAAAACAGTCAATTATTTTAGAGAATCAATTAAATATTTTTAACAAATTTTCTGTTATGATTACCAATCTAATTTTAATTGACACAATTGTTTTCATTAAATGGAAAAATTGTTTTGACAATCATTGTAACCTATAAATAAGTTTTTTTTTAACATTTTAAAGTGACGAATTTCTTGAGAAAACATATTGCAAAAGTATAAATCTCAGTGTGTTCACTACGGACTGGATATAGATCTTAGTTAAGAGTGAACCAATATAAATTATTATTGAACTGTTGTTTTCTGATTTCTCGATAGTAACTCATTCAGTTAAATAAACATAATAATGGTTTATATTATGTTTTTATGTTTGCTTCTCTTTTTACAATCGATTAAACAATGATTTTAGTTGGTTGATTTTTATGAAATTTTCAATTTGACTTAAACAATTACGAAAATTTGCGAAAATCTCTTGAAAACAATTCACTCCTCTTGTTTTTAAGCCACATATTCTAACCATTGGCATCAGGAGCTAAGTTGTTGTATGTAACTCAAGTTCTGATCCTAAAAACTCTTTTTGAAAATGGCTGAAAAACTACCTTTTAGAGAAGGTTCCTCCATAAACGGACCACCACTATTTTGTGGAGTGAATTATCAAATCTGGAAAGTCAAAATGAAAATATTTGTTGAATCAAATATTTGTGGAGATCTCGATCGATCTTCCTCTTAAAGGATCTGTTCAATTTCAGAGAGGATTGTGTTGTGGATTATGTATGGTACAAATCATTGTTTCAAATTTTGCCGGAGTGGAGTGGACAACAAAGAGTGACTGAAGATGGAAGTCATATTTCTTTGATATGTGAGATTGAGAGTGGAACTGGGTGAAGGTGTGCTTTATCTTTTTGTTATCTTCTTATTCTCTAAAAAAACCCCTCTCCCAAGAAGATTGTGCCTTACGCAGTTAAAATAAGGAGTTAAGGGAAGAGTAGGGAGGTTAACGGAAGAGTGGGAAGTTAAAATATGTTTGAAAATGATTAGAAGAGAAACTTATAGAGGGAAGAGATATATACAATGAATATTAACAGCTCAAAACTGCCTAATGATGAAATGATGGAATACCTCTTACATAATTTTAAAATTTAAAAGATAAAATAATAAAAAAAATTGTGTAAAAAAAAAAACAGTTATGAGAATAATCCTCATTATATATTGTTATAAAAATGAAATATATTAGTATTGAGTAAAATCGGAAAAAAAATTTATACACCAAAAAATAATTATGAAGAGAATCTCATTATATATTGTTATAGATTAATAGCAATACTAATCACAATAATATTATTGACAATAATATTATTAATTATAATAAAAATATTAATAATGATATTATTATTACCAATAATAAAAATAAGAATACTGATAATAATAATATTCATAATAATTGTATTGTCTCGACTGTAAGTCTGCGATAGTTCAGTCCTCGAGTAAAGTTGAGGTCAGCTCGGTTATTGGGACTGGGTAAAAATTGCGCGACAGGCCCAATTTCAGTGATAGGCCCAAGATGCATGGAAAGGCTGCTGTACAAGATAATCCCTGATAAACACGCATATATATATATATACATATATATATATATATATATATATATATATATAACAGTTGTCATAATATTTGTTATTATTATACATGTTTGTTATTATCACGCGCTGATATTTTCTGTTGTTTCTGTTGCATATTTATTACCTGTTGATAGTTGTTGCTAACCCTAAAGAGATAGGGACGTGCATGTATAACAAATGTTAGCCTGTGGTATAGCACCTGAAGATTATTGGTGCCCGTAATAGGTGGTTTTCTGTTAGAGATATAAGATAATGTGCTTATTTTCAATTAACATTTGTTTATCTCAAGTGAGACTGTTGCATGTGCGGTTATAAAAGGGGCCTAAGACCCTAGATGAAGGTATGTTATTTTTGCACACTAAACTGAGAATTGTTACTTTTTTGAGCCCTTACTAACTTGAGTGTCGGAGTGTAATCAAGAGGTAGAGCGCCCTCTATCACAATGGAGCCACGATTTAGTGCAACAGGGAGACACGAGTCAATATCCAGCCAAGGCAGATCCAAGAAGAGGCGTTCAACCTAGTCAACCGGTGGGAACAATAATAATAATAATAATAATAATAATAATAATAATAATAATAATAATAATAATAATAATAATAATAATCATCATCATCATCATCATCATAATAAATATAATGTTGACTCAAAACCTTGGCTTACACTAGTACAAAAACATACATTAAGAACATCATACAAAGATGGTTTAAAACATGGTGACAATTTTGTAATTAAGAGGCACATTTAACGACGAGGAACCGTCTTTGTTTGCTTCAAATTTTCAAAATCCTGCTACATATACCACACTCATTCACTCATCTTCCCATTCGCTCCTATCATTCTGTTAAAGCCCTCCTCCTCCATTCTATCTCTTCTCCCATTCTCGTCATCTCCTTGCGCGTCGCACTGTTCTCCAGTTCCGCTGCTCCGCTCCTCCTACTCCAGCCCCAACCCTGCCTCGTTGCTCCTTGTCCAACCATCTAGGACTCGCCAACACGTCAAGCGACTTCTCTCCTCTACGCACATAACCAAACAAATGCCTTTGCCTCCACGTGCCAACCCTTCACCACCGCATGCCGGCAACACCTTCCACACTGCCAGCACCTCCACCAGATGCTGCCACCACAGACTTGGCTCCAAAAAAGGGTTAGTATTTTTTAAAGTTTTTAATAAATATTTGAATGTATGTGTTGATTAGTTAATAGTTTGAGGAGTGCTGAAATTAAGGAGAAGAGAGATAGATTTAGGTTTTAGGGTTCCATGCCAAAAATTAGCATGAAAAAACTTCAAATGGCCATAACTTTTGATAGAGAAGTCGGATGGAGACGCGTAAAAAATGAAAGTTGTCCGAAATAAGGTAACAAAGCCCATGGGGTTGGCCCCACCAAAATTCCAAAAATCCATCATTTACTATCATTTTTTTTTAGGATTATTTAGGGTATTTTTTAGGTATTTTGAGGTTTTAGTTCTCATACTTACACTTATCAGAAAATTCTGAAATTTTTCATAATGTTTTCTAGTATAAATTAGAGATTTATCAAACCATTATAATTACATTACATTACATTCATGTACATTACTCACAAATTTGTTATGTGTGTGTTCTAACATGAAATCTTATTATTGTAGTGTTTATTCTAGATATAACATGTTGAGTACGGGGAGAAGTGTAAGTGCAAAACGAAAGAAACTCACTTGGATTGGATGCACCTTAAGGTAACCATAAATAACACTTTAGAATGACATGAAACTTTTTCATATAGTTATAGAACTTTTTGTACACTTTCATATTTAAATTATGATATTACCTGCATTATTGTTTTGGGAATTTGATATGTTCTGGGAATTTGATATTTATGCAGGATTAGAGACATCATATAATAAAAGAATATTTTTTTTAAAAAAAAAAAATACACTTATAACAATGGTTCCTACTGGAACTGTCTTTAAAAACCTTCCATAAGCACTTCTAATGACAGTTCCAAACTAGAACCATCGTTATAAGTGTATTTTTTTTTCTTAATTTTATACGTTTAGGTGGGTTTATAACGATGATTCTACACCTGATTTATAACGACACTTGCAATAACGATGGTTTGAGAATCATCTTTATATGACATTTTTAACCGTCGTTAATGAGTTATTTTGTACTAGTGTTAATTTGTTCCAACATTAGATTGTTAATAACATTAATAGTGGTTATAGGATCTATATGTTAACTCATTATCATCATATCTTCTACCCTATAAGATATTGACATTATGTTCTGTACTGAACCAGAGCGTTTAGAGTTCAGTGCTCGCTGGTCGGAGCTCAACATTTGCATCAAATAGGTCAGCTCGGTCACTAGGCCAGGTGACTGGGCTCTAGATGTGGGTGTGTTAACTCTTTTTATATACTTAATGTAACCCTTCATAGACAAGGCCTAGTTGGTCAACGAAGGGCAGTAATAGATCTAGGGGTGCGCTTAGTGCATATAGGTCTAGCACAAGTAAAACATTCTCTCTAAACCTAAGCCCAAGAATGTTGGGACATGATAAGTTAGGTTGCATGTGTGATACGTAGTCACATGCTGAAGGTGCCTACGTGAAACAGATTGGACCCCTGATGCTGGAACATGAGTTGGTACTAGTGATTATTCTGTCAAGATTTTATGCACTCCAGGGAGATAAGATCCTATTCGGTTGTGGCACAAAGAGAGTGCACCTTTGAATAGAATATTCTCCTATTGAGTACACTTTCAATTGAGATAAGATTCTTGTGATAGAAAACTGTTACAAGAGGTAGGCTATAAAAGGGACTTGAGATCCCGAGTTAAAGGTACATTGTTTCTAAGATTGAAACTAGATACTTCTTTTTTTCTTATAAGCCCTATACTGATTTGATCGTCAGATTGCAATTAACAAATAGGGCACCCTCTGTCTCAACGGAGCCACGTTCAAACGTGACAAAGGGAAGAACGGATTCCAGCAGAGATAGACGGAGCCAGAGTTTTTTTCTCAGAGTCAACCGACAACTAGTTCAATCGGCAAGAACATATTCATTTCAAAAAATAAAAACTAAAAGAAGCAGAAAAAAATTACATTTAAATAATAATAATAATAATAATTATTATTATTATTATTCTAGAACATATCTTAAATAATTAATATATTCTTCGTTAAAGTACATTTTAATCCGCATCTTTCAATAAAACATTAAGATTGAATTATGTAAGTAAAAAAGGACACAATAAGAAACAAAATTTAAAAAGCAGTTACTTTTCTTAAAATATTAATTATGCATGAAGTATGTAAGTACTCAGAACTAATAATATGAAAAGAATAACTAATTCATTATCATATATGAAGTGATATGCGTATTGAACAAAAAACAGGCAGAATTAAAGCACTTAAAATCTTATATCCCGTGGCATCTGATAATGTTTGATGCAATTAAAGTGACAAATGGGGTTAAAGAACAGAGACAGCATATATGCAATGCAGATAAGAACCTAAGCACATATTAGACAATATGCGGCTACAATGTTATGCTCTAACGTTAATGGAGTACTCTATTGATGAAAAGATTGTTTTTCTGCAAATTCCATGTTTCACATCATGATGCCACACATTAATTTGTATATACCAGTCAACGAATAATAGTATAGTTACGCTAGCTTTTCTTGTCCAAACGTAAGCGCATTATTCCACAACGGAATCTTGTGATTTGTTTACTAATTAGTGGATATCCATTAGTAACCAAAATAGACAAATTAATTAATGGTCAAACATTGCTTTTCAATACACGTTTGAATATACAAAAAATTGTAGGAATTGTGTATTTAATTGTCTACAACTCTTTCTTTTAAGAATGTAGGAATTCTTTAAGACAAAGGGATTAGTTTTATGTTGGTGGATAAACTATTATCACTGGTATAGAAAAGTTGTTAAATGATAGTCTTACAACATCGATTCAGAGTTAAACATCGTTTATTAAAATGCGATAGTATTTTTAAAATTAAAACGAACCTATAGACAATGGTTCATGGTAAAATTGTTATCTATAATTATGACACAATACATAAATAATGGTTCATATCAACAATCATCATCTATGAGCTTCACATAGACAACGATTATCATAAAATTACAGTGTATTTTTTCAAATTTCAGCATAGACAACGGTTAGTTAGAACAGTTGCCTATGTGCTTTTTATTTTACCCTAACCAAAGTCCACCTTACTTACGCTCTCATCACTTTCATTTTCATTCTCTCTCACACTCTTGTCTCCCTGCAACCTTGTTTCTATTTCTCTTTGTAAGTTCTTATTCTATTGCTCCATTAGTTGTATGTTGTTCCTCCATTCCAATATTCCTCCATTTTTCATATTTGATTTTTTAGATTCTTCACAGGACATATTCTTAAGTGCGTTTTGGTCTCTTCCACTTTGCTACTTCGCGTTGCCGCTGCTCACCACCACCAGGTTGGTCAAGTTTTTTTTATTACTAAATATATTTTTATTATTGTTTTTAGGGTTGCTATTTTTTATGAGTACATTACTTTATAGATTATTAGAGTAAAAAACTTTAATAAGTAATTTTAGGATTTATAATTAAAATTATTTTAATTAATATTTTTAGTTATATAATTAAGATTATTGAAATTTTTAGTAATTAATATTAGGGTTTATAAATAGAGTAATATGATTTTAAAAAACATTTAGGATTTACACATAATATAAATTTATTTAATGATATAATTAATATTAATAAAATATTATAATTAATATTAGGATATTTAATTAGTATTAATAAAGTACAACCATCACATGACCAAACCTGCGTATAATACTTAAACGTCTATTAACAAGGTTTATTCTATTAATTAGGGCATGACATAGATATAGCATACTCAAAGGTTGATCCAGTGCAAATTATTAAAAGCTGACATGGTTAAACCTAAAGGTTTATAATTTTCTGTCGTCCTCTCTTCATTGTTTGTCAAAATATCAATATTATTAACTTTTAATTGAATTGTAGTGTAATAAAACATCGGAAAGGTATGAGTGTGACTACTACGTTATAAAATGGATGACTACCATTATATAAGGATGGACATTCAAAGTTTGAAGCAGGTAATAATATTTAAATTATTCTTTATAATAAAAGTATATGTACTTAAACACTAATTTGAACTTATTTTGTACTGTAGTATTTTACGGATGCTCGACCACTACATTCGGAAGCAATGGACTATGTGAGAAATGTTTAGGCCACATACTTCATTAATTTCTATAACTCTAGGATAGCTAATTAATAGTATATAGGTTTAAGTAATATGTCATGCTTCTAATGTATAGGAAATTAGATAAATAAATAAAAATATTTGTGTTTGTTATTGATTTATCAATATATATAATTTTATTGTTTGAAAAATGTATATATGTCTGAATCTGTATCTAGTTGGGTTTTTAAATGAACAATTAATAAGAGGAGAAAATATATAACAATTTAAACTAAAAAATACCATAATTGACTGTGGTTGTGTCCACAACCGCAATCTATAGTGTCGTATAGACTACAATTTTGACAACAACCATAATCTATACCCTTCTCTAGTATACTTTGACTTTATTTGCCATGAACTATAGTTGACGGTTGTTCAAAATAACTGTTGTCTATAGTGCCTTATAGACTACGGTTGTGAACTGTTGTCTATAAGTCGAAAGTATAGACTACATGCTGATAGACTACGATTTCAAAACCGCTGTATAAGAGCTTTAAAACCACTATTTAAGAGTTTTTTTGCACTAGTTTATTGTTCTTATTGGATTTGGATATAATATCTTTTGATGTGTGTTTCGAGTTGATGACAAAGATTGATCTTCCTTTTAGGATTGTCGAACTTTATCACTAAAAGTTAGGTGGTGATTCACTAGGGTATATTGATATCAGAGTAATGAGTGAATATCAAGTTCGTTGAGATAGTATCATTAGAGCCAATCACCGCATTTCTGTTGAGATAACATCAACTAGGGTCAATCCCCACATCCAAGGCATTGTCCATTTTGGAGCTCAGAGTTCCGTTACGGTTTTGTCCTTAAAAAGCGTCTCAGAGGGTTAAAGGAGAAATATGTATTTAAATTGACCTTGATCGAGACTTCTAAGTGATGTATAACCAATAGGTGTACCAAAACAATTTTCATTTAGAATAGGTTTAGTTATGCAATAAACGATTTATATGAATACAAAATGTATACGTTACTGATAAAAAAATAAAAAATTTAATGGAAGGGATATATACACAACATTTATACAGATGATAAATTAATTAATTTATATTCTTGTGTCATGATAGTTTGAGATGATAAATAATTTGACTGTATAAACTTTGTTAGAAAAATTTGTGAGAAACGCAAATGAGAATATATAAGTGTTGAATTTTGTGATGAAAACATTTTATCTTTACCACTTTCGTACACAAATTGTTAGAAATTAAAATTAGTGATGAATATTTCTGACATCAACATAACGTATTAAACTATGCATCATAAAATGAATACGATAGAATCAATGTGTTACTCAAAAAATTTAACAATAGTCATCAAAAAAAATATTTCTTACTTAAACTGTACCAATATGGACCGGACGGTCAACCAACTAACCCTTTACTGTCTAGTCGACCGTCCCTACAACACCATGACTCGGACCTTGTAACCGAGTCAACACGCGCGCCCGGTGATGCGCCGACCGACACTGAACATAATGAACCAGGTCAGTGAAGTTAACCCACAATTAGGAGCTAACTAGAAGGTCTAAGTGTGATCCAAATCCCTAATTTGGCCCAATAGGTAAGGCCCATTAAGGTGATATAAATAGCATGAATTCCAAGAATCAGGTACGTCATTATCAACAGTACTCTGACAACCGAGTATCGAACCCTTTGCTGACTTGATCGTCGGAGTACCTTTTGCAGGTACCATCCGAGACCGAGAGACTAGGAGCGAGGACTGAAGGAGGAAGATACAATCCAGACCAAGAGGAGGGAAAGGCAAAGATCCAACCGACCGAAGGATAGTACAATCGTTCTATGGGTCCCAACACCTAAACGAGAACAATCATTTTCAGATTTTCAAAATCATTTTTCAAATTGTTTAATTCTTCTTCCAAAGTTTTGACTTTGTTTTCCAGCCAATTATTCATGCCTTTCAACCGATTATTTAAGAGAGCCAGCCTATTAGCTTCTTCATGAGTTTCTTTAAAAGCATCAAGAAGTTGGCTGTAACTTTCAAAATGAATTGAGGTGCTAAAACTTACACTACTTACATCAGATTCTCCCTTTGCCATTAAGCACAAATTTGCTTCCTCATCTCCATTTGATGATGAACTAGATGAAAAGACATCATTGTCTTGCCAAGAAATGTAGGCTCTCTTGGCTCTGCCCTTCTTTTCAATTCTCTTGTTGGGACAATCAATGTGAAAATTAGTGTGAATAAGGTGCAGGACAACCTCAATCTGCTCATCCATATTTTGAAACCTGGCAACATAAAACTCATGATGGTTTCTTTTATCAAAAGCCATACTGTCCATGTGATTGACTATTAGCCTTTGAAATGGTGTCATGGATGTGATGCGTTCATCCATGTTCCCAGCATTTGGACCTTCATTGCTTTTCTCTCTGTGTCCATCTTGATGTCCATCATCACCATTATCTCCAGCAGCAGCAACAACATGTTCCTCACCATCATCCTTAGCATGAATTCCACTTGAAGAACTAACTTGGTCACCATCCTTGCTAACCCATTTTCCTCCAATTTTGGTGAAACCTATCTTGCTAAGTGAGCCATTGTTAACTTCATGTTAAGGCTTCACCACTTCAGATAGCTCTTCCGCAAGATCAACTTCAAAATAATGCAAAAACTTAGAGATAAAAATAGCAAAGGGATAGTGATAATCACTTAACCTCATAGACTTTTGCATGTGTTCCTTAAAAATGTGAATCCAATTGATCTTGATCTTGTTCATAATGCAGTAGATAAGAATTAGGTCCTCCTCAGTCAGCACAGAATGGTTGTTTCCTCTTGGGGTCAACATCCATGAAAATATGAAAGCAATAAGCCTTTCATTAAGCTTTAAGCCTCCCACAAAAAAAATTCCTCACTTTGGGTTGAGGATTTTTGAGATAGCTCCTATACTGAACAAAGTGCTCAGTGCTCGGTGTAATTAGCAGGTAGGTCAGCTCAATTTTTGAGTCGTTGAGGTGAATCATGAATTTGGCCCAAGTCATGTTAGTAAGACCAATGGAGCGTAATTAAAGTTATTTACTTGTCGCATGTTAATATAAGATTTATTAACTGAATGCATTCTAACCCTAAATATGCCTTTTAACCTAAGTGTGCATTTTAGGGCACGAGGTTTTTAAGCTACATGTTGAAAAGATAAGTTAGCACCATGAGAAGAGGTGTTCACATAAACAGAATGTTACCCTGCAGTTAGCACTTATGAGTGGTGCCCTGTTGACAAGTGGTTTTCTATTATTATTTTATGCTTTCATTAGAGATAAGATTCTCATGAGGGAAAGCTGTTACAAGAGTAATTATAAAAGGGCAATAAGACCCCGGGTAAAGGTATGCTATTTCTAAGCTTGAAACTAGACACTTATCATACACTCTTAAAGCTCTCACTGACTTAATCGTCAGAGTCTTGTCAATAGGTAGAGCCACCCTCTATTTCAGCGGAGCCAAGTTCCACGGTGACAAAGAGAGTCAAGACCAGAAGACGGAAGAGATCAACTTGCAGTGGAACTTTTCAAGCCAAACAACCAACGAAGAGGTCAACCGGCAAGAACATTTGGCACCCACAGTGAGGCTCGATAAAACCTGATCCCATCCACAGTTGCGTGCGAGTTTTCGATGAGAAACACTAGGCAGGGACTTGCAGGATCGGAAGGGAGCGAGGTCCCCACCTTACAACAGCTTATAGAGACCGTGAGCACTCTCCAAGAGACCAATGAGCGGTATCGACTAGAACAAGAGCAAATCCGTTTGGAGGCCAAAGCTGAACAGGAAAGGTTGATGGCAAAAGTTAGAGCCGAGCATGAGAGGCTCATTGTCGAAGCACGGGCTGAGCAAGTGCTTAAGCAAGATTAGCTGATGGCGGAAATAAATGTGTCATGAACGACTAGTGAAGAATTGCGAAAAGCTAATGAGGACATGTGCAAGAGCCTGCAACAACGTGATCAATGCTCTGCTAGGGAGCGAGGCCTGCACACTCCCCTAAGGGTTCGTACCAAGATCATATTCATGGGCAATGAGGACCTCGAGAACCATCTTGCAGCGTTTAACGCCTAGATGATTATTTCTGGAGGAATAGATGTTGTCCACTGCAAGATATTCATGGGTACACTAACCAGTACAACTTTGTAGTGGTTCAGCGGGCTCCCTAATGGCCACATCACTTCCTTCGACCAATTTTTTGAGCTGTTCAGGGAACAATTCTCCGTGAATCAGGCCAGACCACTAATTCTGTATGATCTTTTCGGTGTAAGACAAAGGGAAGGCGAGTCACTGAAGAGTTACCTAAATAGGTTTTGGGCACTTATAGTGAAGCTCTAGGGCCGGGATGAGGTTGTTATTGTCAACGCGTTTGAGCAAGGGATCATGGCAGGACCATTTAGTGACTCGTTAATCAGGTGTCCGACAAAGAAGTTCATCGAAATACAATGAAGAGCCATCGCCCACATTAACGCTGAAGAGGTCGTTGCCACAAAGCATAGTAGTTTGCATGTGAAGCAATCAAAGCCTAAGGAGAACAATTGCTCTCAACCCATGAAGGTTAATGAGACCTCAACGAGTAAGAAGACGAAATCATGGTATGCACCATACCCTACCTAGAAAAGTAGGCCCAAGGGGAAAACAAGGGTAAAGCCGTCGTTCCGACCCAAGTTCCACGTGTCTTACAAGGAATTGTTAGGAGTGCCAGCAGTTGTAGAGAAGCTGACTTTCCCTCAAAAGACAAGCAGAAATCTAGGACCTCGAAAGGAGGCTTGGTGTGAGTTTCACAAGCATTTCGGGCACGACGTTGAGAGGTGTATAGCCCTAGGTAACCAGCTGGTGGGTTTGGTGAAAGATGGATTCTTGAAGGAATATCTTGAATCCGACCAAGAAGAGTCAGAAGAAGAGACTGTTGTCAGGGACCAAGTGCATGAGATATTAGTCTATGGCGAGGTGAACACCACTTCAGGGGGGTTCTCGGGAGGAGGGAACTCTGCTTCCAATCAAAAGCGATATGCAAAGGAGGTCATGACCGTGGAACCGAGGAGGCTCGACTCACCTGAGCCCGACCTTTGTGATGTGAGTTGATTTTAGATGTTTTTATTTTAAATGACACTTTACTTAAGATTGATATTTTAGCACAATAATGGTGAGAAACCTAAGAAGATCCCCACTGGACACGAACTTAACCAAGTGGTTAAGTAAGTGTGAAGGTTCACTTCACAAGGGCAAAGAGAAAAACACAAGAATATGAGTGAGAATGATGCAAGGCGAAAATTAAAAGAACATAAAGGAAACAACAAAAAAATAATGACCAAATAGAAGAAATGGAAATGGAAGATGGAAAAACGAAGTTGAAGGAAAAGGAAGCTTATGGATGATGGAATGAGAGGATGAACACGCCACTTGGATGGTGGATTCTCCAAGATAAGTGTAGAGGGCTGCCACTTGAGAGCTCTCAATTCACTCAAGATAAGACCTAAATGCTAGAGGACTCAAGCCTTACACACACCTCTCACACTTTGTGCAGAGTAACTTTTCTATTCAAATTCAACATGAAAAATACACTAGGTAGGCCTCCTATTTATAAGTGAAGGAGCCTTGGACAACAAGCTAAAGGGGTAGGATGAGAAAAGGAAAAAAATGGACAGCCTTAGGATTTGACTAAGTCAAACCTGCATCCTAGGCTTGTCTTTCTAGAAACTAGGTCAAAATGCCTTCCTAAAGGGCTAAGAACAGGATAAAATGATAACTACACCCCCTATTATGCTAAAGGCACCTTATTCTAGCCTATCTTTGCTATTTGGACCCTTAAAGTGAACCTAAATTATTTACACATATTCTACTCAAATTACAAATAATGAAATCAACTGATGCTCAACACCCAAGGCTTGTGCTCTGCTCCTTGTGATCCTCTGGGACAATGTAGGTGTTGAGGCAGTAGTTGGAGAATCCTGACCGGGCCCAATGTCTTCAAGCATGCTCTTTGTCTTCCTCCTCGGAGGTTGGGCCTGGTCAGTAGGCGCACTCTCTCCTAGGTCCTCATCATCCTCTCCGGGTGGGAGGGAATTCGTCCACAAATTTGGGAGACCTGCAGAGAAAGGAGTTAGATCACTATTATTGAAAGAATTACTACCCAAATAGGTATCAGGTAAATCCAACTCATAAGCATTGTCATTGATCCTCTGAGTGACTTGAAAAGGTCCATCGCCATGAGGTAGAAGTTTGGACTTCCTTTGAGTGGGGAAGCGATCCTTCCTCAAGTGAAGTCAAACCCAATCCCCTAGTTCAAAGATCAATGCCTTGCGCCCCTTATTGGCATGCTCAGCATACTTGCCTACCTTCCTTTCTATTTGAAGTTTGATGTGATGGTGCAAGTTTTTAATAAAAGAAGCTTTTTCGAAACCAGCCTTGCACAACAACTTATGAAGTATAGGAATAGGAAGGAGGTCAAGGGGCGTGAGGGGATTGAACCCATACACAACTTCAAAAGGGGTGTGAGAAGTAGTAGAATTAACTACCCAGTTATAGGCAAACTCAATATGAGGTATCAAGTTTTCCCACACCCTCGCGTTCCCTGAAATAAGGCATCTCAACATTTGATCCAAAGTCCTATTCACCACTTCTGTTTGACCATCACTCTAGGGATGGCAAGTAGTAGAAAACAAGAGTTTAGTTCCAAGTTTTCCCCACAAAGTCCTCCATAAGTGACTTAAGAACTTAGAATTCCTGTCAGATACGATACTTTTAGGGAGCCCATGCAATCTAACTACTTCCTTAAAGAAGAGATTTGCAATATAGCACGCATCATCTACTTTGTGGCAGGGAATGAAGTGAGCATTTTTGAAAATCGGTCCGCTACCACAAAGATAGAGTCCATACCCTTTGATGTCTTGGGCAGACCTAGAATAAAATCCATAGAGATATCTACCCAAGGCATCTCTGGAATGGGAAGAGGGGTATAAAGGCCATGGAGATGGATTTTAGACTTGGCTTTCCTACATGCTATACATTTGTCACTGAAGCTATGTATGAATTTGCGCATGTGGGGCCAACAGAAATGCTCATGTAATGTGTCTAAAGCCTTAGCTACCCCAAAACGTCCCATGAGACCACCTTCATATGCCTCTCTAACAAGAGATTGCCTCAAAGACCCTTGGGGAACACAAAGTCTCTTTCCTTTGAAGAGAAAGTCATCATGTATGAAATAGTTTTTGTGTCCTCCGTTTGAGCATTCTTGATAGGTGTGAGAAAAATCAAGGTCATCTTTATAGATTTCCTATATGTGATCAAACCCCAAAAAGGTGGTATCTAAAACATTTAGCAAGGTATGCCTTCTTGAAAGAGCACCTGCAACCACATTTGTTTTACCTTGCTTATGTTTGATCACATAAGGAAATTTTTCAATGAACTCCACCCACTTGGCATGTCTCTTGTTGAGCTTGCTTTGGCCTTTCAAATATTTTAAGGAATCATGATCACTATGGATCACAAATTCCTTTAGAAGAAGGTAATGTTGCCAATTTTGCAAGGCTCTGACAAGAGCATAAAGCTCCTTATCATAGGTGGAGTAATTGAGATGATTCCCCTTGAGTTTCTCACTAAAATAAGCTATGAGATGGCTCTCTTGAAGGAGGACAACCCCAATGCTTATGTTGGAGGCATCATATTCAATCTCGAATGTCTTAGTAAAGTTGGGTAGTGCTAGAATGGGGGCCTTGGTCAATTTATCCTTTAAAGTTTCAAAAGCTTTTTCTTCTTCCAAACCCCATTTAAACACCACATCCTTCTTGACTATGGCATTGAGAGGTGTGACAATGGTACTAAAGTCTTTCACGAACCTTCTACAGAAACTAGCAAGTCCATGATAGGAATTTAAAGGCGAAATTTAAATTGCTTGAAGGTAAAAGCAAGAATTTAAACGTGCAAGAAAGTAAAGTGCTGAATCAACTCAAAGCAAAATGCTTAAAAAAAAAACCAAAGCTCTGATAACTACATGATGTGAGTTGATTTTAGGATTGCACATTTTAAAGGTTTCACTTTTTTTAAGATTTTTATTTTTAGCAATTTAAAGGTGAGAACCCTAAGAAGATTTCCACTGGACACGAACTTAACCAAGTGGTTAAGTAAGTGTGAAGGTTCACTTCACAAGGGCAAAGAGAAAAACACAATTTGAGGTGACAATGATGCAAATTTCATAATTCAAGATAAAGGCACAAGAAAAAAATGTATAAACAAGGAACAAATAAAGAGAAGAAGATGAGAAGATGATGGCAAAGAAGAAGATAGGTGACGCAACAATAATAAAGAGAAGGAAATGAAAATGGTGAAAGGATTAGAAGACTTAGGAGGGATGGATGATGGAGATCAAGTAGAAGAGGATTTTACTAATGGAGGAAGAGGTCATCCACCCAAGCATTTAAAATTCTTCTTACTAGTCTTCTTAAAAAGTAGAACAGTTTGGGTTCTCTTGAAAATTCAAAAGATAGTAGTATAAATAAATCTTTGTAAATAATCTTGTATAAATTTGTAAATAATATAGAAATATCCTTAGGAGTATGCCAAAGAGGAAAACCAAAAGAAACCTCTAAATGTAAGGCATTTTAGGCACTTTCTTTAGGAAAAAGTGGAAAAAGTGACTTTTCTACTCCTTTCTCTCTTAGGCACTAGAAGGAGCTAGAAGAGTGACTCTTCCCACTCCTTCCCCTTTGTAACATGACCAGCCCTCTCCATTATAAATAGGGGTGCTTGGTACTTTGAATAAAAAAAGTTGAAAGTTAGAAGAAAAGAAACTATCTTGAAATTGAGAGAGAGTGAGTTTGTGAGACTTGTCTCTTCTTCTCCTTCATGTCTTATCTTGTGAGCTTTGGAGACTCTCAAGTGGCGGCACCACCCACTCATCTTGGAAGAACCACCCTCCAAGTGGCGTGAATCACATCTCCAAAAGGCTACAACCACATAAGTCATTTCTATTCATCTTCTAAAAATACCCATTTGTGTTTTCTTGTAGTTTTTCCATTTTTAATCGGTTCAATCTTTTTCATGAGTTGTTTCCTTTCATTTGCTGCCATTGTTCTGCACTTTGTTGGTTTATTTCCTTGTTTTCTTGCTGTTTTAATTTCTTCCAAACCATGGGTTTCCATATACATGTGTTGTTCTTGTTTTCCATCCATGGGTTTTTGTTCTTTGATGAATTTCTTTGTGATTTTCTAATTCCTATTGAATTTCAATCAGTATTTTCACTTGTTCTTGGTGTTCTTATGTTGTTCTTGTGTTTCCTTTGAAGTTTGGTACTGTTCTTGAATTACCCATTCATATTCCATTGTTATCTTACACTACAAGTTACCTATTCATGTGTTTTTAGTATGAACCTTTGTTTTCTTGAGTAGAAACTCTATTAATTGCTCTTTAGAATTTTGATCCTAATTCTTGAAAGTGTCATGAATACAATGAAACCTATATCAACTCAACCCAAACCAAGAAAGGTTCATAATGAACTCACATCAATGGAGGTGGTCACGCCACTTGGAGCAGATGAACTCCAAGATGAGTGGTGCTAGAGCCATCACTTGAGATGTCACTCACTCAAAATAAGACCCGGAGTTGCCACTTAGGATACTACCCACCTAAGATAAGACCCATAAAACCCAGAGTACTCAGACTCACAATTTCACTCAAGCAGAGTTTCTTTTCTATTCAAATTCAACTTGTCAATACAAGGAGTAAGGCACCCTATTTATAGAAGATGGTGCCTTGGAGAACAACAAGAGAAAGAGCATGATTGTAAAAGTGTGAGGGGTGGCCTTTAGGGTTTGACTAAGTCAAAACCGCCCCCTAGGCTTGTTTTTCTAGAAACTAGGTCAAATTTCCTTCCTAAAGGGCTAGAAACAAGCTAAATTGATAACTACACCCCCTATTATGCTAAAGGCAGCTTACTCTAGCCTATCTTGCTATTTGGACCTCCAAAGTGAGTCAAAATTATTTACATAACTTTTATCTTGTGGAAAGATCAGAAGGAAGAACTTCTGATATTCTGGTATATAGCTGGTTCTTCTTCTGTTGATGCTTTCTCGAGGGTTGGTGGGGACCAGCTTTATATATTGAGATGATTGACCTTTTTGTGAGTTGCTTGATGTGTCCTTAGTCATCTGCTAACTGTTGTGGTTTGTCACAATTTGTGCAGAGTAACTTTTCTTAATCAAATTCAACTTGTCAATACAAGGAGTAAGGCACCCTATTTATAGGAGATGGTGCCTTGGAGAACGAGAAGAGCAAGGGCATGATTGTAAAAGTGTGAGGGGTGGCCTTTAGGGTTTGACTAAGACAAAATCGCATCCTAGGCTTGTTCTTCTAGAAACTAGGTCAAATTTCGTTCCTAAAGAGCTAGAAACAAGCTAAAATGATAACTACACCCCTTATTATGCTAGAGGCACCTTATTCTAGCCTATCTTGCTATTTGGACCCCCAAAGTGAGTTCAAATTATTTATGTAACTTTTATCTTGTGGAAAGACCAGAAAGAAGAATTTCTAATGTTCTGGTATATAGCTGGTTCTTCTTCTGCTGATTCTTTCTCGAGATTTGGTGGGCCCGACTTTGTATAGTGAGATGACTGACCTTTTTGTGAGTTGCTTGATGTGTCCTTAGTCATCTACTGATTGTTGTGGTTTGTATCAAGTAGCCTTCAAAGCTATGCTTCTCACATGCTTCTCTTCATGCTCTTGATTGTTCAACCTATTCATCTCCAATTCTTGTTGCCTAAGCTTTCCAAACAAGGAGGTTGTTGTTAAGGTAGTCAAATCCTTTGATTTAGAGATGGTTGTGACCTTGGGCTACCAAGATCTATCCAGGCACTTGAGGATCTTGATGTTGAGTTCCTCTTTATCAAACATTTTTCCAAGGCTTATGAGATGGTCGACAATATGAGTGAATCTCTTTTGCACATAAGCAATTGTCTCCCCTTTTTGCATTCTAAACATCTCATATTCCTGGATTAGAGCATGTTTTCTTGCTCTCTTCACATTATCTGTTCCTTCATGAGTAACTTCAAGAGTATCCCACATTTCTTTTGCGAAAGCACAATGTGATACCCTGAAAAACTCATTAAAATTTAAGGCAGATGTGATAATGTTTTTTGCAATGCAATCAAATTGAGCCTTTTTGCTTTCATGCTCAGTCCATTGGGACCAAGGTTTTTCAATAAAAATACTATCTCTTTCAGCTTTAGGAATAAAAGGGTCATTTACAATGGCATCCCAGATTCCTCTATCAATTGATTCCATAAAAATCTTCATCCTTACCTTCCAAAACTGATAATTTCTAACCACAAAACATAGGTGGCCTGTTAATTGAAGCACCCTCCCTAAAGGGTAGTTTTTCAGCCATTTAAAAGAGATTTAGGATCGAAAACTTGAATGACTTTCAAGAACTCAGCTCCTGATGCCAATTGTTAGAATTATAGGCCTTAATAAAAGGGGGTTGAATTGTTTATAAAAGATTTTCGAAATGTTTAAGGTAGATTGAAAGCCAATGAGGAATCAATGAAGTAAAAATCAGATCAGCCAATTTCAAAACTGGTTCTAATGTGATTTCAGAAAATCAACAGGTTGTTTTTGCGAAACAATCAATTGTTTTTATTAGCAGTGTTAAAATCAAAGAAAAATCTCATTTAAAACAAAGTAGGGATAGAGAGATTAACATAAAAGGTTTATACTAGTTCACTCTTTACCAAGAGCTACATCCAGTGCTTAGAAATCACTGAGAATCCACTAGGTAATAAAAAACCTTGATTACACAACACACACCAAAGTGGTGATCTTGAACCCTTCAAGAACACACACCACCTTTGGCAAAACACACCACAGATTTCATAACACCTTCTGAATCTACACCACACCAATCTTTACAGGAATACAGTAATCAAATGAAAGAGAATAGAATACACCTAGAAAGGATCAAAGATCAAAACAAACTTGATACAGCACAATCCTATTCCACTCTTAGAAAAGATCCAAGGCTTGAAGCAATCTTGGAAAACTGATTTGAAAGTGTTATCTTGAATCAACAACAACTAGGAGCGTATAACCACTTATTTATACTCCAAATAGTTGTTAAAAGCAATAAATGTGAGATCCATAATCAGTTAAAAATATTTAAAACAAATTAAACCAACTTAATAGAATTATGTTAAGGTTTTCAAAGAATCAACCGATTGAAAACATGAAACAATTGATTGAATTGGCTTGACAACAAAGTCAACCAAATTCAAGCCTTTTCAAATTCTTTTCAAAATACTTTAAGTGTAAAACAACTGGTTGAATCGAAATATCAACAGGTTGATTTTCCACTTTCTTAGAAAACATCTCTTTTTCAAAAAGAACTTGAATCAAGCAACCTTGGATCATAACTTTGAGTGGATTAACAAATTTAAACTATACAAAAAACACACACTCAACCAGCAACAACCATCTTCATTCATTCCACTAGAATTTTGAAGCTTCAAAGCCTTTCAACACTATGTTCTTAGTGTTCTAGGAGTCTTTCTACTTATTTTGATTTTAATTGTGAAGAGTTAAAAACAAATTGGAAGTTGTTTGAGTAGTGGTTGATTTAATTCCAAACATAAAATGCAAGTGTTCATATTATTTGAATCCAAACCTAACATCTTTTTCAAAAAGTGAAAAGTGGAATGACAACAAAAAAATATGCATAAAAAAGATATGGAACTTTTGAATCCATAAAGAAAAACAAAGACAAAAGAGTTTTGAGAAGCATTCACATTTTCACTTTGCAAATTTCTAAAGAGGATTATAAGTATATGGAAAATTGTGTTCATACTTGTGGAGTTTAATCCTTCTTGCTTTCACAATTTCTAAAAATCCTTCAAATCTTCATAATTAATGTTTAAGTAAGTTCTTTGGGTGTTTTCCGTGCTTTTCTTGTTTGTCTTGTTAAGGTTTTGTCTTCATCTTATTTCAAATTTGGTTTAGCTTTCTTGCTTTTTAAGCTTTTCTTGCTTGTCTTTCAAATTTTTTTTCTTAAGTTTTGTTGTGGGAATACTTGGTGAGCAAGTGTAAGAGCTTTATCATTTATCACTTGAGGTGTTACTACCACTAGTGTAGCCCTTTGTTTTGGAGTGCAAATCTTTCTTGAGTGCATTACAATTCTTCCCTCCTTTACTAAATAGCCGAGTGATACAAGTGAGGAGAGGATAAGATTATTTTTTCACTAATTTTTTGTTTCCTTGTTGCACAAATTATGACTCATTTGTCTTTAGGAGAATCCTCAAAGCCATTATCTCCTCAAAAGGCATTTCTTTTGGGAGAACTTGTAGAAAACATGAGGACATTGGCCCAAAGGAAAAGGAGATGTGGCAATTAGTGGAAAGTTTGCAAAGACTAGAAGTGGCTCAAGATAGACAACCTAGAGGAAGGAGATAGGAACCATGAAGAATCTCTAGAAGCTACACGCACTATGGGAGTCAAGAAGAGGACCAAGATCGGGGAGTGTATAACTTTGAAGAGAGGCACCATCAACACCCACCATCAAAATCTTCTTTCCCTTTTATTAAATTGCTTAGTTTTAATGAGGAAAGTGATTCCGATGTGTATTTAGGATGGGAAGCTCAAGTAGAACAAATTTTTAATGTGTATGAGGTCCAAGAGGACCAAAAGGTTAAGTTAGCTACCCTAGAATTTTTAGATTATGCCATGTAGTGGCGGCATCAAACTGTAATGGACATTGGTTTGAACAAGAGGCCAGCCGTAGTTTCTTGGTATGATTTAAAGGAATGCATGCATGTGCGATTTGTTTCTCCTCATTATAGGAAGGAACTCTTGTTGAAGCTCCAACGGCTTCAACAAGGACCTTTGAGTGTAGATGAGTATTTTAAAGACTTAGAAATTACTTTGACCAAGATTGATATGCATGATAGTGAGGACTCAAAGATAGCTAGGTTTGTGAGTGGTTTAAGGAGAGAAATTCAAGATATTGTAAAATTATATGAGTATTCTTTTTTGGAAAAATTGGTTCACCTAGCCATTAAGGTGGAATCACAACTTTTGAAGAAAACCAATTTCAAAAATACTCATAATGATGGCTTCTACAAATCTTCTTGGAAGGATAAAAACAAAAATTCTACAAAAAATTTTCCTTCCAATTTTTCAAAAGAAACCACATCTAACCATAGAGTTTCTAAACCTTCCACCTCTACCCCTAAGTCACCCACCCAAAATCTCAAACACAAAATGTTTTAAATGTATAGGTTTTGGACACATAGCTTCAAATTGTCCATCCAAAAGAACCATGATGATAAAAGGGGGGTTGCTGTAAGTGACCATAGTTCCCAATCCTCAAGGTCTAGTTCCCCTACCTCTTCCAAAAGCCAAAGTGAGGATGAGTATGAGTTGCCTTGTAAGGTGATTTGTTAGTGGTAAGGCGCATGCTTGGACAAGTTCAAAATCTTTTTGATAAAAGTCAAGGGAAAAATATTTTTCATACAAGGTGCCTTATTAATGACAAATTATGTTCATTAATTGTAGATGGGGAAGTTACACCAATGTGGCAAGTATAAGAGTGGTGGAAAAACTTGGATTATCCACAATCTCTCATACAAAGCCCTATAAACTACAATGGCTTAGTGAAAAGGGTGAAATCATGGTTAATAAACAAATTCTCATAACTTTTGCTATAGGAAAGTATAAAGATGAGGTTTTATGTGATGTTGTGCCAATGGAAGCAACCAAGGTTATCAGACTAGAGAGTATACTCAGACTCGTGGGAGGTCTATAAACTCGACTTGTAAACCCGACTCTTAGACTCGTAAGAGTCTACTTCATATAAAAATTTAATAAAAAAATTATTCATATACCAATTTTATATCATTTTAATATTTTTTATTGTACTGAAACATCAAATCAATAAAAAATAATTTAATCTCAATCCCAATTTTATTTCAGCCACTCTAAATAAAAGAAAAAAAAATCCCCAAATTAGCTTAAAAATAACTCCCAACCTTAAATCCAATAAGCTTAAAAATTCCCAAACCCAACTTAAAAATAACCCACCCCACCCCAAATAATTCTCAACCCTAAACCCAATTAGGTTAAAAATCCCCAGACCCAACCTAAAAATAACCCAACCCAATCAGGTTAAAAACCCTAACCCAACCCAATCAGGTTCAAAATCCCCAACCTGACCCAACTAAAAGATCACTCTCAACCTTTTCCCAATTAACCCACGAACGCACCTCACTCTCAACCCTAAATGAAGACGTGATAGTGCAGTGACAACGTGGCGCGACGAGGCACGACGATAGTGAGGCGCGGTGAGACACGACAACAGCGTGGTGCGGCACGGTAAGGCACGGCGATAGCGAGGTGCGGCGAGGCAAGAAACGACAACAGTGAAGCGTGACGACGAACATCTCAATCGTTTTGGGTTTTTTCCATAACTCGTTGACTCGGCCTCAAACTCGTGAGTTTACACCGAGTTCAAAGAGTCTTTCCAAGTCTACACCAAGTTTGTCGAAAAACGAGTTCACTCGCAGGTTCACTCGCCAAGCACCAATCGACTCATAAACTCGAACGGGTTTAAGGGTTCACCCGCGAGTTTGATAACCTTGGAAGCAACACATATTCTATTGGGAAGGCCTTAGCAATATGATAGACAAGTTTTACATGATGGCCTTACCAATAAAATGTCTTTCAACTTCTAGGGGCATAAGGTTATCTTAAAACCCCTCTCTCCCAAAGAAGTTTATGAGCACCAAATAAAAATGAAAAACAAGAGAAAATGAAAAAGATAAAGAAAGAAAAGATAAACCAAGTCAAAATATCTCACCTTACACTGCAAAAACAATCATGTTGACCTGTGCCGGTATGCAAACTGCACCTCCAAGGTGTTTTTCTTCCTTGCCTTTTTCATTACCTAATAAATCTACATATTTGACATCTTGGACAAAGAAGTTTTGGGATGAAATTCAAACACCTCCTAAAGGTTCTCACCTTCTAAGAGGATTCTCATCAAAAAGTCCTTTCATCCCCAAATATTCTTCCCCAACATGACTTGTATCTAGAACTTACCCATATGAACTCTCCAAGTTTTATGAGCATAAGTTTACTTCACATACCACACCTCACAATATCTTATATGTGAACAAACTGATTATGTTATTTGTAGGAGTTCTAAATTCGAGGTCGAATTCTCTCCAACTAGGGGGCATGATATAATCCAAGTAGCCAAAAAGATGACCAAGGACTTAAGAGATAAATCACACTGTGATCAGTCATTTCAGCAATCAAGACAAGACCCCACAAAATATCAGAAGGACCTCAATAAAAGAAGAATTGGGCATAGACTAGAACATCAAATGTTCTTTCTTCTAGTCTTCTTAAAAGATAAAAACATGTTTGTAAATAATTTAGGCTCACTTTAGAGGTCCAAATAGCAAAATTGGCAAGAGTAGGTTCACATAGAATAAAAGGGAGTGTACTTAGCGAAATGGGCTTGCACCAAGCCCACTTTTTCAAGACAAGGCACCTAGAATTAAGGTTTTTAACCTGGCTTCTAGAATTTGAGCCAAAAGGTGCGGTTTTGACTTAGTCAAACCCCTATGGCCACCCCTCTCCTTATTACCATCCTACCCTTTCCCTTCTTGCCCACCAAGGCACCCTTTCCTATAAATAGGGTGCCTTGATCATGTATTCATAACTTGAATTTGAATAGTAAAGAAACTGTGCATGAGTGAATTTGTGAGACTTGTGAGCTCATGTTGGGTCTTATCTTGGGTGGGTAATATCTCAAGTGGCGGCTCTAGTTATCTGGGTCTTATCTTTGGTGGGTAATATATCAAGTGGCAACTCCTGCATCACTCATCTTGGAGTCCTCTACTCCAAGTGGCGTGACTTCATTTTCTTCATCATAAGTTCTTTTCATCTCTTCCCCTTTTAATTTCCTTTTGCGCCTTCCATTCCCCTTCCTCTAAGTTCATTCACGTTTTTCTTTAAATTGTTGGTTATCTTTGCTTTATTCTCTCCTTTTCCGCACCATTGCATCATTGTCACCTTATAATTGTGTTTTTCTCTTTGCCCTCTAAAAGTAAACCTTCACACTTACTTAACCACTTGGTTAAGTTCGTGTCCAGTAAGGGTCTTCTTTGGGTTCTCACCTTACATTGCTAAATCAAAAATCATAAACAAAGAGCAACTAATAAAATGTGCAATCCTAAAATCAATTCACATCAAGTAGTAAGAACTAAGGCCAAAAGCTTGTTTGAAAAATGCTTTTCAGGGCCACTAATTACAAGGTTAGGCTAGGGAACGTGGATTTTTATGAACTCACAATAGGAGGAACACAACAAGTTGACAACAAAGATATCAGAGGAAGTGGTAAGGGAGGCAATTTGGCAATGTGATGGTTCAAAAAGCCCTGGGCCAAATGGGTTTAATTTTAATTTCATCAAAGGATGTTGGGAAACCATCAAGCAAGATATTCTACAAGTTGTGCAAAGTTTCGAAAGCTCGGGTACAATACCAAGGGGTTGCAACTACTCCTTCATCGTTCTAATGCAATGGTTAAGGACCCTACGAATCTGGATGAATACAGACCCATTTCTCTTATTGGCACAATTTACAAGATTATTTCTAAAGTTTTAGCCAACAGAATGAAAAGTGTTCTACCTAAAATCATAGATAATTCTCAATTTGCTTTTCTTAGGGATAGGGGACTACTAGAAAGTATTGTTTTAGCGAACAAAGTGGTGGAGGATCTTAGGAAGGGAAAGAAGTCAAGACTTATAATAAAGGTAGACTATGAAAAGGCTTACGAATCAGGGCGATAGGAGTTCCTTTACTATATGCTAAGCAGACTAGGTTTCTTTGAGAAATGGGTTAGTTAAACTAGATGGTGCTTGGAATCATCCTCGGTGTCTATTTTGGTTAATGGTAGTCCAACTAGGGAATTTACCCTATCTAGGGATCTCAGACAAGGGGATCTGATTGCCCATTTTCTTTTCTTGGTTGTAGTGGAAGGTCTGTCGAGTTTTGTTAGGAAAGTTGTGCAACAAACTAAGATGAAAGTGGTGATAGTAGGTGCAAATCAGGTAGAAGTTTCTATGCTTCAGTTTGCAGACGATACTTTGGTGGTATGTCAAGATACAAACCAAAACGCGTTAATGGTTAAGGCGATTCTCAGATGCTTTGAATTAGCACCAGGCTTAAGAGTGAATTTCCACAAGACTAGGATAGGAGTAGTAGAAGTTCAAGCTCAACAATTGTTGGTCTATGATAATATGCTAAATTATGCTCATATGTTGGTCCCATTAAAATATCTTGGCTTGCTAGTAGGGGAAATCCGAGGAAGAGAGAGTTTTGAAAGGAGATTGTTGACAAAGTAAGGAGGAAGTTATCTGTTTAGAAAAGGAAGAAGCTAACCTTTGTTGGAAGAGTTTGTCTGATCAAAGTTGTTTTCACTACAATTCCTTTGTACTACTTCTCTATTTCCAGGGCCCTATTATTAGTGCGTAAAGAAATTACGAGTCTGCAATGAAGGTTCCTATAGGGATGGGGTAGTGAAGGAAGGAAGATAGCCTGGATAAAGTAGGAAACCTTTTGCAAGCCAAAGAAGGAGGGGGTCTGGGTATCAAGGATGTTAGTAGCTTTAACAAAGCACTAATCACGAAATGGATATGGAAGGTGAAAGTGGAGTCTCCTGGTAAGTGGAGAGAGGTAGTTGTGTCCAAATATCTAGTTAGCAATAGAAGAAGAAATCAAAGCAGATATTAATCATGGTAGTGGTGTGATTTGTGTAATATCTGTGAAGAAGGTCAAATGGGAAGTTGGTTCAACAATCAGTTATCACGAAAGGTGGGGGACGGGAAAGTTATTCGCTTATAGGAAGACCTCTGGTTAGGAAATGCTCCTCTGAAACAGAAATATCCCAGGCTATACCTCATCTTAGAAGACAAAGAGAAAAGTATTCAACAAGTAGGCTTGTGGGATGAGTCCACATGGAAATGGAATTTGGGTTGAAGAATAATCTCTTTCAAATGGGAAAAAGAACAACTAATACAGCTGGAAATAGACTTGAACGCTGGTGTTTTACAGTGAAGAGGTCACGATAGGGTTGTTTGTACTGATGAAGAAGGAGGTGTTTTCTTAGTTAAATCAAACATATCATGCCTTGTTTATTTCAGCATCCTCTGAAAGTAGTCAGGCAATGGATCTTCTATGGGATATCAAAGTCATCCTCAAAGCTTTAATGCTAGTGCGGAGGGTTCTAAAAGGAAAAATTCCAACAAGAGCCAATCTCCAGAGAATAGGGATTATTCTAACATCCCTCTTATGCCCACTATGCAACCAGGTAGAGGAATTGGTCAATCATCTCTTTGGGGAATGCATTATAGCTTTTCAAGTATGGTCGATGATCTCCAAATGGGTAGGGATTAATACAGTGTACCATTATGACATGAAACAGCATTTGCTCCAGTTTGTTTTATTCCAGTTCAATGCAAAAAGGAATCAGGTCTAGAAAAGGGTGTGGGTAGCAGTCTTATGGAGCATTTGGAATCATAGGAATGGTGTGGTTTTTAAAGAAGGGAAGGTGGATGCAAAGGAAATCTTTAGTCTGGCACAACTACAAGTGTGGGCTTGGATGAAGAAAAAAATTACAATCTTTAATTTTTCTTTTTCTGATTGGGTGTTATATCCCCTTAACTGCATTCAGTCCTTAAGCTGAGTTATTGCCTGATTTACTCAAAGAGGGATGTAATTAGTTAAGGTGAGCTTTGTGGTGATACATGAAGGAGACAACTAGGTGAAAGAGATGCAAGATGGCACATAGAACAATGTACATATCAGATCACTGTGAAAGATAGATGGTGAACTACTTTGGTATTATATAATCTGAAATCTTTCTGGTGGAACTGGGTGTTGTTATGTAGCAGTAGAGCCAGTTCTTGTATGCAGGGGCAGTTTTCATGAAGGCACAAGTTGTGAAGGAATGCAAGAGGTCATTTTGGAAGGAAGGCATCTTCGAAAAAAGAAGGATGAATGGGCCTGGTGTGAAGTGATGGAATTCTCTTAACAAGTGTGTTGGATAGTACCTAACCTAGCATATGTGAAAAGAGATTTGGTGTTGTGATGTCATTGGTAGCAGCAGGAATAAGGCAGAAATTCAAGGTACTAGAAAGTATAAGAAAATTGTATGTAAGAAGATGGTAAGGAGAAAGAAATGTTTTTATTCTCTTGTGTGTATTTACATCACTCAATGTATAGCAAATATATAGAAGTGTATGGAGACCTTCTCTCTTCCAAATTACAAGCTAATTAGGTAGGGATCCACTAATCATGGGATTCTATCATTATTAAATTAATTGCATATATTGCGTATAATATTGCACAATATCGTACAATAATTGTGTATAATTTGATAATTATTATTTTCTTAATACTCCCCCTCAAGTTGGTAGGTGAAGATCATAAACCCCCAACTTGTGTCGCAGCGTCAAAAACTGTTCCTTGCCCAATGCCTTTGTAAAAATATCTGCGAGCTGATACTGTGTCGGTACATATGAAGGACTGATTATCCCGGCTTGTAATTTTTCTCACACAATGTGACAGTCTATCTCAATGTGTTTTGTACGTTCATGAAATACTGGGTTTGCTGCTATATGTAATGCAGCTTGATTATCACAGAAAAGTTGAGCTGGCAAGTTACATGGCACCTTTAAATCCTGCAACAGATATCGCAACCAAACTATCTCCAAACAAGTATTGGCCATCGCTCGGTACTCTGCTTCCGTAGATGATCTTGATACGTTTGTCTGTTTTTTTTATTTCCATGAGATAATAGAGGAACCAAGAAAAATGCAATAGCCAGATACTGATTTCCGAGTTGTCTGACAACCCCCCCAGTCTGAGTCGCAATAAGCTATCAATGTCAATTTGTTCTCAGATGGCAATAACAATCCTTGTCCTGGTGATCCTTTGATGTACTTTATAACTCGAATTGCAGCATCCCAATGAGGTTTCCGTGGAGCCTGTATATATTGACTTAGGGTCCGAATTGAAAATGCTATGTCAGGCCGAGTAACTGTGAGGTATATCAGTCATCCCACAAGTCGTCTGTATTTGACTGGATCCTTTAATAACTCTCCATCGTCTGGTGTGAGTTTTAGGTATTGCTCCATTGGAAATTTTTCTGGACGAGCACCTGTGAGTCTTGTATCCTGTAAAATATCAAGTGCATATTTTCTTTGTGACATGTAAATACCAGCTTTGGAATGGGAAAATTCAATCCCTAGAAAATATTTTAAGTCTCCAAGATCTTTAATGCGAAATTGTTGTAATAGACAGTCTTTAACATGCTGAATTTCTGTCAAATCATTTCTTGTCAAAAGAATATCGTCCACATAAATAAAAAGGGCAGTAAATGATGAGTTATTCTGTCTTGTGAATAGAGAGTAGTCTGTCTTGGATTGTTGAAATCCTACAGATTTAATCACATGAGAAAATGTTGAAAACCATGTTCGGGATGCCTGTTTGAGATCATAAAGGGATTTGTTGAGTCGACATACAATGTTCTCCCCCTGTCGATGATGCCCAGGTGGCAAGTCCATGTAAATAATTTAATGCAATGTGCCATGTAAGAAGGCATTTTGCACATCTAGCTGGTGAGTAAACCAATTTCTGGCTGTTGCAATAGTGAGGAGACACCTCAAAGTTGTTAATTTTGCTGTTGGTGAAAAAGTTTCAGAATAGTCGACACCTTCAATCTAAGTGTACCCCTTTGCGACAAGGCGCGCCTTATATCTGTTGACGCTGCCATCTAAGTTGTACTTTATTTTATAGACCCATTTGCATCCGATTGGTTTCTGCCCAACGGGTAACGGTGTCAAGGTCCACGTTTGGTTTAGCTGCAAGGCAGAAAGCTCTTCGTCCATTGCTTTTTGCCAATTTGGATCAAGGATAGCTTGAGCATAAGTGTGAGGTTCTTTGGTGGCTGTGATGTTAGCAAGATATGCACTATGTGTAGAAGAAAATCGTGAATTAGAAAGAAAATGATGCATAGGATACCTGGTTCCATTCGGCCGGTCTTGGGCAGTGGTCGAATGATTGGCTTGGGATCCCATTACGTAGTCTTGTAGCCAGGAAGGTAGGTTTGATATGTGACTGGATCGTCGAACAGGAAGGTCAGTTGGAGAAGGTTCGGTAATGGGTGCTAGACTTCTTGGCGTGGGAGAAGAAGGTTGGTCTACTAGAGGTTCAGGTGCATTATGATGAGTAGGAGAAGAAGGTTGGTTTGGTGGAGGTTCAGGTGCATTGTGATGAGTAGGAGAAAAAGGTTGGTTTGATGAAGGTTCAGGTGTATCATGACAAGTTGGAGAAGAAGGTTGGTTGAGTGAATGTTGGACAGGAGTGGGTAAGTCAATGTCAATAGTAGGCAAAATACCTTGTAATGGAGGTGAGGATTGCGTCTGGGACTGTTGGCAGAATGGGAAAACACTTTCATGGAAGATGACATCCCGACTTGTAAAAAAAGTGCCTGTATCTATATCAAATAATTTGTATGCTTTTTTATTGAGAGGATAACCAATGAAGATACATTGTCAAGCGCGCGGATCAAATTTTTGCTTAGGTGAAACAACAGTTGCATAACAGAGACAACCAAAAGTTTTTAAATGAGAAAGTGAAGGTGGACGATTATATAGCATCTCAAAAGGTGATTTATTTTTGAGTAAAGGTGTTGGCAAGCGATTAATGATATATGTGGCGGTTAAAACGCATTCCCCCTAAAATTCTAATGGTAAATGAGACTGAAATAGGAGGGCTCGTGCTGTGTTTAAAATGTGTCTATGTTTGTGTTCTACTACTCCATTTTGTTGAGGAGTGTAGACACAAGTGCGTTGACATTCAATACCTTTTTTGAGAAAAAAAATTATGCATAGAAATAAATTCCAATCCGTTGTCAACGCGGATGGTTTTAATAGATGCCTGAAATTGATTTTGTGCAAAAGTAATGAATGATTCTAAGAGATGTTGGGTTTCAGACTTGTGATTCATAAGAAATAACCAAGTACATCTAGTATAGTCATCGACTATAGTGAGAAAAAAATGTTTTCCAAAATGAGCTGGGTTTTTATGAGGACCCCAAATGTCACAATGCAATAGATTAAATGGAAAATGAGATTTTATTGTGCTTAAAGGAAAGGGTAGCCTTGTCTGTTTAGCTTTGGGACAAATACTACAATTATTATGAATGGGAATGAGATTTTTACTGATAGGTAGTAAGGAAGATGCAAGTTGTAGATACGCCGGAGAGGGATGTCCGAGGCGCTTGTGCCATAAATTAGGGTCGGTCGAAATTTGAGATGTGTGGGCTTGGTTTGGAAGAGGGGACACGTAGTATAAGCCTGCGTGTTGTTTACCCGAGCCAATCATCCTCCCCGTAGCCAAGTCCTGCAAAACGCAACCATGTGGAGTAAAAACGACACAACAATTTAGTGAACTGGTTATCTTACTAACGGACAAGAGATTTAAATTAAAAGAAGGAATGCAAAGCACATCTTTGAGAGTGATATTGTCATTGAATTTAATTGTGCCCGTAGATGAGATGGGCGCAGTTGAGCCTGTAGGCAGATTAACATTTGGAATAAATGATGATGAATTGTGTGTGAAAAATTGTGAATCAGATGCAATGTGATCGGTTGCTCCGCTATCCAAAATCCATGGTTTTGTAGAAGCAGAATTAATAGATGAGTTATGGGCAAGCAAACCTGCAGAGCTAACAAACGTGTCACTTTTACCGTTCTTGTTGAGCGAGTAAATAGCCTTTGCCAATTGTTGAATTTGCTCAGCAGTGAAGCCTTGTACGAGGTTTCTATCGGACTCGTTATTGGTGTCTTCTTTGCAAGACATGATTTCTTATTTAGCGGATAAAAATGGAGAGGCTGTCAGAGCACCAAGATCGATGCTCTGATACCATATAAGAAAATTGTATGTAAGAAGATGGTAAGGAGAAAGAAATGTTTTTATTCTCTTGTGTGTATTTACATCACTCAATGTATAACAAATATATAGAAGTGTATGGAGGCCTTCTCTCTTCCAAATTACAAGCTAATTAGGTAGGGATCCACTAATCATGGGATTCTATCATTATTAAATTAATTGCATATAATTGCGTATAATATTGCACAATATCGTACAATAATTATGTATAATTTGATAATTATTATTTTCTTAATAAAAAGAAAAGTTTTATGCATTTGTGACAAATGTTGAATCAAGCACAACTTGACTTTGCATGCCTAAACTAATCCACAGTAGCTTCAATTTGCAGAACCAGCATGGTGCAAAGTAGTTGAAGGTGCCTGTTTGTGGTGAGGGCAATGCAGATTTGTCTTAGCAGTTTTGGTGTAGTAAAGGTAGTGTTCCATAGAGCTGCAGATTATGCAGTATTGCTGCATTATCAACTTTATAAACCAATCAAAGTTGATGTATTTTGGCACTTGTATAAGAGATATGACTTTTCTGAAGTGTCTCATTTAATTAATTTAATTTTTATTGATAAAAAAAAATAGTAACTCATTCATTTAAAACACTCAACTGAGAAATTTAAATGAGACTAGATTTCTTTTGCTTACAACATCTTGTATCCCACTTCAAGCTACATCTTTTTATTCAATTAAGGATCTCTTAAGAGATTATGTACTTATTAAGCCATTAAACTATTTTGTGACAATTTTTTTATCACTATTTATGGATATAGATGTATATTTTTTATACTTTTTTGTTATGAAAGGAAAAAACTGTGATGATACGTTTTCCATCCCTATCAATGATAATAACATCTCTCGTGACAAAAGTTTTGTGATGCCTCTTTTTGGGTTGATTTGAAGTTTAGTCAATGGAAATTATGTGACATTTTTCAGTAATTTGGGTGAAATTGTTTTCCTCAGAAATAATTATTTTTTTAGTAATGATATTTTGTAAAATTTGTAAAAAATATGATAATATAATTAGTTTTAAGTTTTATTTTACGCATAATTTATTTTATTTTAATATTTAATTATTTAATTTATAATTACGATTGTATTTTAATTCTAAAAGTAAAAGAGTTAAATATATAGTTTATATCATGTGTGCCTGAATGAATAATTTAATGCGATACTAAATTAATCACTAGTTAACTTATAGGATTTATTTCTAATAGGGAAAATAGGATGAAACAAAATAAATAATTTTTTTAACTTAAAAAATTTAATTATGAGGTTGATTTGATTTTTTTTTTAATTTTCCTCTCTTTAATGTATGTTTATGAGAAATTTATCCAAATATATTAAATTAACTGTCAATGAGTAACAACCTTCTAACATCTCACATGAACCATGAACTTGGTTTTACTGTCTTGTAAAATAGGTTGGTTTTTCTTTAGATTTAGATTTCTTGAATAGTACTCATTTTGTCTAATCGTTACGATATTTCATTAGTAAAAAGAATGAAATAAATTTTTAAAAAAACCATTTAAGTTGTTTCAATCCGTATAAAAAATAATATAATATAGTTTTGTAAGTTTGTATTCTTTACATTACATTCAGTTAAGTAATTAGTCTTCCAATTAAATAATTAGTCAGACTTATATCTTAACTAACTAATATATAAAAAAAAACATTTATCACATAAGTAGCTGTGCTAAGTAGAATTTTGGTTTTTAACTGTACATGTTTAACTTCTATGATCATAAAGTTTAGATGTAGTCTTGTCATAACTTATTTCTTTGCTTGTCTTTTCTCATTTTTTTTTTCTTTTTGTGTTTCTTCATAGAAAAATATTTTATAAAAAAAAAATCTTGTATACTCCAGCTAATTACAAATAAACTTGATAAAAATACAGAATCATTACTGACTTATAATGTTTTTACCTTTGTTCAATTTATTAAATTTTGTTGACACACATTCAGTATTCAGTGACCTACCTTTTAAATATGCAATTTAGTCAAATTAGTTGAAGAAAGACATGCAAGCTTATGTAAAGTGTATGTGTACACACGTGTGGCTTTTAAGTCTTCTTTTGAATGTACGCACCAATACTATATTGGAATTTACATGTGCACATTGTCAAAAAGTGAAACAAAGTGGGTAGGTATACTTTCAATTTGAGTAACTTATTCATTTATAAAAATACTTTTAGCTCATATATACTTTAATTATAATAATAAAGAGGAAAAAGAAAAAGAGAATAATTTCAAAGAAATTCTATACACATGCCACTTCCATTGTGTAATAAAATAATATATATGTATGTTCTTTGAAACCATTCCTAAAGGTACTAAAAGTATTCTTGTTGGGAACAGGAATCATTTATCTGAATATCGTTTTGTTTGATTATAATGAGAATTAGTTTGGCCCTCATAATTTTAAATCCTTACTTCTTCTTTTCTTTAGCTTAGGACATTTTGTGCATGTCATCTTTTATTAATAAAAGTAGATAAAAATACTTACAATTATATATAATGACAAGAATATTATTAAGTTAGTATTATTAGTATGAGATTTAATTAAGTTTTAGCTTTTTTTTATAAATTTTTGGTATTTTTAATTGAGTTTTTATCAAAAAAAATCTATTAGTATTTAAAATTTTATATTTTTTTTTCAGCTTTTGTCTTTTGATTTTGTTATTAATTGGGGTGATGTAATTGTTTTTTTTTTCATCGTTATTGTTTATGTGTCTTCACTTGGAAAATAAAAAAAATGACTTAATTTAATTTTATCTCTCTTATATATTTGAGTATTTTTAATTGAGTTTTAATTTCTTTTATATTTTTCAATTGAATTTCTTTTATTAGTTGGAGTGATTTGTCGGTCTCAAACAGAATACCAGAATACCATCAACTTGAAAAATAAAAAAAAATGATACTTTTGAACCCTAATTATCTTTATCAAATTATTTTCTGTCTTCATATAAATAATTTAATTTTTTTAATATTTAATTTATAAGATAAAACAATTTTGTTTTCATAAGAAAAAATTAAAAGTTCTAAAACTTCACTTTTTTATTGTCCAAATTCGTAATATTTTGTTTTAGACTACAAAATCAAAAGTCATATCAGTCCAATTGACAACATAGACTCAATTAAAAATTCTAAAGACTTTTAATAAAAACTCAATTAAAAATACATAAATTTATGAAATATTTAAAACTTAATCAAATCTATTTTTTTATTTTATTTCCACAAACAATAAATCACAGTGCAAATTAACATTCAAGACACTCTATAACAAAAAAAACAAATGAAAAAGATTGAATTGAAAAATATAAAATCTTAGATACGAAATCAAATAAAATATTATAATACCTATTGTTATTGTATAGCTATCGCAATTATTAATTTTCAATAACTTTATTATTGGAGAATCTAAAAGCGTTGAAACGTGCAGACAACTCTCGAGTTCCATTCTTTTCTTTCTTTCTCTCTCTGAATCTCTTTTTTCTCTCTTTATTTTCTCTCTCAATTTTCATCTATTTTAAAATTTAATCACATTACGTTGTAGTTGAGAAGTTAAGGAACATTTCTATCCGATCAGAATTTTAAATAGAGTAAGTTCAATTTTACTCTAAAGATCCTTTATTCTCTGTTTTTCTCTATGTTTTAATCATCAATCTTAGTGGGGTCAGTTGAGAAGAGTAATCCTCTCAATTTATTCTACTATATACTGAATTCCTGTTCTATTTGGATAACTTGTATTAGGCCCTTAAATCTTTAAGTTTATCCAGACTGGGAGGATAAAATTCTAGAGGTTGCTTGAAAAGCAAGCAATTAAGGTAAAGGAAGCTAAATTTAATATTTTAATAACCCCTTAGGCTAGAAGATCTGAATGTGGAAGGGACGTGGTCCCAATATTCAATTTCTCTTGCAGGGATGTTGTGTGTTTATATTTTGTGTTGTTTGTTTATATTATTTAAACTTGTAAAAATATTATATTTTGATGGTTTAGTATTTAAGTGTTATTTTTTTTTTATGTTAAATAAGATTTTAAATATTGTGGATTGTGTTTTGGAATGATACTGTATGATGAAAATGGTATGGAATTGAATTCATATATTTGGGATAATGTATGGACGGATGTTTGTATGTGTATTAAGTATTGATGTCTATGTGGTAACAGAGATCTCCGAGTTTCACTGATGATCTAAGTCACATAGACTAAGATATCAGGTGGTGAGAAGCTAATGGAGGAGTTCATGCACACCGTGACATATGAGATGCACGACTTGGGTTGTATTGAACTTACCCTGACCCTTTCTGTTGGATTCGCTGGTAATCTTTGGATCAAGTGTTAGTCTCAGGTAGGACTTACTTAATACGGGTATTTCAGAAGACATTGTTTGTTGAATATCTTGGATGTGTGGATCCATGTGAGATCTATGTGATTGTTTTATTATTAGGATTTGAAGAAAATTGAATAATTGAGGAATTGATCATGTAATTTGATTTTTCTCTTTTGATTTAATTGTGTATATTCTAAAACTTTATTTTCACTAGCTTACCCTTGTTTTTCTTGTTGTGTTTGAACTGCGATAACTGTACTATGTACACGAGCAGATAACCATACAAGTACAAGAGAGCCTTAAAGGTTTTAGAGTTTTATTTTAAGCTATGGATATGTAAATATTTGTATTTCTATAAGTCATAATCTTGTAACAGAAATATTTTGAAAAACTCTAAGTTTGTATAGAGATATGTAGAACGTGTATTTAAATAGTTAGATGTATTTTCGGAGTGTTACACACACACACACACACACACATATATATATATATATATATATATATATATATATATATATATATATATATATATATATAAAGATATATAGCACATGTTAATTTGAATTTATTTAAGGAAAACTTCATATATTGTAATTCGGGGTCCAATAAGAACTTTTAGCCAGGCAATTGAATCCTTAAAATTTCATATATTCAAATATATTATTGAGTAGAGTAATGCAATGAATAAATAAGAATCCAACTTCCAAAATATATCAGACAAATTGTATGAAAACAAGAATCAGCCTTTAGTCTTCACTCGACGAAATATCCATCTAAACTCTACGTAATCTTTATTCTTTAATTTTAGACAAAAAAATTCTTTAACAAATTATTTTTTAATATTTTGTAAATATCTTTAGATCAACCTTCATGTTACTCTTTTTCTTACCTTGTCTTTTTAATTATTACTAACCTAGAAAATGATGCATTATCATTGTTTACATATGCTTTGAGGTATATAGTTCCTTTATGTAAAGGTTTCAAAGTATAATGCAATCCTTTCATACATTACTTCGATATCAATGTCTTATAGATTCATCCAAGTATAATTAAGTTTATCAAGATGGCTCTTTGATGGTGTACCCTCTTTCATACCTAATTTGATGAATATGCCTTTTGTAATTTGATGAATCATGCCTTCAACAATTTGTTACGGATGGATTTTTCCACAAATAATTTTTAATTAGCTTTAGCCACGATAAAACATTTTTTTGTTACAACTTGTTTAGATAAGACTGAGTTTAAACAAGATTTAATCATATTAACATTTAAAGAATATTATATCATCTATTGTCTAATAGTACTATTGGATGGTTTAGTGGTCTTTCAGCAAACATAAAACATACATTAAAATGTTCACATGCTATATACACATCTCTTTTACACAAATAATTCAATCTTAATATTTGTTATCATCATAAATAGTCAGAAAAAAATCTACTAAAATTAGATCATCTAAATAGATTATATAGGTTAGATAATTTATGATCACAACCATATTTGCTAATGAAAACAAAAACTTGCCCAAGGCTATAATTATAGCTAGGTTAATGGTTTTGAACCTTAAATCCTATTATAATTATAGCAAGGTTAATGGTTTTGAACCTTAAATCCCAATCATGCGAGTTGGTCACTATACCCTACCATCTAATGGTTTGAATAGTTAAAATGTATAGGTCCATTTAGTTAGGCTGGTTTTAATTAAAGACTATATTTTTTAAATAGAGTTAATATTATATAAATAATTTAAAATAGAAGTTTTGATAATGTAAGTACAATCTTTTTTATATTTTACTATACCCGAATAACCAAATTATAGTTATTATTTTTTAATTAATTTGTTAATTCAGTCTGATCCATTTAATTACAGCAAGCTTAAACAACTTTACCTTATATACAATGTTATTGTACTCTTCATAATGGAGTTTGGCAGAAAATAAAGTGATCAAAATAGCTATAATGTTATACTATTCGCAATGGAGTTTGGCAAAGATAATATAGTGGTTGCTTTTGGGTAAAAGTATGTTTTAAATAATTCAACATGGAGGTAGGGTTGTTAAAATAGTTAAAGTAGCTTTTCTTTAGGAATGGATAATGCATTGGAAACTGAATTTTGTATTTTTTTAATTAAATAATTTTTTTTATCAACAATAACAAATAAAATTAATAAAAATATTATACCCAACCCACATAAAAAAAAAAAAACATAATAAAATATAACAGATTCATCTAATAATTAAATAATAATACATTAACAACCTATATCTTTTATACAATTATATTACAACTTCCAATATTATTATTTTAATATTTTTTTCATATTATTTAATTATAAATTTATTTTTTATTATATATATTTATTTCTAAACCTATAAAAAAAAAAATCAAAGAAGTCGAATACAACTCCAAAAATTTTCAAAGCATCATTTACCCTAATAATTTAATAATTTACTAGTGGGTATGCAATTCTTTGGAATGTGGAAAGATAGTTTGTAGTTTCAAGGAAATTTCAAACAGATAGAAAATCACTCCCTCACTTTTTTCTTGTTTCCACTTCTCCATCAATCGTGTGAATAAGGAAAAAGCGTTTGAATTAAGAAATCATGGCTTGAATTTTGCATACTTTTGATAAACATCATTCTAAAATGGACCAACTTTATCCATCTAATATTTTTTCTCTCATGTATTTTAATATGATTACGTCATTTTTATGGATTGAAATTTTGAATAGTTTTTAGCAAATTTTATGTATGAGAAAATTGATTTATTTTTCTGGGATGAATGATGATTTAGACAGCTAAATGTATCATCTTAACGCAACCACTGAATATAAAAAAAGACGAGAAAAGTACTGATTAAAAAATTAAAAAAAAAAAACTACATAAGCAATTGAAATTTATAAACAGTAAATTAATTAAAAAAAATTAACTAATAAGTATAATATTATAATAATCCCATTGCTTTTCAGTCCTTTTTAATTACAAGAATATAATAGATTACTTCCTAGAATTTAATGTTACCTTCAACATTTTTAGTATCTAAGTAATTAAGGATGCTAATGGGTGGTAACTATGAAGTTTGAATATTTTATTCCTGTTTATTAAGTAAAAATTCATTCACATCTATATTTTCATATTTAAATGATATGATTTTTCTTCCCATCCTTATCCTCTTTAGAGAATGGGCATACCTTCAAATATTAATTAAATATTTTTATTAAAAATAAAAATTACAATAAAAAAACATGACATTATAAAAAATCCAATATAAAAAAATACAGTCAAATATCAAGAAATAAAATACAATTTTATAAATATCAAATTAAAATATTAAATAATAATTTTATAAATGTTAATTAATTACATAAAATAGTAAAAAATATTAAATGAATGACCCATAAATAAGTTACGGAATTAATTTTTTTAAAATTATTTAATAAATTAAAAATGTTTTTAATAATTTAAAAAGAAATAAATATGAGAATAAGAATGAATATTGGAACGATTTTGAAACAGATATGTAACATATTTATCTCCATGCCTATGTTTAATTTAAAAAATAAGATTTTATCCATATCCATTCGTACCTACTCAATCAAGAATTCTTCGTCAAAATAGAACCCACATTACGGTTCATTTTTCATCCTATCTGTAGAAGTGTTCGTTCAACTGATATTAAACCCATCTAATAAATCTAAAAATAAATATTTAATTTAGAGTTCAACTATCACTACTAATTTTAAATTGTAAGAAAATAAATTCATTTTATTATTTAAGCTTAGTTAAACTGGCAATAATAATAAAATAAATTTAATTTTTGAAAATTTAATAACTTATTAGGTTTAATATCATGAAAATAACCTTATTCTCACGTTTCTTCTTTTTTTACTTTTGGTTTTTTTTATTCATTTTAAGAAACCTCTTAGATGGTTTAATGATCTAGAAAATTACCTTAGAATAGAAGTGGTATATTTTAATTGACATCTGAATATTTTATTATTAAAATAAAAGGAATATATAAATAAAAAATTCAGTTATTCAGGTTTCATTTCAAAAGAATCACTATCTCTCTAAAAGTTTCATTTTTCTTTCCTCTCCCTTCTCTCTAAGATTCTAACCTTCTCACTCATCAGTTTGACGATTGAAGTCCGCCATTAGACTCCTGGTAGCGAAGACTACAAGACTGCCCGATCAGAATCTCTGATAGAGAAAGTTCAATTTTTCTCTTCTCTTTGAGTTAAATTTTGAACTTGTGTCTCGATCTAAGTTTACGCGTGTGACCCTTTTAGCTTTAGGATTAGTCTTTATTAGCTCAGAGTCCTAATGATATAGTTAGATTTTTAATCAGAACTCTGTGGTGCTGGTTAAGCTACTCTTGAAGCTTTTGGTAGGTTTGGAACTCTTAATAAGCATCTGCTCAAGTAAAAGTAAGGGAAGCTAGTTTAAATTGCCAGTAGAATCCTAGGTGTAACAGCCCGGAATTTTCTACTCATACATATATAATAAAATAGCGGTAGAACAATAATATCAAATTAACATATGTATATATAATAAAATACATCCATCCCATACATTGTATCTCAAATTAAACATCCCTCTTCGCTGAGATTTTAATACATACATCAAAAGTTTTCAAAAACAAAAATACAGCATTCAAGTTAAACCATCCCTTTCTTCAACTGCTCATTGAGGAGCTCTACTACCTGCAACATCATCTGCTCCCGTGTAAAAATACACGATCATCACAGGTTTAAGAAAAACAACCACAAAACAAAACAAAGGGTAAGCTAGATATTTTTAAAAACTTATATCATAAGCATAACTTTAAACATCCATATAAATCCATCAATTTCTCATTCATTTCACATCACCATCAAGTGTCTATTAACAATTCTCTTTGTTCATCTATCTCATGTCAGACTTCTACTGACTCATAACACATAGACACTTGACTCTACTTTTGGAAGACTCGTGCTTTGAACTTAGCATCCAGAGACCTGCACCTAACATATTACTCGCTGTGAAATCCACACAACCATGCGCATACTCATCTCAATGTCTCCTCATTTCATATGACAGGGTAAATCCAATTGATCTGCTCTGATCAGTTCCTTCAAACCTCAGACTCAGCCAAATGGACCTCCTTCGACTCTTATCCACTGAATAACTTCATCTATGTGATTCCATTATATCAGTAGAGTCAGGATCGTCTCATTCACAGGATACTCACAGATCAAAACACCCTAATAACCATCTCAACATGGTATTTCCTTTCCTAAAAATACTATGCTTTGATCACACTTTCACATCATTCAGCATATCATACAACACGTAAATGAACCAGTCAATCATAACATGTTTTAAACCTTTTCTAAACAATCCAAATCACAAAAATCCAATCGCACCAAAGTCTAGAATTTCGAAAATCATATACATTTCACATTTCAATCTCAAACAGATTTCGATATACACAAAACAGAGTATCGTGCAAAACAATTTGAAACTGGTGACCACGTCACCCCCAACTTCAAAATCTTCTAGCCTAAGGTTTTTATTGAAAATAAAACTAGCTTCCCTTACCTAGACTTGAGTAAATTCTCACTAATAGCTCCAAACCCACCGAAAAGACTTAAGGATATCCTAACTCTGTTTTAAGGCTTTGATCGGAAAACTTGCAGAGTAACTTCCCAGGAGTCCAAAGGCAGTCGCCGATCTTCAAACTGATACGCTGATCGTCAACTGCTAAGAGAGGGTGGCCGCGTCGTAGAGTGAAGGAGGGGAAAGGAAGAAGGGAAACCAAAATGAACTTAATCCCTCAGAGATTATAATCGAACCGTTCCAGAAATCTTCGCTGCCATCACCCACTCTCTGGCAACCTTGCGTGTGGGTTTCCTCTGCTTGAGTGTAAAGCACGACAGAATGGCCACGTGGACACCTTTGTATACCCAAAACTCTGGAGCCACCTGCCCTACTTACTCTCTGTTGCCAACTGCTCTGGGGACCCTTACTGTCTACGTGTCGCGCCTGCAGAACGCCTTTGCTGGGAGCCTGGGTCCCAGCTTATCTGCGTGTAACAGGACCCCCCCGATGACCAGGCACCGATGACTGATCTTGCGATGACTATCCACCGATGTCTCACCTTGGCAGACGACCGATGTCTCATCCTGGCAGACGACCGATGTCTCATCCTGGCAGACGACCGATGTCTCATCCTGGAAGACGATCGATGTCTCTCCCTGGCAAAACGACCGATGTCTCATCCTGGCAGACGACCGATGTCTCACCCTGGCAGACGACTGATGTCTCATCCTAGCAGATGGCCGATGTCTGACCCTGGCAGACGACCGATGTCTCACCCTGGCAAACAACCGATGTCTGATGATACATCGTCACACCCTGCTGAAGGCTCATCGACTCACTACTCCACGTCTGTGTTATCACCCCCACATGGCTCGGTGACGTCGGTAGGTTCTCCTGCCCGAGGACAAGTTGGTACCAACTCGTCACGCGCCAATGCATGCAACACTGAGGACAATCTCTTATGCCAAAGCATAGAGTTTCGCATTTATCCCGCATGCATGGCGTATCTAAGGTTCAAATCACACCTTGATACATGTGATTTTCTGGAACCCACTGTGGTCCACCGACCGAACTCTACCATACTGACCTCAGACCTCTTGGGCGACGTCCGAGGTCTGACTACTATGGATTTTCTATTATATGACCTTTTCATTTTCGATAATCAAATATTCAAAAAGAAATTAAAATATACCACTTCTACTCTAAATTAATTTTCTAGATCCTTACATTCTCCCCAACAAAAAAAATTTTCGTCCTCGAAAATGGACTTACCAGAAAAGAGATAGGGACAGGCTTCCCTCATTTCTCATACAAACATAGCTATTCATTAGTTAACCTTACATGCTACTTAAAACAGAACCACCTCCAAAAGGGGCCAACACTATACCACAAAATTGGTTGACCCTTGCCTAACATGAGTGTTGCTTGCCTTCTCCAACATTAAAACACCAATATATACCTGCAAACAGACTGATGACTCACGGGGAAACTTAGCTTCCCACTCCAGCTATATGCTCCTTCATGTACCTAACCACAACCAGCTCATAACTTGACATACCCAAGCAAAATTCAACAGAATCCAAACGCTTGCTGCTCCCTCTTACTGCTCCAATACCTCATCAAATTCCATTCTACATCTCTACATATGGAATATGCTGCATTAATATCTTTCTAGAAATCAACTTCTGCGTCTTAATCAAAACCATCCATCGATTTCCCAACTGCAGATCTAATTCTCATGCTCCTTAAAGGAAAACACCTTTGGTTCACCACTATACTACATAATTTTGCATCTTATAAAGACAAAGTACCTGCAAAAACTTCATATCTATATTAGTTAAAAAGTTGTTCCTGATGCTGTTTACTTTCTAAATCATTATTATGACTTCTTTTGCCAACCCGACTTCCTGCTCCCATTATTACCTCCTTTTTCAACGTATACATTGAATGCATTGATTTGGGTTCAGGTGCCAATCCGAAAAGGCATACGAGAACGAACGCACCCTATATTTCAACCACAACCATACAAGTAGTGGAGCCGATTGGAAAATTTCCTCTGCGTCTGGAACTTCTTGCTTAAAGACAACTCTATTCCTCTTCTCCCAGATACAACATACTATTGCCACCCACATTCCCTTCCACACCTGATTCTACTTGGATGACATATGTATAAAATAAAAGTTCTCAAGGTGGGACCTCAAATCCTTATGTTGAACAAATAGAACGCCTAACCACCTGAAGCACATAGACCCAGCACGTTGCGCAATGGTACAATCCAAGAAAAGGTGTTGAGTGAATTCTTCTGACTCCCTACAAAGTGCACATGCAGTAGAATTTATTGCCACCCCTCTCCTGAGAAGGTTAAAACATAGTTGAAATTTTGTCCACTAGGATTCTCCACTTAGTGATTATTGCTTTAGGCATTGCTTTTGCTTGCCATAGGCTGGAGAAAACTCCATCCGTTGGTCCGTTGGTTTGGTTAGCCAAGCGAACATAAGCTGATTTCAGAGGAAAGACCCCTGTGGTATCCCCTCTCCCAACAAGACGATCCTTGGATTCCTTGTTGATGTTGCCCCTGTTTATGTACGTCAACAAATTTTCCTCCAAGCCCAATTCCCATTCAAATCTATCCCTCCTCCAATTTAGCCGCCATTGCCAACCAGAATCCTCCCAAAAACCTACCTCTCCCACCGTCTTGCCTAGGATGAAATTATGGGTGCTCTCATGTTGAATCTCACTCAAGTGATAGAATTTTCTCTTGAGCGAGACCCATTCTCGCTCAAGCTAGACTCTCTGTAAAAAAAAAAAAAAAAACAGAAAGTTTTATATTTGCTTTTAAAAGGTTGGTTTATTTATTTCTGTATAGTTTTACTTATAAATTATGTAAACTTTGATTTTATGTATATTTAATTGAAAATTTCTTTAATTAGACATTTATATGATTAGTAAATGAATTGTTATGTGTTTTGGAAATTCTAAACTTATATGATTTGATTGTTTGATGTTGGATATTGCAAGATTCAGAATATGATATCAAGACATAGTATTTTCAAGAAAGAAAATACCGTGTTAAGATTTGTTAGGATGTGCATTGACTAGGGATTCATCTAGAAGGACATATCCTGACTCTCTTGAGATAATGGAATCATATAGATGAAGTTATTCAGGTAGTGAGAGTCAAAGGAGGTTCATATGAATGGGTAAGTTGTTTGAAAGATAACTAACTTGACCTGTTATATGAGTTAACCCTGTCATACTAGGAAACAGATGATATTAAGATTATTTATGCACATAATTGTGTGGATTTCATAGTGATATAGTACGGTAGGTACAAATCTCTAAGTTTAAGTCAACGCACGAGTCTTTCGGAAGTAAAGTCGAGTGTCTATGTGTTGTGAGTCAGTAGAAGTCTGATATATGAAAAATGAATTATGAATTTTAATAAACACTTGATGGCTTGAGAAATTGTATGAGACTTGATGAATTATGTTTATTAATTTGAAATTGAAATTATATAGAAATTTTTATGAGCGTACCTTGTTCTTTGTTTGTGTTTGTTTCTTTATTTGTAATGATCATGTTTTACACGGGAACATATGAGATTGCAGGTAATATAGCTTCTCAGTGAACAGATAGAGGATCAGATAACTTTAATTTGAATGTTTGTTTTGTTTTTAAAACTTTCCGTGTATATATTAAAATCCCTATGAAAAAATATATTTTTTTTGAGATACAATTATGAGATAGTTGTATATATTCATATGTTAATTAGATATTACTTGTTTTACTTTTATTTTATTATATATGGGTAAAAAATTAGGTATGTTACAAATGGTCCTAAATCATAATTTTAAAACTGAGTTCTATTTTATGGCTAAAAATAATTTAAAAAACTAAATATATTTTAATGTTGCAGTTAACTAGGTTGGCAAGTTTTTTTCTAAATGAAAAAAAATAAAATTATTCCTCCTTCTTCTTTCTCTTTCAATTTCGATTTTTTTTTTATTTAATCCTCAATCTTTTCTTCTTCCTTACATACTTTTTTCAATAACTTATTCATGTTACCTCACCATCTTCACCCATAACAGCCACTTGAGCTTGAAGATTCAAACAAACATGTTTTTCGTGTATTTGATTATTCCAACGACATAATTTTGATGATTTATATTTGAGTGGTAATCTTATGTTTTATGTGTTGTAGGTAAGTTTATATGTCTTGATCTTAATTAATTTTGATAAAAACGTCTTTAAGAAAGTGTTTAAAACGTTTTTTTTTTAGCTTAGCTAAATTTAGTTGATTAAAGGTTTAGTCAGTCTTTTCATCTGTATATTAACGTGGTTTCTTTATTGTCTGTTTAGTGGGTGATGACCTAAATTCTTACATAAAGAAAAAACAATTAAACATGTACGAATCAATTAAGAACCATGGTAAAGAGTACCTCTAAACCATCTACACTCTTAGAATTATTCATAATAATATTATTTATTATTATTATTATTATTATTGTTTACTATTAAATAAAAATACATTTTAAAGATAAAAAATAATTAGTTGTTATATTAATTAAAAAAATCTATTTTAAAAACAAAAAATCTATTTTAGAGATTAAAAAAATTATTGATATTTAAACTAGTTTTTATTATTAATAAAATTTATAAATTATTTTTTAAATTGATATTTAGTTAGATACGATGTTCTAGTTACACACTTTTTAATCTAAATTAATTGGTAACTAAACCTTGGTAACTAATTAAATACCAATTTAGAAATTAGTCTATAAGTTTTACTAATAATAAAAATTATTTTAGATACTAATGATTTTTTTAGTTTTTAAAATAATATTTAATTTTTTATCTTAACAGAAAAATCACCTGTCATGGGTACCAATTATCTTTCAGGTACTAACCATAGGCTAACATTCTGTTTCACGTGCGCACCCTTTTCTTTTAGGGTACTTCCTCTTTTATTCTCAACAACTAATAATTATCATATAACTAACATGCAACGTATTCAGTTAACCAACTTATGTGTATATTTATTTACATAACAACCATAGATATGCATACACTTATCTATATGTTAATGCATGACAAAGCTTATTACTTTAATTATTTCCCATTGGGCTTACGAATAAAATTGGGTCAAACTCACGACCCACACTTTGGGTCCAATAATCGAGCTAACCACCCGGAAGCCTAAACCGAGGTTCGAGCACCTGAGCACTCTTGCCAGATATAGAATGTGTTTCAACTTTGGCAGTTAATGACCAACAATTCCAGGTTACATCCTAACTAACTTCTACAACTTTCTTTTTTTTCAAGCATTGTTGATAGTCTAAAGCCGATTACTACTATTATTGATCGTCTACTGCTTGTTTCTAGCGAAATGTTGACCTTTTAGAGCCTGTTTATGTAATTTTCATCATTTTAGCTCTCGGTTTCCAAGTCTTCCTTCTTCACAACCTTCTTCCATGATTCTTAGGTCAATTCCAACTCCAAATTATCTTTACAAAAGGTCAAAACATTACATTAGACGAATAAACAAATTATAAGCTAAAAATGTTACTTTTAAAAAGTTTTTATAAAAACTCTATTTTTTTTCTTCAGAAAATACAAATATAATATGAAAACAAAAATATAAGAACAAAAGAAACCTAAAAAAAATTAATTAATCTAAAAAAATACTGAAAAATTGAGAATTGTCGATATTCTATTATATGTATCCATCTACGACCAAGTTGTACCACAATAAAGTCTTTTTTTTTTTTTTTGATCAACAAAGAATATAATAAATAAGAAGGGATACTTTAGGGGTATCCCAATCCATGTACAAATAACAAGAGGTCCGCACCCCTAAATAGATAAACTTTTTAATCATTGCTCCCATAAAAAAGCCTAATTCTTGTTGGGTTTAGCTATGCCTAAGTTCAAGAGGGGGGTTGAATTGAACTTATAAAATTTTCCAGAAAACAAAAATGTTTTCACAAATCCAAAGAAAAGAAAAGATTGATTCTTAAAAGTACAAATTTATTTTCTGATTCTAATATCAAAACCTGAACGTTTAGCAGATTAGGTTGTGATTAAAAAGGAATTTCCAGTACAGTGAAGATGTTCTTGCACCACCAAAGATAACAAGAATCACTCCAAGAAATAAATCCTTGAATCTTTCAATATGCAAATGATGACTTTTTATGGCAAGTGCACCGCGTTGTCAAAAGTAATAATTGTCCCTAAGGACAAATATCGATCCCACAAGGAACAGTGAATTATCAAGTACAATAATCGCTAAATATAGAACAAAACAATTAAAAGTGTGTTAAAAGTTGTTATAATGGCAAGAATTAACAAGAAAACAAATCAAAGAGTAATTGTGTCAATTGGAAAAATGGGGATTAGGTTTCATCTATCTCACTCTCATGCATTTTGATTATCATGTCAATATTAAGTTCTTGGATTGAAATTGATGCCCGTATAAAAATCATTTATATCGATTCCTCGCATATAAAATCCTTAAGAATGTTCTCTAACTATCGATCCCTCGTATAATTATAAGAACAACTTAGAACGAAGCTCAGACGTTAATAGCAATTAACATTTCAAGTCTATTCCTAGCACTCAAATATGTTAAGTATTGTTGTTTAGGTCAAAACCCTAAAAATACTTTCCAGTCAGATTTAAGATTCTCAATTTGTCACAGAAAATTAAAAGTAAAACAACAATACCAATAATCAATCAAGAACTGAATATTTTAATATAAGATATCACCTCAATACATAAGAGTTCGAGCAGATTACTCCCAATCCCAAAGGGTAGAATTAGCCACACATACTTCTAGCACCTTCCATTCTCCCAATTGGGTTACAATTCACTCTTTGGTGTTTTCCTCTCAATCTGGCACACTAGGGTTGTGCCTCTAGTCCCCTATTTAACCTAATTTGCTAGGGTTGAGTGACTTCTTGGGTCACACTTATGGGCTTAATAATAAAAACATAAAAATAGCCCAATTAATCTGACACATTCTTGTTGTTGAGTTGGACTTTTCTCTCTCTCTTTTGCACGTTTTGGGCCTTCCAGCTTTCTCCTTTTAGCATATATCATTCTTCTTTAGTCCAAATCTCCATTCTTCCATAAAAACCTGCAATTAGCACCAAATTTAGGAATAAAATGCTCTTATTCAATTAAAGATCATAAAAAATGTAAAAAGGTATAAATTCATAAATTAGGGATTATTTTATATTTAAATTAGCAATTAATACTCATAAGTGCCTATATTTTAATATGAAATATTACAAAAATTAGGCACTTATCAGCAAACCTGAATCTAGTAAGAGTTTTGAATGGATTTGGTTTAACTACTTTATAATCTTCTTAAAGCAATCATGAACCAGATTCAAGTATTCACAAACAATCAAAGAACCTTTTTAGAATCTTTGAAGAACACTATGAACTCACCCAGAAAGAACAGATTCAATTTCAATACAACAGATTTATTTTATGACAGATTATTAAAATATGTAGAAAATAAATGCAGAGATTAAGAAGAAGGATGCACACACAGTTTATACTAGTTCACTCATTAAGAGCTACATCTAGTCTTACCTCACACCAAGGTAAATCTACTAAACCAGTACAGATCAATTACAAAACCTTAAGTTCTTGAACCCTACAAGAACAAGACACTCAAAGCTGAAAAACCCTATTTCAGCACTACTTGCACTTCAAGAAACCCTATCAAGAAGTGTCTAACACAAACACTTTTACAGAAAGAATTAAGGAACGAAAACACCTGAACAGAAGATCCAAGGACCCAAAACAGTGGCCCAGATTGTAGTCTAGCAGTGACAACACCTTCACCTTGATCAAGGCTTCACAAAGAACAAGCCCTCTTGAAGTTCTTTTAGAAAACCTTTCAAAAACACTTTCAAATCCTTTTTCCTCTCACTGAAAACTTTTTATCTCTGTTTAAAATGTGATTGCCTCAGCTTAGTTTTCATGTGAGATGTGCCTCTCTTTATATAGAAAACAGTTTCTAACTTCTTTTCAAAAAACAGTTAAAATTGTTATAAAATCAATAGATTGAAAATAAAATGATCAGAATTATTTTCAACAAGACAAAGAGAGATTTTCAACTATCTCTAGCTTAGCATAACGGTAACAAAAAGACTGGGACATGTTCACTTGTGCCAAAACAAAACTTTGTGAGAAGCTTTAAAGCAATAGGCACAGTTTAGAAAGAACCTGTTGTTTTACAGAACAACAGATTTGTTTTTCTGCAGAAAACTGATTTTTAGAAAAACTTAAGACAATTTTTAGGAAAACTTTGAATAACTTCTTGTACTTGATTTTACCACCTTGATTAGGCAAATGAGGTAGGTCATGCAGTAAAAGGCTACCTTTAAACTCATCCTAAGATATATACAAGAATACACAAACCCATTACACCCTTCAAAGCAACCTAACTATTTTTCTTCATCAAATACAATATTCAAGGTAGAGAAGAGGCTTCATCCATCTTCAACAATTCTAACCATCCATGTTGCAAGGTTAGGTAAACCTTTGACTTACAAAAATTGGCAGAGAATGCTCAAGTATTTGCTGCATAAAAAGATAGCTGCAACCAAAAACAAAGAGAGCAGTAAACAGCAAAATAAAAACTGCATTGGCTTTGGACCCACACAGAATATAACATCAAACCTTAAAACCTGAATCTGCCTCTGCTGCAACAGGCATTTGCATTATCCTTGGTTTAAGTGATTCTATGCCTAACATATGCGGTACATGCTTAACCCAACTCAATACCTGTTGCCCACTTGCTGCCTATACTACTATCAGACCAAAAGATAGCTTACTAAAAGCCTAAACCTGCATAGCTATACAACGTAGGATTGCATCAAAACCTCTCACCATTCTAAATCATCATTACAAGCCTTTGTTTGGATATTCCTCTGCATAGAAAGTGCCTCTGGCATTTTTTATCATTACCACACTTCACTATGTGCTTGTTATTGCTAGTTCTTTAGGACAATCTAATTTCACCAATTCTGAATCAATATGCAGAGTTGAGATGCATAGTGTAGCAATTGCAATAAACTTCCACAAACCAGATTGGTTGCACCAATTGCTAAAATTCAGTGACTCTCTTTCATACCTATGATCGCCACTTTGCTTGGTAGCTTTATTGTTTCCTAATCATATCTCCTACCTGCTTATTATTGCAGAATTATGCAGCATACCTGCCTAATCAAGGCACTAAACCAGCATCCATTTTATCCATTTGGTCATTATAGAAACAGAGAAATTCCCCTGTATTGGTTTAACCTCTTCCAACATTGCATCTATGATATAAATCTTGACCTTAAAGCTCCTTAATCCTACATTCCAGCATCCAGCTACCTACACTTGCTCCTACACCAAACAAGCAGGCATTTCAAACTTGAGTAGGTTCCACACCACACTAACATTCCCCAATTCTGATATATCTCCTGCAGCTTTTAAATAGCTTCTATTACTGCACCAAAAGTCAAATAATTGTCACAAAAACCAACAGTAATTAGGCCTTGAATACATCTTGACATTAACTTCTATTCCTATGTTCTCCACCTTTGCATACTTAGAACTGCCTTCCATACCACATACAATGACAATATCTTAGATCCCTTTCCCTTACTAGTCATAACTTTTCAAGCATTGCACTGGATTCAAATGCCAATTCGAGAAAGAATAGTAAAAGGACCATGCCCTATGTTTCAACCATAACCATGATCTAAGTTGTGTTGTTTGGAAAATTTCTTCCACTTCCGAAGCTCCTTGCTTAAAAATAACCGCATTGCGTTACTCTCATATACTCTTTACAACAGCCGCCCACACACCTTTTCAAACTTGATTCTGCTTGACACTCATAAAAGGTAAGTGAAAGTGCTCAAAGTGACAATCCAAGGCCTTATGTTGAACATAAAGGATACCTATCCATCTGAAGCACAACCACCACACACGTTGTGCAATTGCACATTCAATGAACAAGTGTTGAGAAGACTCTTCCGCTTCTTGGCATAGCACACTTAACGTTGAGCTAACAACCACTCCTCTCCTTACAAGGTTGACTCTTGTTGGTAAACTATCCCACAGAACCCTCCACGCGGTAGTTAAGACTTTAGGCAAAGCTTTACTCCGCCATAAATGATGAAAAGGACCATCTGTCTGGCCTATGCCAAGATTAGCCAAAGACTCGTACACTGATTTGACTGAGAAATCCCCTGTAGAACTCCTTCCCCGAAGTTGAATATCCTCTTCCTCCTTATTTATAGCTCCCCCAGATATGTACCTGAGCATCTCTTCTTCTTGTGTTGATTCCCACACAAACCTGACTCTCCTCCATCTTAACCTCCACTGCCAACCTAGATCTTCCCATACTCCTACCTCACCCATCTTCTTCCCTTGATCCATAGATAGTGAGTACAGTCTAGGATACAAGTTAACAAGTTTAGAATTACTCGTCCAAGCATCCTCCCAGAATCTTACTATGTTCCCTGAACCAACTTTCCATACTAATGTTTCTTGGAACCATCCTTGTTCTTCTCCGTCGCTGCAAACTTTACATAAGTCTCTCCACAACCAAGAATGGAAATTCACACTGGATTGACTTCGTCCTGATTCCTTGCCATACTTAGACACAAGAACATCTTTCCATTTCCCTTGTTCATTGCTCACTAATCGCCACTTCCATTTGGCCAACAGAGCACCATTAAATAGACTGGTATCTTTAATCCCCAACCCACCTCTCTCTATAGGTTTGCACACATTCTCCCAAATGATCCAGGATATCGATGTTTGGTCTTTCCCCCAAGCCCTTAAAAACCTCCTCTGGATACTAATAATTTTATTGCACACCGATGCTGGGGCTTTGAAGAAAGAGAAATAAAAGAGAGGTATTGCCATGAAGAACAACTTAATAAGGCATATTCTTCCCGCTAAAGACAGAAATCTCCCCTTCAATGCATTTAATCTGACACTTATATCTTTTTCAAAATTGGCTCCCAGAACTATTTATTCCGTGGATTACCACCCACTTCTAACTTGAAGTATACAAAAGGTATCCTCATAATGGTGCAATTTAGAGAATTTTCATAACACTTAAGGGTAGTTCTATCCACATTTATTCTTGCCAACTTTGATTTTTGGAAGTTAATTTTCAGACCTAATACTAGCTCAAAGCATTTTAGAATAGCTTTAATAGTGCATATGCTGGCATATGAATCCTCACACATGATAAGAGTATCGTCTACAAACTGTAACAAGCAACATTCAATCTCGTTCCTACCCACTTTAACACCTGTAAGCATATTCTTCTTTAACGCCTGTTTAACTAGCCCAGCCAAGCCTTCAACAACAACAAGAAAGAGGAACGGTGGTAAAGGATCTCCCTGCCTCAACCTTCTAGATGGGTAAAATTCTGTCGCAGGGCTTCCATTCACTAGAACTGAAACCGACGCAGACTCCGAACATCCTCGGACCCATTTGATCCATTTACTGTGAAAACCCAAACGATGTTGCATTTCATACAAGAAGCTCCACCTTACCGAGTCATATGCCTTTTCGTAGTCTACCTTCAAGCACAACCCTTTTTTTCGGTACCTCGTTATCTCCTCAACCACCTCATTTGCTACCAAAACACTATCTAACATTCCTCTGTCCTTCAAAAAAGCTAATTGGCAGTCATCAATAATCATAGGAAGTACTTTCTTGATTCTACATGACAACACCTTAGTGACTATTTTATACAGAGAGCCCACTAGAGAAATAGGTCTATACTGATCAAGGTTGGTCGGGTCCCTTACTTTAGAAACTAAAGCTATAAAAGAAGCGTTACAACGCTTCAGAAAGCATCCCGTTTCCTGAAAACAAAGAACTGCACAACATCATGTTTAAGAATATCCTAGTTATACTTAATGAAGTTGAAGTTGAATCCATCCCGCCCTGGACTCTTAGAACCTTCACACTGCCAAACCGCTTCTTTAACTTCTCCCTCTGTGACATCAGATATCATGCTCATACTGGCCTCCACAGACAAGGATTTGAACACAACAGACCCCATACTAACTCCCCAGTCACGAGTCGCCTTAAATCTATTTTCAAAAAAATTCCTTGCCTCTCTTCGTACAACTTCCAGGTCCTCATACCACTGATTTCCTACCTCAACACCTTTTACCTCATTTCTAAGTCTTCTCCATCTGATAACAAAGTGGTAGTATTTTGAGTTGATATCCCGTGTTTAAACCAACTAGCTCGAGCTTTTTGCCTGTAAAGGGATTCAATCTTTTTATCAATCACCCTTAACTGACTAATAAGCTCCAATCTTTTCAGCTTAGCAGAATCTCCAAGGTCACTGTTGTTATCTTGGACATCTAAGTCCTCAATTTCCTTCACAATCCTCTTCTTATTTGTATCCAGTCACCCAAACATGTCCTGATTCCAAACTTTGAGATCATTCTTCAGGCATTTCAACTTATCTTTGAAACTAGATATTCTATTTCCCTGCATTGAGTAGGAATTCCATTTGTCCTTCACCATCTCCTTGAAGCCCGACTCTTGATGCCACGCGTCAATGGACCTAAAAGGTTTTGGGCCCCAATCCTTGACCTGATATTTGACCACAATGCCATAGTGGTTTGACACCTCCCTCGATTGAACATATTGCTTACACGAAGGCCAATTTTGAAGCCATTCATCTGAGACTAAAATTCTATCAATTCTGCTTTTAGCTGATCCATTCACTTTATACCACGTATACTTCTTTCCTACAATTGGACATCTAGAAGAAAGTTTCTCTCAATGAAACCATTGAAGCTGTTAATCTCACTTTTTTGGCTTCCATTTCCATTGACTCCCTTCCTCTCAGCTTCTCTCCTAACTGCATTAAAATCCCACCACAAAGTCTGTCTAATGAAGATATATTCGAATAAAATAAGTCATCTACATCTGATTCATGTTTTGGTTTCGCACAAATATGCTAATACTCACTCTATATTGATCAATTATAGCCCTTTTGTATGAAATTATATCCACATCTTTGTTAAAGCATGTATGCATTTTGTTTTTATAAATGGAGTGTTCAATTAGCCCTAGGTCATAAGGGACAAAACTACTTCATCTGCAACTTTGTGGGCACTACAAATTAGGGACGAAAATTGCCATCAATGTTTCTTGAGTTTGAGTTTTTGTGTGTTTGATTCGGTTAACTATTTATTAACTATCTCATTGCTTTCCTACTCAGTTTCAGTGGGAACTCATCTCAGTTTAATAACTGCATAATTTAGGTATTCAGAAAAATCTAAAATAGTTTAATTTCTTTAACTTTTCAGAGAATAATTAATAGGTTCTTAGTGATATGTGTTGTGCATATAGCCTCACAGATATGGCAACATCTCCTAAACTGACCCTGCTAAAACCTCAAACAAATTGGAGTGAACTAGCAACCCATAATTGGAGTCAACTTTTACTACTTAATAGCTTAAACCAATTGAATGATAACTACAGTTACAAATTTAGAATGAATAAAACGTGTATCAGATGTTACAGCTATGCATGGGAGAGTGAGATTGCCCATCAAACGTTAACTAAAAACGCCATTCCCATTCCATGATCCCAATATATAGCCTATTTAAATTGTAATTTTGAAAAAACAGAGCTAATAGAACTTGCTGAGAAGGTATAATCAATAAGACCATGTAATGTAACGCATAGCACACACAACTAATATAATATAATCATCACATACCTTTGTAACAAAATTTCCTTAACTTTAGCACTCGGACCAACTTCAACCCTTTTTTTACCCTCTTTCTCAGGAAGCAAAAAAGGCCTACAACTGAAAAAAAAAAAACAAAAAATGTTTCTATAAATTCATTCATTGATACTAAATAAAGAAAAATAATCGAATATGAATTCGAACAAGCAAAGATGCACACAATTTAAGTACATTTCCTATATTGAGATACTTACCATTCAATGTTGTAGTTTTCTATGATAAAAGGAATCCAACAATCCCTTTAGTTAAAACAAATCAACCAACAAGAAGGAATAAAAGAGAATCAATTTCTACAATTCAAATGCATGACTTAGCCAATTGAACATCTTTAAAGTCTTCTAATATTGAATATCTTTAAAAGAAGGTTAAAACAAGATAATATAGATCAATTTATCAAAAAATTGAATAAAAAACTGAATTTCAGTATCTTAAGCTAAACAAAACAATAGTCTTTATGAAAAGTTTGAGTTTGGTTTTCCATTCAATATCTATTGTAGGAGATATAACACCTTCTGATGGCGTGCCCAAATGCTAAAAAGAGCATAAGGGAGCAGGAAGCTTTGAACAAAATGTTAGAACTTCATGGTGGGGGATGAGAGGTTTCATAAATTATTTTTCTTGAAATTTTTTACAGACATTCCAAATTTGACATCAAATTTATTGAAGGTCACTTTTTGTCTTATTACAACTGAAGATATTAAAGAACTTTGGGCAAAGTATGAAAACAATTCTTCTTTAGAGGCCAATCTTGTGAAGGATTTTGACAAGGTACAAAAATTATTAAGGAAATAATAATTATCAAATTATACGTAATTATTGTATGCAATATTGTACGATATTGTACGAGATTATACGCAATTATATGCAATTAATTTAATAATGATAGAATCCCATGATTAGTGGATCTTTACCTAATTAGCTTGTAATTTGGAGAGAGAAAGTCTACCTACACTTGTATATATTTCCTATACATGGAGTGATGTAAATACACATAAGTAAATAAGAAATCTCCATTCCTTTATCCTCTTCTTATATACAATTTTCTTATATTTCATTCCTTTATTCTCTTCTTATATACAATTTTCTTATATGGTATCAGAGCACCGATCTTGGTGCTTTGACAGCCTTTCCATTTTTATTCGCTAAATAAGAGATCATGTCTGGCAAAGAAGGCACCAGAAACGAGTCCGATGGAAACCTGGTACAAGGCTTCACTGCCGAGCAAATTCAGCAATTGGCAAAGGCAGTTTATTCGCTCAACAACAATAATGGTAAAAGTGACGCGTTTATAAACGATGCAGGTCTGAATGCCCATAACTCGTCTATTAATTCTGCTTTTACAAAACCATGGATTTTGGATAGCGAAGCAACCAATCACATTGCATCTGATTCACAATTTTTCACACACACTTCATCATCATTTATTTCAAATGTTAATCTGCCCACAGGCTCAACTGGGCCCATCTCATCTATGGGCACAGTTAAATTCAATGACAATATCACTCTCAAAGATGTTCTTTGTGTTCCTTCTTTTAATTTAAATCTCATGTACGTTAGTAAGATAACCAGTTTACTAAATTGTTGTGTCATTTTTACTCCACATGGTTGCGTTTTGCAGGACTTGACTACGGGGAGGATGATTGGCTCGGGTAAACAACACACAGACTTATACTACATGTCCCCTCTTCCAAACCAAGCCCACGCATCTTAAATTTCAATCGACCCTGATTTATGGCACAAGTGCCTCAGACATCCTTCTTCGGCGCGTCTACAACTTGTATCTTCATTACTACCTATCAGTAAAAATCTCATTCCTATTCATAATAATTGTAGTATTTGTCCCAAAGCTAAACAGACAAGGCTACCCTTTTCTTTAAGCACAATAAAATCTCATTCTCCATTTAATCTATTGCATTGTGACATTTGGGGTCCTCATAAAACCCAGGCCCATTTTGGAAAACATTTTTTTCTCACTATAGTCGATGACTATACTAGATCTACTTGGCTATTTCCTATGAATCACAAGTTTGAAACCCAACATCTCTTAGAATCATTCATTACTTTTGCTCAAAATCAATTTCAGACATCTATTAAAACCATCCGCGTTGACAATGGATTGGAATTTATTTCAATGCGTAATTTTTTTCTCAAAAAAGTTATTGAATGTCAACGCACTTGCATCTACACTCCTCAACAAAATGGAGTAGTAGAACGCAAACATAGACACATTTTAAACATAGCACAAGCCCTCCTATTTCAGTCCCCTTTACCATTAGAATTTTGGGGGGAATGCGTTTTAACCACCACATATATCATTAATTGCTTGCCATCACCTTTACTAAAAAATAAATCACCTTTTGAGATGCTATATAATTGTCCACCTTCACTTTTTCACCTAAAAACGTTTGGTTGCCTCTGTTATGCAACTGTTATTTCACCTAAGCAAAAATTTGATCCGCGTGCTCGACAATGCATCTTCATTGGTTATCCTCTCAATCAAAAAGCATACAAATTATTTGATATAGATGCAGGCACTTTTTTTACAAGTCGGGATGTCATCTTCCATGAAAGTGTTTTCCCATTCTGCCAATAGTCCCAGACGCAATCCTCACCTCCATTAAAAGGTATTTTACCCACTATTGACATTGACTTACCCACTCCTATCCAACATTCACTCGATCAACCTTCTTCTCCTACTCGTCACAATGCACCTGAACCTCCAGCAAACCAACCTTCTTCTCCTACTTGTCACAATGCACCTAAACCTCTAGCAGACCAACCTTCTTCTCCCACGCCAAGAAGTCTAGCACCCATTACTGAACTTTCTCCAACCGACCTTCCTATTTGACGATCCAGTTGCACATCAACCCCACCTTCCTGGCTTCATGACTACGTAATGGGATCCCAAGCCAATCATTCGACCACTGCCCAAGACTGGCCGAATGGAACCAGGTATCCTATGCATCATTTTCTTTCTAATTCACGCTTTTCTTCTACACATAGTGCATATCTTGCTAACATCACAGCCACCAAATAACCTCACACTTATGCTCAAGCTATCCTTGATCCAAATTGGCAAAAAGTTATGGACGAAGAGCTTTCCGCCTTGCAGCTAAATCAAATGTGGACCTTGACACCATTACCCATTGGGCAGAAACCCATCGGATGCAAATGGGTCTATAAAATAAAGTACAACTCAGATGGCAGCGTCAACAGATATAAGGCGCGCCTTGTCGCAAAGGGGTTCACTCAGATTGAAGGTGTTGACTATTCTGAAACTTTTTCACCAACAGCAAAATTAACAACTTTGAGGTGTCTCCTCACCATTGCAGCAGCCAGAAATTGGTTTACTCACCAACTAGATGTGCAAAATGCCTTCCTACATGACACATTGCATGAAATTATTTACATGGACTTGCCACCCGAGCATCATCGACAGGGGAGAACATTGTATGTCGACTCAACAAATCCCTTTATGGTCTCAAACAGGCCTCCCGGACATGGTTTTCAACATTTTCTCATGTGATTAAATCTGTAGGATTTCAGCAGTCCAAGACAGACTACTCTCTATTCACAAGACAGAATAACTCATCATTTACTGTCCTTTTAATTTATGTGGACGATATTCTTTTGACAGGAAATGATTTGACAGAAATTCAGTGTGTTAAAGACTGTTTATTACAACAATTTTGCATTAAAGATCTTGGAGACTTAAAATATTTTCTAGGGATTGAATTTTCCCGTTCCAAAGCTGGTATTTACATGTCACAAAGAAAATATGCGCTTGATATTTTGCAGGATACGGGACGAACTGGTGCTCGTCCAGAAAAATTTCTAATGGAGCAATACCTAAAACTCACACCAGACGATGGAGAGTTATTAAAGGATCCAGTCAAATACAGACGACTTATGGGACGACTGATATACCTCACGGTTACTCGGCCTGACATAGCATTTTCGGTTCGGACCCTAAGTCAATATATACAGGCTCAACGAAAACCTCATTGGGATGCCACAATTCGAGTCCTAAAGTACATCAAAGGATCATCGGGACAAGGATTGCTATTGCCATCTGAGAACAATCTGACATTGATAACCTATTGCGACTCAGACTAGGGAGGTTGTCAGACAACTCGGAGATCAGTATCTGGGTATTGCATTTTTCTTGGTTCTTCTATTATCTCATGGAAGTCAAAAAAAAAAATAAACGTATCAAGATCATCAGCGGAAGTAGAATACCGTGCGATGGCCAATACTTATTTGGAGATAGTTTGGTTGCGATATATGTTGCAGGATTTAAAGGTGCCATGTAACTTGCCAGCTCAACTTTTTTGTGACAATTAAGTGGCATTACATATAGCAGCAAACCCAGTATTTCATGAACGCACAAAACACATTGAGATAGATTGCCATATTGTGCGAGAAAAATTACAAGTCAGGATAATCAGTCCTTCATATGTACCGACATAGTATCAACTCGCAGATATTTTTACGAAGGCACTGGGCAAGGAACAATTTTTGACGCTACGACACAAGTTGGGGTTCATGATCTTCACCTACCAACTTGAGGAGGAGTATTAAGGAAATAATAATTATCAAATTATACGCAATTATTGTATGCAATATTGTACGATATTATACTCAATTATATGCAATTAATTTAATAATGATAGAATTCCATGATTAGTGGATCCCTACCTAATTAGCTTGTAATTTGGAGACAGAAAGTCTCCCTACACTTGTATATATTTCCTATACATGGAGTGATGTAAATACACACAAGTAAAATAAGAAATCTCCATTCCTTTATCCTCTTCTTATATACAATTTTCTTATATTTCATTCCTTTATTCTCTTCTTATATACAATTTTCTTATAAAAATGCTCCTAGTACGGAGAGGCCCTTTATGTTTGAGCCTGGATATTTAAACAAAAATAGGCATGGTTTTAGGTCATTGCACATTTGACACTGTCACACGATTTACTACAAAAAAAATTGACATTGGGAGCAGAAAGGGTGATTGATCAATTTTACCTGAATGACATATCCTTTATGTCAAACCATAACAAACTATTATGGCATCAGATAAAAGGTCCAAAGTGACTAATATTGAAGTAGGATATAATGTAATGACAGAAATGAAAGTGATAACTATGGCACTATACCTGATTACAACTATCTTGTGCTTTAGTACTAGAGTATTTTATTATTTATTAATGTTTGATGGTTAATTTGTATGGAAAATCAATTTAATACAGCCAAATATTTGATGGTTTCTTCATCACAAATGGCATACAGTAAGTGTTGCTTTAGTTCACTTTAATGGTTTCTGATTTCAACTAGTTTGGCTGACTGGTTGAAGGTTCACAGTTACTTGCTTGCTACTAGGAAAATCGTTTAAGAATTTCACTCAGGAAATAAATTTCCATACTCCATTTTCCCTCCTCCACTTGGCATCAAATCTATGTTAACAGTTGGTCAGGGGTTATTTCAGTACACCATAATTGTGCACAGTCTCATTTTCTTCAAAGTATGGTTGTTAGAATCTAAATAAAAGATACTAAGGTGGAGAAACTAAAACATGTGCATTTCCCTATCATTTAACAGGGGCACATTTTATTATATCGGGGGCTAGGATTGCTCTTTCTGTATAAAACATTGATGGCAAAATCAGGGGACGTACAAGTGAGCAACACCTGAAATGAGTTTATTCTCATATCTGGATGGTTTTAGTCAGTGTAGAGAAGGAACAGCGTAGGAGACTGAGACATAACCTGTGAGGGAGCGAAAAGGTGCATCTATTTTTGTATGGGACTGGTTTCTTAACTTTTGTAGGTTTTATCATAAAGCATATCAAAAGAAGTAGTGTGGTCATATGCAGTACATAGATTCTATCATAAGGAAAAGAACAATGGTTGCTGAGAGAAGTTTTAGTAGAATTGGAGGACAACGTTGTAGATTTTGACTATGTAGCTACTAGTCTGCAAGAGGTTTGCAGAGTCCATGAAACAATATGGTAACCATGTCTGATACAAAACGGTAGAATCACATCAACCAGAATGGACAGTCACTTCAATTGTGAAAGTAAATGTAGGGATGACATTTTAAGGGAGAGCTTTGTGTGCACCTGTGATATGAAGTGCGGTGCACTGCAATACATATCTATTCATGTTATGCTTTCATGGATTTTAGCCATAATTGTGTAATAGTTTTGTTTTGGTTTTCATGGATTTCGAACAATTTATCTGTATATATGGGTTGACAAAGGAGCCATTCCATGTCTATGCCAGAAAACGTTCTATTGTTGATCTGATCTGAGGGCGTTGATAACAGCTATTAAATTAAAGACAATAAAGAATGTAATCGCTCCCAGAACCCATATTAAATATTTTTTCCTGTTTTCAATTGTTATGCTCTGTAGAATTTCACCTCAGAAATGCTCCGTAGTAGCTTTTAGCTTGCATTTCAATCTTATTTTGGTCAGGTTTTTTGTATCTTATAAAACCTGTTAGTTTTCATACGATGATTTTAAATACAATCATGTTTCAAATTGCTTTCCATAGGGCTGTAATATTAATGTTGTAGAGCTACTTGCAATTGCGACCAATTACAATATGAATTTCAATTACACAAATTATAGGAACGTAGCCAATAAAGGAAATGTAACAATAACATCGTTATATTTTTCCTTTTATGAAAAACAAAACAACAAAAATTCTTGTTTAAATTTTTTGTTCTAACTAAATGCCAATGTCGGAATAGGTGTGAACTTGCTAAACTTTCTCTTGAGTGGAAATACAGTTACAAGACATCAATTACGGACTGAATATTTAAACTTACAAGCATTATCAAGTGGAAAATAAAACAAACGTAATAATACATAGCAAATTAAGCAACTGGGTATGAAGCATCCATGGCAATGCCACATAGGCCTTCTTTGGCATCTATGCCCCGTTCCATTCTTATGTATCCTTCTTCACCCCATTGTGTGCCCCATGAATTTTTCAGTATCCAATACTCAGTACCACTATCGGTGATTCCATAGCCAACTGCAGTAACACCATGGTCTAGTTGAGTTCCACATTGTCCAGTGAAAACCCCACTTGAGTAAAATTGAAAAGCAGATCCTCCAGCATCAATGCTAACTGACACAGGTTGGTTTGCAACTGCTTTCTGTAGTGCTTCCTCACTATTTGCAGGTACTGTTTCATACCCTTTTATTTGAGCTTCTAGAGAAGCCTCTTTCTTTGTGTCACAAGTTTCATTAACTCCAGTGTAGGGGTAGTTTGCCTCACTGGTGATTCCACCATTTTTTATAATGAATTCGAAACCATCTTCCATGAGACCTCCATCACATCCTTGATCCACACTGTCACAGTCCACTAACTCTTGCTCTGAGAGGGACACTAGCTTACCTGTAGTTATTTGGTAGATACCTTCTGTTGCAGCAACTGTTGAGAATGCCCAGCAGCTACCTGGTTTTGAAACAAAATTTGCTTAATACGTGCAATTGTTAAAGATAAAATAACACAACTTAACAGTATTACTTATATTGTAGGATTTGGTTTTTGCTACTACCACAATGGCCTTGGTCCTTGATTGGAGTGACGGCTCCATTTTGCCTCCAATCCACTGCTGTAGGAATACGAGTAACGTTTTCATACTTAAATGGTGTTTGTGCTGTGATTCTCAACTCATGCGATCCCTTGTATCCAGTATGGGAAGCAATAAATTCTTCATTGGTTTGGTCAGCTAGGTGATTGATGCCAAGCTTGTAAGGTTTGTTGCCAGCAGCATTGAAGGATTCAATGAATTGAACGTTGTCCTTGAATATGAGGAAACGTTTTTGCTTCTCTGCAGCATCCTTGTATGTTCTACCATATTGTTTCATCCACTGCTCATGTCTTTGGGACATAGATGCCTCATGGATGTTGCGGGACATTACTTGGGAAGAACAAATTGAGAGAAGAAGTAGAGCTAAAACATGCTGGTTTTTCCTAATGGAAGTCATGTCTTTGTAACAATGACTCTTGATATTGATCGTAGTAGAAAAGCTCTAATTTGTGTTTGGAAAAATGTTAAGTGGTATACCCTGAAGGCAATGTTATATATATATATATATATATATATATATATATATATATATATATATATATATATATATATATATATATATATATATATATATATAGCAGTTGTCTCTTAAAGAATATTGTTGTTAATCAGAATCAAATTGAAGTTGTTTTCTAATGGATGAACCCTATTATGTACTTCTTGTAGCATTTATATCTCTTCTGCGTTAGGAGACGAAAGAGAGCCAACAAAAAGTGGGATTTTGTTCTAAATATATGAGAAGATCACAAAGTGATGTTTGACCATATATGTAGGAAAAATTATTAATAATAAGAAAAGAGAAACAAATCAGAAAAAGGAATGAAAGATAGGTGATATTATGAAATTTGAAATATAATTTAGTAGTATGTATGGAATAGAGAGATGTCTTGCCTCACTCATGAAAAATCAAAGAAGTTTACTAATTTTGTATGTTAGTGCAGATGCCACATATTGTACTATTAGACTACAAATTTGATGAATAAAAAATCTTTATATCAACTTAGTATATTAGATGCCACATTTTGAACTCTTGGAATTCTAGTGTGATGCAAGTAAGTATCAAATATTATTTTTCTTAACATCCTATTTCAATTAGATGCCACATATTGTTTCATATATATTACACACTAGTAATAATCATGAAAATCTAATTGTATAATGATGTGAGTCTCTTATGAACCTTTCTTAGTTTGGGTTGAGTTGATGTAGGTTTCATTGTATTCAAGACACTTTCAAAAATTAGGATCAAAATTCTAAAGAACAATTAATAGAGTTTCTACTCAAGAAAACAAAGGTTCATACTAAAAACACATGAATAGGTAACTTGTAGGTAAGATAACAATGGAATATGAATGGGTAATTAAAGAATAGTACCAAACTTCAAAGGAAACACAAGAACAACATAAGAACACCAAGAACAAGTGAAAATACTGATTGAAATTCAATAGGAATTAGAAAATCACAAAGAAACTCATCAAAAAACAAAAACCCATGGATGGAAAACAAGAACAACACATGTATATGGAAACCCATGGTTTGGACGAAATTAAAACAGCAAGAAAACAAGGAAATAAACCAAACAAAGTGCATAACAATGGCAGCAAATGAAAGGAAACAACTCATGGAAAATATTGAACCGATTAAAAATGGAAAAACTACAAGAAAACACAAATGGGTATTTTTAGAAGATGAATAGAAATGACTTATGTGCTTGTAGCCTTTTGGAGATGTGATTCATGCCACTTGGAGGGTGGTTCTTCCAAGATGAGTGGGTGGTGCCGCCACTTGAGAGTCTCCAAAGCTCACAAGATAAGACATGGAGGAGAAGAAGAGACAAGTCTCACAAACTCACTCTCTCTCAATTATGTGGAAAGAGTCACTCTTCTAGCTCCTTCTAGTGCCTAAGAGAGAAAGGAGTAGAAGAGTCACTTTTTCCACTTTTTCCTAAAGAAAGTGCCTAAAATGCCTTACATTTAGAGGTTTCTTTTGGTTTTCCTCTTTGACATACTCCTAAGGCTATTTCTATATTATTTACAAATTTATACAAGACTATTTACAAAGATTTATTTATACTACTATCTTTTGAATTTTTAAGAGAACCCAAAATGTTCTACTTTTTAAGAAGACTAGTCAGAAGAATTTTAAATGCTTGGGTGGATGGCCTCTTCCTCCATTAGTGAAATCCTCTTCTACTTGATCTCCATCATATAATGTGTTGTATTTACTTATAGGCAACTTTTTGTGCTTTCCTTATTATTACTAGTGGAAAAACCAACGCTATTTCACCCGTGCATCCGCTTTTTTATTTTTATTATTTATATATAATTATGTTTAATATTAAAAATTAAATAAAAGTTGTCAACTAAATCAAATAATAATAAGAGATAAAATTATAATTTTTAAGAGAAATAAAGATATGAAAAAAAAAAAAGAAAAATTGCTTCAAGTTGTGAGAACGTTTCCATGTCTAATAAATTGTTTCACATTTAATACACTATACTGTTTCGTTCCATGTTTGACAAAGTACTCCACATCTAAAATTTAAAATTGACTGCTTTTTATGCTTTTTTATGTAGTATATTAATTTTAAAAAAAACAGTTTTCAATTAATTATAAGAATAATTAGTTCTTTAGTAAATATTTAAAAAAATAGGAAATGACTGAAATATCCAAAAAAAACTAACCTTCCAGCTCTCTTTCAATTCAAAATCGTCCCTGCATATATATGAAATATTTTAGAAAAATAAGAAATGACGCAATGCCCATAATAATGAAATGAAATCAAATATTAATATAAAGGTGTATTGACCAGTCCTCGAACGCCGAGAACAGCTAGTAATAGCGAGTCATGTCAGCTGGGTACCACAGCATGGGCCAGAGTCATGCGGACAGGGTCCCACAAGTAGTATGGACTAGTGGGCTGGTTAGTCATCAGCGTGGGTCACCAGGATAGAACGATGTGTCCTCGTCACGTAACGGGGTGATGAGTCCTCGGCAACAGGGTGTGACAAGGTGACATCGGTCTTGGGTGTTTCGAACAACAGAACTAGAACATCTAAGGTGGGTCTCTTGAGAAGACCAATTATCAGTAAAATGCCCAGAGTTAGGGAGAGGCCTAAGTCACGAAGCACCCATGCCTGTGGTAGGGAAATGGTGCAAAGTCTTGAAGGGTTTGAGTGCCCATCAGGATTAGGGTTTCCCAGTGAAACTACATGCATGGCAAGTGAACAGTGAAGGTACTCCCAGGGCAGGTGGCCCCAGAGATTAGGTGCACGAGGGGGTACCCAGGTGGCCATCCTGTTAGAATTTGCACTCCAGTTAAGGGAAGCCTTACGCACAAGATTACCCTAAGTCTGGGTGATAGTGGCGCGAGGGTATTCTTGTAAACCCTAAATATGGGTAGCGGCGCAAAGGAAACCCTAGACTATATAAAGGGTAGTAAAACACTTCACAAAGGTACGCAGTTTTCTAGACCTAGACTAAGATACTCAATACACTTGGTGTACTTGCCCTAGTTTTTGACTTGAGCGTCGGAGTGCAAACGGTCTCTAGGGCGCCCCTTTCTGTCTTTACAGCTGCAGGTTGTTTCGATACATAGAAGCATTACCTAAGGAGAGGGAAGAAGGCGTGAGATTGTCATAGAGTCAACCAACAAGAGAGTCAACCGACAAGAACAAAAGGTAAAATAGGAAAAAGATTGAGAGCAATTAAAGAGGGTATCTCCTTTATATATTGATATAGATTATTACAATATCATTATTTCGTTCTTGCTTGAGCACAATGCACTCTTCTGTAAGGCACGGTGGTCATGGTTTTGGTCGTAAACCACCTTCCACGCCTAACGAGTTTACAACGTTTTTCTTTTCGAACTTCCCTAGTGACTTTGGAGAAAAGGACATGTTCAAAATCTTCCAAAGGTGGGAAAGGGTGAAAGAAGTCTTCATTTCACGTAGACTAAACAAGTGGGGTAGAAAATTAGGGTTTGTGAGGTTTTTTTATGTGAAGAATGTGGGGAAGATGGAGAGGGAAATGGATCAGATATATAGGAAACAGAAAACTTTTCGTGAACATCCCGAAGTATCGTCGTCACCAAGTGGAGCTTGCCAAGGCGGAAAGAAAGGATGCTAGGATTTTGAATACGGTGAGGCCTATGTATGGGAAGAAGAAGTTGGAAGGTTCCGACGAAAACGTGCCCAAGAAAGGGAAGGAGGTATGGGTGGAAAAGAGGGGAAAAAATCTTTTGCTGATGTTGTCAGTGGAAATGCACGATGGGAATGGAAGGGACCAATCTTTAAAGCACAAAAACAGTCCTTGCCGTTGATGGAAAAAAGTGTTGTTGGTCAATACAATGCTGATTTGGACTTTGAACAGTTGGGAGAAGAATTTGTAAGAGGGGGAATGAACATGGTAAGAGTGAGATCTATGGGGGGACAACCTAGCTCTCCTAACACCTAGAGAAGGAGAAAACATGGAGGAGTTGTTAAAGCTAAATAGAGAGTGGTTTGATAGCATCTTTGTTAGTATTGAGCCATGGACAGAAGCACGGGTAGCGAGCCACAAAGTTGTATGCGTGAGGTGCTTTGGATTACCGATTTCTCTCTGGAACAAAGATTGTTTTGCAAGAGTGGTCGGAGAAGTGGCCACTTTGGTTTCTATCGACAAAGCCACGTTGATGTGGGAAAACCTTGAGTTTGCTCATCTACAAGTTCGACTCGTGAATAATCGCTACGTTAGGGTGGCAAAGAAGATGAGGATTAACGACCAAACGTTAAGTATATTTATTGAAGAGGAACTCCCTGTTTTATCAGTAGGCCAATGCAAAGGTTACCATTATTGCTATGACTCTTCTGATAGTATCTCCTCATCAGAAACCTATGTAGAAGAATCTGCTTTCTTCGTGAGAAGCAGCGAGGAGGAGTGTAGCCTTAGGGCTGGGGAGGAATTCCGGTCAAAAGGAAAGGAGGTCGGAGGAGGGGAGGAAGAAGGTGGAGAGGTGCAAAAGTCAAAGACCCTGTATGAGGTATCCTTTTCAAAAAACATAGCATGTTAGAGGAAAGGTGAAAAACCTTTCACAAATGAAGAAATGCAGAGTCAGAAGGCATTTGTAGAACCTGTCTTTGCCAACAAATCTGTCCAAGCCTGCGGTTTCGCTCTTAATAAATCCTATGCACATGCTGAGCTGGCAAGAATCGTGGTGGACATAGAAAGCATGAATACCCAGAAGGAACCCATCTTGGGTTTGGGCCAAGAAAGATAGAGGCCTAAGAAGGTGAGGCCCAGATGTTAGTGGGAGATGGCAGATCTGGGTCAGGGCCAACACAGGTGGGTTTTGGGTTAGAGCGTGAGGAAGGAAAAACCTCCGACGAATGTGGTAGTTCGCTAGGAGGAGTGAAGGCCCGGTCACCCCAAGTGGAGAGGAATACCATGATTGAGGCAAGTAACAACGGTAGCTCTGAATTGGAAAGTGGGTCGACGATGAAGATTTTGGAGCAAGAAGGGGTGCAGCTTAGTAATCCTCAACTCGAAGCCAAGGAAGACGCAACTGGCCTAGGGGTCACTCGCACAGGTTGCGGTCACTCCTCCTACCAAGGAGATGACGTAGTAAGTGTGGGAAGGTTAACCAAAACCACTCAATGCCGATGTAAGATGAAAGGTCTATCAGAATTGGGAGTTTCAAATTCCCACCCAAGGCGTTCCGTCAGATTAAGCATAAGATCTACTCAGGTTGGAAATACACCTCAATACTCTAGTTTAGAAGCAAGAGATCTGGAGATTATGAAGACTGCTGAGGAGGGTAAGAAGGATTGGTTATTATGATAATTGTAAACCTAAACATAAGAGGATTGGGGGGGGGGGGGGCGGCTACCAAAGCTAGGTATATGAGGCATTTGCTAGGAAGTGAGGGAGCAGAGTTTGTGTGTGTGCAAGAAACAAAATCTAAAGAGGTATCGGATGCTAGATGTTTCTCTCTTTGGGGGGATAACAAAGTTGGATGGATTCATAATAAATGGGATGAAGGGAGTGGAAGCTTACTGTCTATGTGGCATAAAGAAGTCTTTAGTTATGAAAATCACCTGATGGGTAAATGTTTTATTGTTATTTTTGGTCAACACGTAAAAACTTCTTCTAGGTGTGTTGTGGTCAATGTCTACTCTCCATGCTCCTTGAGTCGTAAGAAGATTCTCTGGGAAGACCTTTCTAATGCTAAACTGGCCTCTCAAGAACTAGCCTGGTGTTTTTGTGGCGACTTTAATGCTGTGAGAAGCCTAAGTGAAAGGAAAGGTATCAGGGGTAGGGGTGAGCAGTCAAGCGAGTTAATAGGCTTTAATAGCTTCATTGATTCCAATTGTGTAATAGATCTACCTCTGGTAGGCAAGAAGTTTACGTGGTTCAAACCTGACGGAACAATTAAGAGTAGAATTGATAGAGTGCTTGTTACTGAAGAATGGCTACAGTTATGGCCTATGAGTGAACAATATGTTTTACGGAGGGAGGTATCTGACCATTGTGCACTGGTGGTTAAGGCTGTGGAGAAGGACTGGGGTCCCAAACCCTTCAGATCTATTGATGGTTCTTGGAAAGGGGTTTTGATAGAATGGTGAAGGATAAATGGCAGTCATACTCAGTCCAGGGGAATGGCATAACGAAACTCAAAGATAAACTGAAATTCCTCAAGTTTGATCTGAAAGTATGGAACAGGGATGTGTTTGGTGACCTTGATACAACCAAGAAGAGGATTTTAAAGGAATTGAAGGATCTAGACTGCCAAGACTGCAATGGAGGCTTAATGGTTAGTGATAGGATGAAAAGAATGGAGCTGGCAAGCTGTTTGAAAGAGAATGATAAGAAAATTGAATCCCTAATCTGTCAAAAGGCTAGAGCAAGCTGGTTTAAGAATGGGGACTCTTGTACTAGGTTCTTCCACTCATCTTTGAGGTGGAGAAGGCTCAAGAACGAAGTAAAGGGCGTTCAGGTTGGGGACCAATGGTGCGAGGAACCAAGCACCGTCCGTGTACAAGCAAAAAAGTTATTCAAAGCTAGATTCAGAGCAATGAAAGATTTAGGGGTAAGGCTGGATGAAGTCGAGTTTAAGTCTTTAACTCCGTTTAATAATGAGAGCCTCCTAGCGGTGTTTACTGAGAAAGAGATAAGAGATGCAGTGTGGCAATGCGAAGGATCAAAGAGCCCCGGACCAGATGGGTTTAATTTCAACTTCATCAAGAAAAGCTGGGAGTTTATAAAAGATGAGTTAATGGCAGCGCTGGCTCAATTTCATGAGACTGGGTGTATTCCGAAGGGCTATAACGCTTCTTTCATTGCTTTAGTTCCTAAGGTCAGGGACCCCTCTAAGCTTGAGCATATAGACCCATCTCATAAGTAGGAGTTCTGTACAAAATCATATCAAAGGTGCTGGCAGGAAGGTTGAAGAAGGTGTTTCCATCAATTATACATGAAAGCCAATCAACTTTTTTAAAAGATAGAGGGATCCTAAATAGTGTGCTTATGGCTAATGAAGTGGTGGAGGATCTCAGAAAAAAGGGGAGAAGTGGGCTATGCCTAAAGGTGGACTTCGTGAAAGCATACGACTCGGTTAGATGGGACTTCTTATATGATATGCTACTCAGGATAGGGTTTCAAAATTTATGGATTTCTTGGATTCGAGGATGTCTAGAATCTACTTCTGTGTCTATGCTAATCAATGGGAGCCCTACGGAGGAGTTTAAGCCAACAAGGGGGTTGAGGCAGGGAGATCCCCTAGCACCCTTTCTTTTCTTAGTGGTTGCAGAAGGCCTTGCTGGGATAGTAAGACAAGCTATGAAGGCTAATTTGTTGACGGGCCTCAAGATTGGTAGTGAGGAGATAGATATGTGTATCGTTCAATTTGTGGATGATACTCTATTCCTCTATGAAGACACCCTCAACAATGTGTTAACGTTGAAGGCCATTCTAAGGGGTTTTGAGCTAGCTTCAGGCTTGAAGATTAACTTCCATAAGTCAAAGCTAGCAGGTATCAATGTACAAAGCAATGTTGTTGTGTGTTACACAAAGACTTTGAATTGTACCCAGATGGGGATACCGTTTAAGTATTTGGGCCTTGAAGTGGGAGGAAACCCAAGGAAGAAACAGTTATGGGAACCTGTCCTAAATAAGCTTAAAGCAAGACTTAGTGTATGGAAAGGGAGATTCTTATCCTTGGCAGGGAGAGTTTGCCTTATTAACTCTGTTATAACTGTTGTTCCCTTGTATTACCTATCCCTGTTCAGAGCACCGGGTTCGGTTTGTAAAAGGATTACCAACATCCAAAGGAGATTCTTGTGGGGATGGGGGAAAAGGAATAAGTCGATTTCTTGGGTAAGCTGGAAAGACGTTTGCAAACCAAAAGAGGTGGGAGGTCTGGGCTGTAAAGATATACGTATGTTTAATCATGCCCTCCTAGCTAAATGGAGATGGCATTGCATATCTCAAGAGAATGGAAGGTGGAAGGAGCTTTTGGGCTCAAAGTACAACTTGGAGCTCGAAAGCGGCCAAACACCTGTCAAATACCAATCTTGGTGGTGGAGAGACCTTTCAAAAATGTGTAAGGAGGGAGGAGGTAAAGGGTGGTTTCAAGAAGAGTTAGGATGGGTACTAGGATGTGGAGACAAAATTCTAGGAGGAGGTGTGGGTTGGAAGTACTGATCTCAAAACCATGTTTCCCCGACTGTACTCCCTGTCCTTAAATCAAGGCCAAACAGTGGGTGAGGTTGGTGAATGGATTAATTCAGAATGGAGTTGGAGTCTGAGGTGGAGGCGTACCAGATTTGAGTGGGAGTCGTCAATGGAAGCAAACCTTATCATGCTCTTATCCGGGGTAAATATGAAAAAGAATGTCAAGGACATCCAAGTGTGGGGGAAGGAGTTACTAGGGATGTTCTCTGTGAACTCCACATATGAATGCCTAGCTAAGCATGTTAGAGGTCCTCATTTCGAAGTGTTCAAAATCTTATGGAAGGCAAAAGCTTTCCCAAATGTAGCAACGACAGCTTGGAGGGTGCTGCTGGATAGAATCCCTACAAGAGTGTGCTTGAGCAGGAGAGGGGTGATGATGAACTCTACGCTATGTGCCTTGTGTCAGTTAAAGGAGGAGTCATGCCAACATCTATTCCTGGATTGTAAACATGCACAAAAGGTTTGGTATTTGTGCTTTAAATGGGTAGGTATCTCTTTTGTCCAACAAAATGATTTAAAGATGCACTTTCAAAGCTTTTATTTGACTTAAGCTAGTAATAAGCAAAATCTGGTATGGAAAGGTGTCTGGACAACTGTTATTAGATGCATCTGGGACCAAAGGAACCTGATTATTTTCAAACAAGAGGTAGTAGATGCGGAGGAGGTTTTCCAGAAGGCTCAACTCAATTCATGGCTTTGGATGAAAGCATAAGGTGCACTCCTTTAACTACTCCTTCGTAGACTGGGTTCTCAACCCAATGTTATGCATTAGAAGCTATAAGTAGGAAGAGGTTTGCGCTCTTTTACCCTGAGAAGATTCTAACATAGGAGCAAGGGAATATAGCACACTAGTATTATATCATCTGTTGGATTTGGAAGCTGGTTTGGGTGGTGTCAGAAGGATGCGCTGGTACTGGCTCTTGATGGATGTGGAGAAGCTGGAGCTAAAGGCACAACCTAGTTAGCTATTTAAATGCTCAATTGTGCTAAGTAGCTGAAGTTGTTTGCTTTGGTATTATGGGTTCTGGTTTTGAAGCTTCCGCCTGGGCCCATATGCTAAGGCATTGCTGATTACGATCGAATGAAGTGCTGGTGTCCTCAATAATACATCTACTAGACCAAATCAAGGATGCTATCACAGTGAACCTCTGCATGCTGCGGTAGGTTATGGCAGTGATGGAGGAATGAAAGTTTTTGACAGGGATGGGGTTCTTGGGAGGTATAGCTTCCTTTAAGTGTAGGTAGTTGTGGTGGTACTGCATGAATAGTAGGTGAAGGAGATGCAAGAGTTTGCCATTTCTCTACAAGACAGCCAACATGGAAGGAGAGAAGGATAATGGTTTGAAGCAGATTTGGAAGGGCTGACAGGGGTGTTGTCTAGAAAAAAGAAAGCAAATAGGATGGAGTAGGTGTTGGTGTTTCTGCAGTTGACGTGAATGTTTGTTGGTCTGGAGTGGTGTGCTGATATGGATTTCAAATGCTACAAACATGTAGGAGCATTGATGTGAACAACTTTGGACAGCCAGGTAAAGGTTCGGGGTGCTGGAGTTGGGTTTGTTGGACAGGGATCAATTGGAGCTAAAGGCATAAGGCTACTAATAGTCTTAGAGAAGCAGAATCTGAATCACGTTACCTGTTGGGTTTGGTTTCTGGTTTTGTAGATTTGGCTAGGAATAGCATGTTTATGTTGCTGCCTTTAGTTTGTTTAAGGCATTTTTGGTCTTTCTCAAAGTATGTAAGGCTTGTGCGTTTGATTGTATAAGGGTTGGGATACCCCTGAAGTGTCCCCTTAATTCATTTAATACATTGCTGATAAAAAAAAAATTATTTCGTTCTTGCGAAGATTGTAGTGCTTTTAGAATTAGTGTATAAACAGTTATCATTAAACATAAGTGATTTTAATTTAGATTTTTTTAATATGTAAAAAGAATATATTAATAATAGAGTAATTAAATAAGTACTTTAACCCATTAAAAAATAACTATATAGATAAAAAAAAACTAAGCTTCGACATTATGTATAAGTTGATACACCTTCATTTATATTTTCAGATCAATACATTCTTAAGAAAAACTTAACTTCTCGAAATAAAAATATCACCTAGTGTTCAAACAAAAAAAAAATTACAAAATCTGCTTTGCTATTGCTGAGCATTTTGGTGAAAGACTTGATATAACTTAATTAATGTTGAATCACCTACAAAATACTAAATATAATTCACCTTTTATGTTAAGTATAATCATAACTAATGTCATAATTCATGTAAAAAATATACATTCTACATTGGTTGTATTCATAAATGGTTTAGAAATTAATTCTTTAGTACTTTAATACTTTATTGTTTTGAGAGTCATCAGAGTAAAAACGTTCAATCCCAAGCAAAATAATTTAAATTTAGAACAATGATAAATAATATCAAAACAAAAATAAATGCCAAACATAACATGGTACAAACTATGAAATAATTTAAATTGTCTAATACCATTCTAATATCAGGATAACTTATGACGATCAACCTTGGAATATCTATTTGTTTCTCTTGTTGTAGACATGGCAATCCTTGAAATCACCCAACAAAAAGAAACAAAAGTTTATGAGGAATGTGTTGTATTTTGACTTTTTACGTAAATATGTGTTCCTTCATTTCCTTCTCCTCGTGCACATTGGTCAAAGCGTCTCAATTTTCGATGTTAAATGCACAAGCAGATATATGAGTGAAGCCTTGGAATATATGTTTGAATACCCATTATCTTCAAGACGAATGGTTGATGAAATATCCAACAATACCAACTTTATTAATCAAAGAATTTTAATTTATTATAACTTAATTAATTTTTAGGTAACTTATACGGTTAATGTGCCTAATCGTTACTCCTTTTCTCTTCATTAATTACTTTCAACCTATCGTTTTTTCTTTTTAATTGCTTTCAACTTATCGATTAATTGGTGAATGACAAAAATAAAAAATAAAAAACACGGACTGATCAACAAGTTAAAAATAATACAACAAAAATAATAATCGCGTAAATAAAAATAATAAATTTAAATAAAAATATATTTTAAACACTCAATAAAATAAATAAATAAATGAAAACTTAGTTAAAATAAAATTAAGTCTATATATAAAAAAAAATCCTATTATCTATTTCTATCTAAGTTTGTCTTACACAAAAAATATATTTTCTAAAATTAAGTTTTAAATTATTTTTTCTTTTCAATATTAAATCCCACCTTCATTTGAGTTCTGACCGCAATCCCAAATGTGAGTTAAATCTAAAATACCTAACTAAAACTCAATATCTCACTTCAATCCCAAATCCCACTCCAATCCTAAATCAGCTCAAACTAAAATCGCTAATTGAACCTCGATATTTGGCTAATCGCGTCTGAACTAAGGTTTGTCTTTCCAAATCAAGCAATAATGAGTTCACGAAGCAATTGATGTGACACCTATTGAGAAGCATTTGCAGGGACTAAAGCTTTTGATTAGGGTCCAGGAGGTTGAAATTAGGGTTTAAATATCACCCCATTTCGTTAGTTCAGTCTTATATTGGTAAAGCATGTAAATAATAAATTTTAATTTCTTTTTGTGTTGCTTGTAGTTTTTTTTTTTTTAATAAAGAATTAATGGATTAAGAGAGGTGTCTCAATCCTTATATAAGTACCAAAGTTTACCTATTCTCATCCACATTTCCCATACAAAACAGAATTATGCAGCAGGAAAGGCTATGTGGATCATCACTCAAACTCATTTCTTATTTCAAAGTTTGAATAATTTCGAGGAATGCTTTCTTGTTCCTAAGTGTCAACTAACTCTTGATTCTTTCTTCCACTTCTTCTTGAGGTTTTTTTTTTTTTTAACTAAACTCATACAAGGTCATGCTCAAGCTATGTTCAAGCTAAACAATTGTAGGTATAGTCTAAGGAAAATGTTATTGTAATTTTTTTTTTATTGTTTTGACCTTCACTACTATTATAAACCACTTTCCTCCCAAATCTTACTCTTTACTTATTTGATTCAAGCTTCAATCCAAAAAACTTATATTTTTATTTAGGTTTAAATGAAATTGAACTATGCACTGGTGCAGAAACGTAGAACAAATGCGGTTATTTTCATTTTATAAATGCGGCTATACAACCGCATTTGATCAACACGCATTTGTAAATTAGAGATTTACAAATGCGGTTATAAAGAACCGCATCTATAAATACTATTTACAAATGCGGTTGTAGTAAACAACCGCATCTGTAAATCACATTTACAAATGCGGTTGTAGTAAACAACCGCATCTGTAAATCAATTCCTTGATTTACAGATGCGGTTAAGGTAAACAACCGCATTTGTAAATCAGGTTTTTTTTTTAGAGCATTTATGCAGTTTCATTATACCCAACCAACCAGACAGATAAACAGCTTCAGATAGTTATAAAAGTTTAGGAAATATGCGGACGAAGATTGTCTCACATATGTCATGGCTTACGAACTCATGGGTTCCTCATCCGTGAAAAACTACATTTCAAAATAGGTTGATAAATCTCTAATTTATGCTAGAAAATGTTATGCAAAATTTTAGAAATTTCTAACAAGTGTAAATGTAAGAACTAAAACCTCAAAATATCCTAAAAAAGACCTAAATAATACTAAAAAATAAAAAAGTGATAGTAAATGGTGGAATTTTGAAATTTTGGTGAGGCCAATCCCCCTTGGGTTGGCCATGGCGTTCGTTACCTCATTTCGAGCAACTTTCATTTTTTATGCGTCTCCATCCGACTTCTCCATCAAAAGTTATGGTCGTTTGAAGTTTTCCTACAAATTTTTCACATTAAATCCTAAACATACACACACTAAACACATAAACACACTACAATCAAGTTTTAAACATACATCCAAATCCAAATATCAATATTTATTATAAAATTAATTAAAAAATTTAAAACCGTAAACCCTAAAAAAACTAACCTTCTATAGTTGTGGGTGCAACCAAGTCCCCAAGGTGTTGTCGCATGGTGTTGCCGGCCAGAAGACTTGGCGGAGGTTTACGGTGGTGGAGATGGAGCGAGAGGCGCGGAAGAGATGGCTCAAGTAAGACGCGGTGGTGAAGGGAAAGGATAAGTGTGGAGAGAGCACTGATGGGCAAAGGGTGGAGAAGGAGAGGACAAGAAGAAGAAATGGAACACGGCAAGGGTCTTAGCGTTTTTCATTTACAGATGCGGTTGTGTGTATAACCACATCTGTAAATGAAAAACTTTTCATTTACAAATGCGGTCATACACATAACCGCATCTGTAAATGAAAAACTTTTCATTTACAAATGCGGTCATACACATAACCGCATCTGTAAATGAAAAGCTTTCATTTACAAATGCGATTTTAACCAATAACCGCATTTGTAAAACAAACTAATTTCAAAAATGCCACCGCGTTTTTAACAAATGCGTTTTAACGCGAAACTGCACTTAGAAAGGAGTCTTCCTTTCATCATTTTGCACTAGTGATGGTTGGTTCTAAAAGAGTTATATTTTAAGTTGTCATATTTATCTTTAGTAGGGATGTGCAAAAATTTTAATTGGGACAAACTGCTCTATTTTTATATTGCTCTGATCTATTAAAAATAAATTTATTTAAATTTAGTTTTTATTTTGATTCATATTTTATAATACTTCTATATTGTATTTCCATTTTATTTAAATAGATTTTTAAAATTAGAAAATTTGAATATCCAATCTTAAAATTTCTAATCGCTTTCTCTCCACCAGCTCTGCACTTCGAACATTCTCTCAATCTCTTTTGAATTTCATTTGTTCTAGTGGTTTTAAGTTTTGACATACAATTATCGCTTCACTTAACTAAAAATAATATAATAAAAATTGGAATGAAAATAATAAATAAATATAATATATTAGGAGTATATAATACGATTGTGATTTTCGGAAAAAGACGAAAAAAATTGCAACAACACCAAGAGGAAACAAGCAATCTACAGTGAACATGTAAAAGGAAAAAAGTAGAGTGTGAAAAATGTTGGAGAAAGAGAACAGAGAGAGAAAAAGAAAGACTAAAGTAGAAATTGATAGTGTATTCTATTATTCTCTGCTAAAAAGTTTACAGAAAAAGGTATATAAAAGTAAAAGGAAAGAAACAAAAAAGGAAAGGGCTAAAAGAACATGGCCCAAAGCAAAAGGGTTATAGGGGGCAAAATAGGGTCCAACAATAAGATTAACACCCTCCCTTAAGATTATCGCAGTAGAGAGTAGCTAGTGAAGTGAAGGTGAGGCCAAGGTCTTGAAGAATGTAAGTTAACCACTGAAGCTCACAAGTAGTTGTTGCTAGAGATCTATATTTTGTTTCAGAGGAACTCGTAGAAATTGTTTGTTGCTTCTTGGACTTTCAGGAGATAAGAGACTCACTCAAAAAAACAAAAACAACCAGTTATAGATTTTCGAGAGTCGGGACAAGTGGCCCAATCTAAGTCACTATAAGTTTTTAAATGAATAAGACTATTGCTAAAAAGAAATATACCAGAACCAAGGTTGCTTTTGAGGTACCTTAATATTCTGAAAGCAACTTGTTAATGAAACTTGGTAGGTGCAGAGACAAATTGACTGAGATTGTTAACGCTGACAGCAATTCAGGTCTAGTGTTTGTAAGGTAGATTAATCGTCCAATAATTTTGCGGTATGCTGAGGTTTCATCTTCATTGAGTTGAATACCTTCAGTTGAAGAGAAGCGGGAAGAATGAGTCATAGGTGCACAGTCTTGCATACACGTTTCATGAATAAGATCTATAGTGTATTTTCGTTGACTAAGATGAAATTCTGAATTGTTGCGGGCTACCTCAAGGCCTAACAAGTAGGTGAGGTCTCCTAAATTCTTGATCTTGAAAGTTTGATCCAGCATGTTAGTTATATGAAGAATCTCAAAATGATCATTCCCATTAAGCACAATATCATCCACATAAACACAAATAATAGTAAGGTTTTGTCATGACGTTTTAATAATAAAGAATGGTCAGATGATGATAAAATTTAGTTTTGTGAAATTAAGAAAGTTGACAACTTTTCATGCCATTGTCTTCCAGCTTGCCGAAGGCCATAAAGAGACCGCTGAAGTTTACAAACACTGTTGTTAAGGAGAAGATGACCAGGGGGAGGTTGCATGTAAACTTCTTCACACAAGTCTCTATGTAGGAATGCATTATTAACATCCAATTGTGTAAGAAACCAATTGTGAATATTAGCAAGAGCAAGAAGGAGACGAAGAGTAGCTAATTTTGCAACCAGTGCAAAAGTATCCAAGAAGTCAAGACCTTCTAAATGAGTATAACCTTTGGCAACCAAACATGCCTTGTAACGGTCTACGGTCCCATCTAATTTATATTTAATTTTATAAATCCATCTACAACCAATAGTCTTCTTACCAGGTGGAAGGGAAGTAATTTTCCATGTATGATTAGCGTCAAGAGCATCTAACTATGCTTTCATTTCTTGTTGCCATAATGTTTGCTTGGAGGCTTCATTATAATTGGGTGGCTCCATATGGGATGAAATGGAAAGAATCATATGCTTAAAGCATGGTATGAAACATAATTGCTAAGAGTATCGTGATAACTTAAGTTGTTTACAGTAGGAAAATTAGTTTGAAATTCTTCTAAATAAATTGGAGGTCTCCTTGATAGTGATGAAGGTCGAGGAGGAGGATCAAAAACATTTTCAATATTGGAGGTGCTAGTAGTTTCAACAATATAAGGTGCAGTAGAAAAAAAGAGATCACATTTTGAATCATAATTGTGAGGAAGAGGTAAAGACAAATTGTTTGGACTCTTTCGAACATCATCAGTCAATTGATATATAAAATGAGTTTCATGAAAGATAACATGCCTTGAGACCTCAATTCTATGATTTTTAAGATTGAGATAGATATAACCTTTTATGTTATGCTAGAAACCAAGGAAAATACCATGAACAGAACGTGCATCTAATTTCTCTCTTTGAAGTGAGAGTATTAGAGTAACACAAACACCCAAAAACACGTAAATTTGAAAGATCACAAAGATTGCCATTTAGTTTTTCATAAGGAGAAGAATTTTTTAATAGGGGAGTAGGAGTACAATTAATTAAGAAAGTGACATGTTGCACAACAAAATTACAAAGCAAATGAGGTAAATGAGCTTGAAAAAGCAAAGTACGAGTCATATTTAAAAGATGTTGATGTTTGCGTTCTACAATGCCATTTTGTTCAAGGGTTTTAGCGCAACTGGTTTGGTGAACTATACCTTTAGCAAATAAAAAAATCTTTCATAGAAAATTCAGCATCGTTATCAATTCTAATAGTTTGAATAGTAGTTTTAAAATGGTTTTCAATATAAGCAACAAAACTAATTATATGATTACGGACTTCAAATTTATTGTGCAAAAAAATGGTCCATGTAAAGTGAGAGAAATTATCCAACACAGTAAAAAAATAACGAAAACCTTGCATAGAAATAACATAACACGGACCCCAAATATCCATGTGAATCAACTCAAATTTTTGAAGTACACGAACTACTTAAAGTAAAAGGAAGCTTCTTCTATTTGGCAAGATGACAAGTATCACAAACATCAAAATTCTTAGCAGAAATATAAGGGTATTGAGTGCTCAAAACCATCAATCTTTTATTTGAAAGATGTCCCATTTTATGATGCCACAAATTTATGTCCTTAACAGTACAGTGTAAGCAAGAAGAATATGAGGTGCAACAGTATTTTTAAAAGCAGAATATTCAAAAATATACAATCTAGCATCAACATCGACTAAACCAATCCTCTATTTGGTTTGATTGTCCTGTATCACACAATTTATGAACAGAAAAATTAAATTACAGTTAATATTAGAACACAATCTAGAAGTGGAAATCAAATTGAAAACAAATTAAGGGATATACAAAACATCAGTAAGGTAAAATTTGTGATTAAAGACAATAGTGTCAGAAATTTTAGCAAAAACATTTTGACCATTTGGGAAACTAATTTGAAAACGTGTTATACTTTTATATGTAGTAAAGCCAGATAAGGAGGTACAAACATGATATGTTGCTCCTAAATCTAAAATCCAGTAATTTTCAGTTTTTTTTATACTATTGAAAGCATAAATGTTAGCAGTTGGAGATTGGTCTGTTGCTTTGTGTGTGAGATCAGCAATAAAAAATCCCACCTGGTTCACATGAGCTGGATTTGCTAGATTGCTGCAGGGATGTTGCTTGAACAGTTCAGACAACACTTGATATTGTTGTCTAGTGAGATGAAAAATCTCCATTTTCCTGTTTCTTTTGAGATTGCTCAGAAAAAACTTCATCACTAGTAACAACATTATTAACTTGACAAGTTTTACCATTATAGAATCTGTACCCAGGAGGGTATCCATGCTTTTTGTAACAAGTGTCAACGGTATGACCATTTCTAATATAGCGAGTACGCATTTTTCTGTTATTTTTATAAGTCCTATTATCTTGTTCAGGAAAACCAACTTTACGAAAACACACATTCTTAGTGTGACCATTGTTTCCACAAAAGGTACAAACAGTAGAAACAGTATTCCGATTAGAATTAGCACTATTTATATTGGTCACAAAAAAAATTTTAGCCAGTTGACGTTCTTGCTAAGCCACAAGGGAAAACACACATTATAGAATCTGTACCCAGGAGGGTATCCATGCTTTTTATAACAAGTGTCAACGGTATGACCATTTCTAATATAGCGAGTACGCATTTTTCTGTTATTTTTATAAGTCCTATTATCTTGTTCAGGAAAGCCAACTTTATGAAAACACACATTCTTAGTGTGACCATTGTTTCCACAAAAGGTACAAACAATAGAAACAGTATTCCGATTAGAATTAGCACTATTTATATTGGTCACAAAAAAAATTTTAGCCAGTTGACGTTCTTGCTAAGCCACAAGGGAAAAAAATCTTAGGTATAGGTGGTATGGGCTTCATTAAAAGGACATGAGACTTGGTGTTGTGATATTGTTCATTTAACCCACACAAGAACTGCTTAGCTTGATCCTTATACTTTCTTTGACTAATAACCAAAGCAACAGAACAAGCACATTCGGTTTGACAGACACACATAGGATTAGGTCTAAAATTGTCTAGTTCATCCCAAATGATTATAAGCTTAGTAAAATATTTTGTAACCGACAAATCCCCCAGATTTAAAGAAACTACTTCAGATTGCAAGTCAGAAATTCTAGATAGATCTCCCTGAGAATATCTTGTTTTTAAATAAATCCAGATATCTATGGTCATATCCATCCATATTATACTATGTCTAATAGGAGTAGAGATCGAATGCACAAACCAAGAAACAACCATGTTGTTACACCTTTGCCAAGCTAAATACGTTGGATGGTTCTTGGCTGGATAGGGGTGTGAACCCATAATGAACTCCACTTTGTTCTTTGCACTCAGTGTCATCACCACTTATCTGCTCCAAGAATGATAGTTTGCAGAGCCGAGCATCAATGACGCCAAGGGGGTAGTAAGATTTTCATTGGGATGCAGGTAAAGAAAACTATTCATCGATTGGCTTTGTTGATCGGACTGTGTTGGTTGTGCTAAATGTTCTTCAGCCATACCTAAAGAAAAATAAAGAAAGAAATTAGGATAAGAAAAAAAAATATTTCAGAGTGCACAGTAGAGCTCTTCAAATAGAAGAGCTCTAATACCATAATACGATTGTGATTTCAGGAACAAGACGAAGAAGATTGCAGCATCACTAAAAGGAAACAAGCAATCCACGCTGAACAAGTAAAAGGAAAAAAAAACAAAGTGTGAAGAATGCTGGAGAAAGAGAACAGAGATAGAAAAAGAAAGAGTAAAGTAGAAATTGATAATGTATTCTATTATTCTTTGCTGAAAAGTTTACAGAAAAAAGAATATAAAAGTAAAAGCAAAGAAACAAAAAGGAATGGGTTAAAAGAATGTGGCCCAGGAAAAAGAGGTTACAGGAAGCAAAATAGGACCCAACAATAAGCCCAACGATAAGATTAACAGTATAAAATGCATTCCATATTTATCATCATCTAAAAGAAAACTAATGGGAGAACTTTTTTGGAGGATTTAGATTAGAAAAGTGTAATTTAGTATGCATGACTCATAGCACTAATAACATGAAAGGTATTTGTGACAATCGTATTTATTATACAAATATTAATTTAATATTTGTGTTTCACAAATAGCTCATTGGTCTCTGCCTGATTTTGATTTCGGTTTTAGACATAAAAAATAAAGAAACAACTAGTGTGAGGATATTATAGGATGATGTAAAATTATTTTTTAACCTTTAGCTAACTGATTACTACTTCTATTTTCTTAGAGAAAATGAAAATACAAATAAATGCAGGACACTCAATTATCTGCTTGTAAAATGAATTTGCAACACAAATTGAAAAGAAGTGTATTTAAGTGTGGGACAAGAAGACATTGTAGAATTAATTATAAATATAATTGTAAAATGTATTCTTTTCTTGGTGGATATCATATGGATGTCTAAATGGTTCTATTTTTTTCTTGATAAATAATTTCAAGTTTAATTAAAGTGTTATAAGTACGTGTATTTTGAATATTAAGAATTTATGTGTTGTAATTATCTTTAATTTTTGATTTATTAAATTATAATTTTATTATATTTTCTTAATATTTATATAATATTAAAAAAATTTTACATTTCTTCGTATATTAATATTGTTATTTTTTATAGAAAATATAGATTTAGATTTAAAATTCAATTCAATTTTATTTATAAAAATATGGATTTGGATTTAAAATCCACTCCAAATATTTGGATTTGGATTTATAAAAATCCAAATTGCTTTTATAAAAAATATGGATTTGGATTGGATTTTCCAATCCACGACCAACCTTAGTTTTTAGCTTATTTGCAAATTTTGACCATAAAATAATTTTAATTATTGTTGCGAATTTAAGTGTAGAAAGGAGTCTCACATTGAGTAAAGATGAACAAGATGAAAAATATACATAAGGAAAATGACCTACAAACTCATTTCTTTATGATTTCGGATTGAAGGTTGTTTCGTATTCTCTTATATTGGTTGACTCATGACTCAATGGTAATGAATCTTTCAGATATTTCCTCTTGGAGAACCCAATAATTGGTTTCATCTATGTGAACAAGAGAAAGAAAATAAAATAAAGAATACCAATATAATCAATAAAGCCACAAGGGTCATAATTTTGCTTAGAGATAAGGCACTTAAGGAAGTTGTGAATGATAAGATTATGGCATCAATGTGGATGCAACTGAGTCATTGTAATATGACAAAATATTTGGCATATAGTAGAAGATGATTTGATCTTCATGGAAGAACAAACCATTACTCTACAGGTATAAATCTTAAGTTAGACTAAAAACTACAAAACCTTCAAGAGTCTAAGGCGGGCGATAGGTTTCAAATAATGGAATCATAGAAGCTTTCACTCATACTAGCTTATTATTACCAGTATGGCAGAGAGCCAATATGCTGGTTGTTTCCTTGATACTCAAGGTTGTTTCTCCATCCATCGCATAGAGCATTTGTATGGATAATGTCTTTGACATATGAAATAATTTAAATGATAGGTTCTCACAAAGAGATATGATTTGTATTTATGATTTTTAGGAGATGATTCCCTCTTTCAAAACAATATTCTAATAATGATTAGTAGAATCATGAAGCTTTAAATTCAGAAGTGCAGTCTCAACTAATTGGTTTTACTTCTGAGTAGTATCAAATATTGTTAGCTGTTTTACAACAGTCCAAATCCAATGACAATATTTCTAATCAAGTCTCTATTATTCCTTCCAACATGACAACACACATTGCTAATAAATTTCTTTCTTCTTTTAGTTTTTGGATTCTCGATAGTGGTGCTACTAACCACATTTGTTCATCCTTAACTCATTTCACTTCATATTATCAAATTAATCCTATTTGTGTCAAATTACCAAATGGAAATAAAGTCATTGCCAATTATTCTGGAAGTGTTTTTCTCAATAAAAATCATGTCATAGACAATGTTCTGTATATTCCTTGCGTCACTTTTAATCTTCTTTCAATAGCAAAATTGATTGATAATTTATCTTGTATTCTTACCTTTGACTCTAATTGTTGTCACATTAAGGACAAGAACTCCTTAAAGATTATTGGTTCAGCTAAGATGCAAGATAGGATTTATATGCTCAGGGTCCAATCCTATTAGAAATTTCAAATCAAACCCACCAAATCTACACATACCATGAATATTGTTAATTTTAGTGCTAGTAATCTAGAAACCCTTTGACATTTTCGATCAGGGCATGTTTCAAACAAATGTATTGATGTTTTCAATAATAAATTTCCTTTTTTTAAATATAATGAATCCCTTGTTTGTGATATTTGTCATTTTTCAAAGCAAAAAAGACTTTTGTTTCCTATTAGTACATCTAAATCTAAAAAATGTTTTGATTTGATTCATGTAGATCTATGGGGACCATGCACAATATCATCAATTCATGGTCATAAATATTTCTTGACCATAGTTCATGACTATTCGAGGTACACATGGATTCTTCTTTTAGAACAAAAATCTGAAGTTGTTAAGACTTTGGAAAATGTTAATTTTGTTCAAACACAATTTGAGACAGTAGTAAAAATAATAAGAAGTGATAATTAGATTGAATTTTTCATGACTAATTTCTTTGTCAATAAAGGAATAGTGCATCAAACATCATGTGTCAATACTCCATAACAAAATAGTATAGTTGAAAGGAAACATGGTCATTATTAAATGTAGCAAGAGTTCTCATGATACAATCTCATTTACCTAAAATTTATTGGTCATATTATGTGATACATGTTGCGCATATTATAAACATGCTTCCCAACCTGTTTTAAACTATTTTTCTCCTCAAGAAAAGCTTTAATAAACTGCACAAATTTTAATGGATTAAAAATCGTTTTTATTGGTTTTAAAAGGGGGACAAAAGGATATGTTATGTTGAATATTCAATCTAGAGAAATTTTTGTGTTTAGGGATGTTGTCTTCTATGAACATGTTTTTCCATATCAAAGAGTTCAAGACACTAGCAATGAAATTGGCATTCCTAACATTCATGATCAATGTTTTTTAACAGAAGATTAAACTATTTTTAGTCTACCATCACAAGCCATTCTTGCACCCTGTGATAATGCTGAAAATAACAATAATGATAACTGTGAATCAGGCATTAAGGTTGCAGAAGAAGTTTGTTCTCATATAGACCAAAACCTTAATGAAGATCATGACATAAAACAAAATTCTAAATTAGATCAATTAGTCCAAATGAGTAGAAGAATAGAAAGACCACCTGAGTATCTAAAGGATTATCATTATAACCTTAATATTTCCAATACATCTTCGAGAGTTAAATATCCTTTTGCATTGTGTTTTTTCATATAACAATTTATCACTTTCTTACACATCTTTTGTTATGTCTCTTTCTGTTGAACAAGGGCTTTGATGTCTCCAAATCCATGAAGATTGGTTGAAGGCTTAGTTGTTACTTGTGTGTGTGGGTTCTGGGTAGTTTGAATTTGTAATCCACTCTTGGTTAGAATACAAATCCAATTTAAATCAAAACCTTTTGGAAAAAGAGTGTTTTCTAAAGAAGTGGAAAAAACAACCTGTTGTTTTATCGTTTCAATCGGTTGTTTTACACTTAGTGGGTTTTGAAAAGGATTTGAAACTGTTTGACTTTGGTTGACTTTGCTGTCAAATCAATTCAATCGGTTGTTTCGACAATTCAACCAATTTTTTTTTGAAAATCTATAACAGAATTCGGTTAAGTTTGGTAAATCTGTTTTAAATGTTTTAAAACTAAATTGGCTCCTGCTTTAAATGTTTTTAACAAACCTTTGGAGTATAAAAAGGTTGTTTTACGCTCCTGAGGAATATGATACAGTTTGGTGAATTCAGATTCAGAAAAGTGATTTCAATTTTCAAAGATTTCCTTCAAGCTTTTGAGTTTTGCTCAAAGAGTGGAATAGGATTGCTATGTAATCTTTTCATTTGATATTGATCAAGTGTAATCCTTCTTTTTTCTCGCTTGTATTTTTTAAATACTTGTGGTGTGTGCAGAATCAGAGGTTGTTCTGAATTATGTGTTGTTGTTGCCAAAGGAAGTGTGTGTTCTTGAGGGCTTCAAGATCACTTCTTTGGTGTGTATGGTTTGTAATCTGGATTTTGATTGCATAATGGATACACAATGGTTTTTGGGGACTGGATGTAGCTCTTGGGATAAGAGTGAACTAGTATAAATTTGTTTTTGTGATTATCTTTTTCCCTGAACTCTTTAATCATTGTTTTAAGTTATTTTTATTCACTGCTGATAAAAACAATCGATTGAATCGTAAAAACAACCAGTTGATTTTCTAGAAATCAACTAAATAATTAGTTTTGTTCTTTGGTTTCCTAGGTTTCTTTTCTTTCTTTTTTTTTTGTGTGATTCTTCATTGGCTTTCATTATACCTTCAAAGTTTGCAAAAATCTTTCATAAACAATTCACCCCCCTCTTGTTTAAAGGCCATAAATTCTAACACTTTTTTCACATGTTAAGCCAAACACTTATTTCGAAGCTATGAAACTTAACTTTTTGGAGAAAAGCTATACAATGTGAGATATATGCTTTGGAGTCAAACCAAACATGGAAGACTGCTCTTCTGCCTAAGGACAAAGCTACCATAGGTTGCAAATGGGTATTAAAAATAAAATATAAGACTAATGGAACAATAGAAAGGTATAAAGAAAGGCTAGTGGTAAAGGGATACACACAAATATAAGGCATTGATTACCTTGATACTTTCTCTCCAGTAGCAAAGATGACCATTATAAGGTTAGTTATTTCTCTTACTTCTATCTATACTTAGGAATTGGAATAGTTAGACATAAACAATGCCTTTTAACATGGAGAGTTGAAAGAAGATGTATACATGGTTGCTCCTCCTTGATTGACTTCTATTCTACTAGGACAAGTTTGTAAATTAAAAAGGGCTTTATATGGCCTTAAGCAAGCCAATAGAGAGTGGTTTGTCAAACTGTCATCCTTTTTGCTTTCTGCTGATATACTCAATCTATGAATGATAATTCCTTGTTTATTAATTCTTCTGAAGGATCTTTTACATCATTATTGGTGTTTGTGAATGATATAATATTGACAGGAAATAAGAAAAAAGAGACTAATAGAACCAAACAAGCCTTGAATCAGACAATCAAGATCAAGAATCTTGGGGATTTAAGATATTTTCTTGGTCTTGTTAACACTAAATATGCACTAGAATTGTTAACAGATGCAGACCTTTTAGCTTGCAAACCTGCAGTCACTCCTATTGATAATCATACAAAATTGTCTTCTACTAGATGTGTTCCTCTTTAATAGATGTTCAAGCCTACAGAAGATTGATTGGAAGACTTATGTATCTCACTAATACCCGACTTGACATAACATTTTATGTACAACAACTTTCTCAGTTTCTTGTTAAGCCTACAATTGCTCACTATATTGCAACAATTAGAATTCTCAAATATATTAAAGGAGCTCCAAGTCTTGGTTTATTTTTCTCTTCCAACACTTTTGCTCATCTAAAAGCCTTTTGTGATAGTGATTGGGGCACTTGCAGTGATTTAATACAATCATTGTTTGGTTTCAGTATGTATCTTGGGAATCCCCTCATATCTTAGAAATCAAAGATGCAAGGAACAATATCAAAGAGTTCCTGTGAAGTGGAATATAGGGCAATCACCAATGTTACATGTGAAATTCAATGGTTAACTTATCTTCTTCAAGATTTCAAAGTTCCTTTTGAGTAGTAATCTCTTTTATGCTATGATAATGACTTAACAACATACATTGCAGCAAATCTAGTGTTTTTCTTTTCCTTGTTTATTATCCATGACATATAAGGTGATGAATTACACTTTTAAGATTTTTTTAAAATTGATGTGGTTGTGCAATATTTATGTTTAATAGGTTTATGTATAATAAAAGTACATTTTCAACCACAAATACATAAATATATAAACATTAATCTTTATTTTCATTAAAATTATTCAAACTTAAGATAAATGTATTTTGGTCATTGAATTAATAAAATAATTAAATTTTTTACATAATTTAGTCACATCAATCGTATCATTTACAAATTTTTCACTAAATCTATTTACCTTTAACTTACTTGCCCTACATCCAAACAACCTAACTATGGACACATTTTCCTCTCTTTTCTTTCCCTTTCCGCTCTCACCTTCATCCAAACAAAACCTTAATAACTATAAATGTATTATAATATTAATGTGTATATATATATATATATATATATATATGTATATATAACAATTTCATACTTTTTAATTATGTTTTATTAATATTCAATTTAGACAAAATTTAATACACATAATCAAAATTATTGATAAATTAATCAAAATTATCCATAAAATTTTAATCCTACACTACAAGAAAAAAGGGTTTTAACGGAGGTTAATATAACTCTAGGAATTTATTTAATTAACGGAGATCTGTTTTACCTTCATTAAGTTCCAAAGGTTGTTATAAAACCTCAACAAAATAACAGAGATTTTTTTAACCTTAGTTAAATTTCCAAAGTTTATTTCAAAACCTTAACAAAATAAAGGAGGTTTTTAACCTTCGTTAAATTTCAAAAGTTTATTTTAAAGCCTTAGTAAAATAACATAAGTTTCTTCGTTAAATTCCAAAGATTTATCCTAATACCTCAGCAAAATAACGGAGATTTTTTTAACCTTCATTAAATTCCAAAGATTTATTCTAAAACCCCAGCAAAATAACAAAGGTTTTTTTAACTTTTAGTAAGTTCCAAAGGTTTATTCTATGACCTCAGCAAATTAACTGAAGTCTTTTTAATCTTTATAAGGTTTATTCTAAAATCTCAACAAAATAACGGAGGTTTTTTTAACCTTCGTTAAATTACAAAGATTTATTGTAGAACCTTAATAAAACACTCCAAATTTTTCTAACTTCAATAAATAAATAAAATAAATTTTTTTTATAAATAAATAATTAAAAACAATATAGTTTTAATGTATTTTATAATTAAATTCTCTAAAATTTTGAAAGTGTAACTTTACATTACAAATAAGTTTTCTAAAGTTTCAGAAATTTATTTTAAAAACTCTGTAAAATAACCTTGGATAATAAGTATTTCAACAGTTTTTGCATATTTCTTATGATTGATGGTAGTTTGTTTATATAATTCCTAGTCTTTTTTGTTATGTGGTTTTTTTTTTTTTGTTACAAGCTCATACTTCAAAAAACCTGACTTATTTTGTTTTAACTTTTGACGTACGTATATTTTATGTGCAATTTTATTTTTAGTTATAATTGTTAATATTTAATTCTCATAATTTTCAAATATTTTAAATTAAGGTCTTTATTTTAAAATGCATCTAATAATTAATTCATTGTGGAAATGAGAAGTAATAAAGTTAACTTCTCCTTGCAATATGTTTTTGCAATCTTTAACCAAGAACACACATGGCTTTGGAGCCCATATTTGATAGATAATGCTATTATTTAAGATGTATAAAAAACATCAGTTGTTGTCGAGTTAGGTAATAGTGGCTTGTGACCCAAATTGTGACACTAAGGTGATAAAAGAAGCAATATTAGAATAAGAAGAAGATAATGTCTTATTTAGACATCGTTTGTTTCTTAGGAAAGAAAAACGATAATTTACTATGCACTAAGAAAGTTGAAAAACCAAAGGAAAAAATTTTTAAAAACATAAAATCGAAACATTTTTAGCATTCAAAATATATATATATATATATATATATATATATATATAATTAATTTTAATTTACTTTTTTATCCTTTTTATTTTAAATTCAAATTATTATTATTTTTATTTTAAATAAACTTACAATTTAAATATAAAAAATATAATCAAAATTATAAAAAATAATTATTATAAAATAACATAACTAATCATATTTTATATATAATATATTATAAATATAAATAATAATAAAAATAAATATATATTTTTAATAATAAAGAAATAAATTTATATAATAATTATATTAATTACAAAAGAGTAAAGATAAAAATAATAATGTTATTTAATATAAAAATAAGTTTTTATTAAATATTTATAATTATAAATATTTAAATAATATTTTGATTAAAAATAATTATAATTTATAACTAAATCAATTAAATTAATTTTTTAAGAATTTTTAAATATAAGGATAAATTTGTAAACTTGCATTTTTATCAATTAAAAAATATAATTTCAATCACACCCATCACATTATTCACTACAAAAAACAGTGTATATTGTGGCGTTTTTTTTTTTTTTTTGTATAAAGTGGCGTTTATAACCGTCACAATATACGCGTGGGGCGGTTTCCCAAACCACCGTAGAACTGGCCGTCACAAAGTTTAATGTAGCGGTTTCACGTTACCCGCCGCAACACCCGCCACTTTAACACTATGTTTAAAGTGGTGGCTTTTATATGTAAATAGTGTCAGTTATAACTGACACAATTTAATTCATTAAAGAAGATTTTGACGCCATTATGTAGGGTATATTGTGGCGTTTTTAACCGTCGTAATTTTAATGCTGAATAAATAAATTTTAACCACCACTTTTTTATCCTTTATATATATATATATATATATATATATATATATATATATATATATATATATATATATCCTTTTTTATAATCTTTTTTATAATTTTATATATATCCATTTTTATAACCCTTTTTATAATTTTATATATATATATATATATATATCCTTTTTTATAATCTTTTTTATAATTTTATGTATATATCCTTTTTTATAATTTTTTTATAATCTAGTTTGCACAATTAACTAAACATAATATATTTTCATAATAGAGAAATAAAATATACTAATAAAATGAAATAATGTATAAAACTTGTAAGCATCCACTCATTTCATTAAAAATTAAAACACACATAATATTGTTCAAAAAGTTGATACATAATTGAAAATGAAAACACATAATTGTTCAAAAGTTCATACATTCCTAATCAAGTTTATAATTAAAACACACATCCCTAATCAGTTTTGCTTCAAGCACTTGATCCTATTATTTGATTAAGTGATGGAGCACCACTTCCAGTATCTGATGCCTGAAATAAATAAATAATTTTAAGTTAATGAAATTGAATGTTTATAATTATAAAATAAAAGACACTAAAAAACATTTAAATATATTAATACCTCATTGATGGATGCATGAACCAAATTAGCAGCCATTGCAGTAAAATGTTCCGGAACATCTTTTCTCGAAACAATATACGCAAGCAAAGTGTTCATTTGAACATAAAAGGGGCAAAAAGTGTAAGGAAATAAAAATATATACACTATCGAACTCTTCTTCAAGATTTCTAAAATCACAAACAAAATTGACTCAAGCAGCTTACTTGTAAATGTGGTTTGCTACCATATATCACTAGTGAGCTCTACATTACAAGTAAAACGTTCTTTCATGTTTCAAATATTTTCCTTTTTAAGTTCTCACATATTGTTTCTGGATATAACAACAACCATCTAATGTTAATTCAATGTTCTTAATTTTTACTTTTACATCATAAAGTCATTATTTGACTAAGGTCTTTTACCACATAAGGTTCATTATATCAATTAGTTGTTGATCTGTACTCTTCATATATTTCCAAAAGCAAAGGAATTTCATTTAGTTTAGATACTAAAGTAATATCAAAGTAATACATTTTATACTAAGACTTGCCTTGAGAAAGAAAGCAATTCTTGCTATAAAGCAACCTAAGAATGTCCCACTTGCAGAAACCTGCACGTGTACAAGAACTTTTGTTAAGCATCAAAGTTCTTACTCCACTTAATTTTGCTTGGTTTTGATAAATAAGTGTTTGCAAATAGATTTACCATTATAAGAGGTCTTCTTCCAGACTCTATCCATCAAAATGGCTCCCAGTATAGTAAATGGAACCTGTCATTCATTGCAACAGATGAAGTTCAAACACAATAATGCATTCACATTTTATGAGAAACTAGTATAGGTAGGGATAAACTACCTGCATACAACCATATGCTATGGTTCCAGCTTTTCCTGAAGAAAGTCCTGCAAATTCAACATTTGAAGAAATAAATATGACAAACCGAAGAAACTGGTTTCTATTGATTTTCCAAAACCAGCATGCATCTTTTCTCACTTACCAGCTGCTACAAAAGTCTCAGCTGTGTAGAATCCTATGCCATTAATTCCAACAGATTGTTGACATGCCATTAACCCAATCCCAATATGAAATTGTGACAAAAATGCAATTTAGGTCTTTTGAGAAATTATGTTCATTGTGACAAAATTTCTGCAAGAGAAGTGTGTTACTTACAACTAAAGACCGCACATATTTGCTTTGAAACAAATCCAACAGCTTAGTCTTTGGAAGGCTATTAAAAGTTTCAATATAATCCTATTTAGCCAAAAAAAAAGTTAGCTATGGTCATAAACATGTCAAGTTGTTTCGAAATTTCTTTGAAGGTTCTCAATCAGCTTAGAAAGTACCAGAATTTCAGCAGCTTCATGAGAAATATCCACATCTTTGCCCCAAAGACTCCTTAAAGCAAGTTGAAATTCTTTTTCACGGCCAACCTTTGCCTAAAAAAATACATAGAAGTTAATTTTCATTTCAAGATTAAGAAGAAAATAGTGTATTAATTTGGTCCTTAGTAGCCGAATAATGCTTACCAGCCATCTTGGGGACTCAAGGATAAAACGCAAACCAACCACCAAGCAAATGCAAGGTACTAGCCCTGCTCAGTTCAAACCAAGGAAATAATAGTTACACCTTTTCTATCCATAATTTGTTACACCTTTGACTACAATTCAAAACTAGTTCTATTATGAACTTACCCGCCAGTGCAAGTTGTCTCCAATTTTTGACACTTCCTATTAAGAATGAAACTGATATTCCAGTAACAATCAAAAGTTGTAAAACAATCAGAGTCATAGTCAAAATTCAACTCACTTGTAATTAACTTTTAAATTTTAAATAAAGAGCAAAATAGGAAAGTTCTTAATATTTTTCCTCACCTGATTTATTGTTGCAAGTCCTCCTCAAAGATTTTTGGGTGCTATTTCTGTTATGTATACAGGAACCTGTTCCATTTAAAAGATTTTGGTTATATATATTATAGTGAAGAGGCAACATATGAATAAACAAACATATTTAAGCAAAACTAAACTTTATGAATGGAATAAGTGAAACTTTCATGGTTATCAAAATTAGTTACCACGTATGAGATAATTCCAATGTCGTATCCAGTGGAAAATTTTCCCAAGTCAAGGGAGCAAGAACTCTGCAATAGATAGAAAAAAATAAAATCCTATCTAGTATTTTGCAACAACTTTTCTTCATATGAGCACATATGTGCAGAAAATGAGTATACCTTTGAGAAAAAGACAGCTAACCATCCTGTAATGCAAACCGCAAATTAAATTTATCACAACAGCAAAGCCATACACAATATTTGTTTCACAAATTAAGAACAATGATAGATTGCACACGGTTTTGAATAATAGATTTCGAAGAAAAAGTTTAGGGCGCACGAGCACAAACCTGAACAAACGATTGATTGTGGTGAATCCTTGCGCGGAGATGGCGATGGCGGACGCAAGAGTGAGCGTTAGGAAGGCAAGCGTTAGTGAAGGGAAGAGTGAATGTTTCATGAAGGTCGGAGCAAGGTTTCGTGAAGGTCAGAGTTGGGTTTCGTGTGGAGGCAACGTTAGGGATTTTTGGTTTCGTGTGGAGCAGAGAGAAGGAAGAGGCGTTAGGGTTTCATGTGGAGTAGAGAGAGGGAAGAGGCGTTAGGGTTTTGTATGGAGTAGAGAGAGGGACAAGAGTGAAGATAGGGTTTGAGCAGAGAGAGGGACGAGAGTGAAGATGGTTTCGTTAGCAGAGAGAGTGACGAGAGTGAAGACAATTCTGGTTTCCAACTGAGCAAGTTTTTTTTTTAAAAAAATTCAATTTCCAAGTGAAAGCTAGCTTTTTAAAAAAAGAGGAATAATGGAATGGTGTAGGGAGGGAAAGCAAACACGGGAATTTTATTGTGAAGGATAATTAGGACACTTAAAATGACTTATTCTAAATGAAAATTCTGGCAGTTAGTAAAATATCGTATTATACGGCAAATTGTGGCGGTTATTAATAATCGCCATATTAAAACCGCCACTTTATACAAAATTTTTTGTAGTGATTTGTAAACTTTTATAAATTTTTCCTACACTTTCCACTCTATTTACCTTAATCAAAACACCCTAACTTTTTTTACATTTTCCCTTCAAATCATCTCAAATCCACTCCCTCATTTCCACTCCTTAATCCAAACAAAGCATTAGTGTTTCTTTTTCTTAGATATAATAGACATAAGTGTGGCTAAATTGTTATTTCTTGCTAAGACTGTTGTCGACGACTGTTGAGTCTGTGCCTAAACTACGGTGGAAGAGAAAACCCGGGAGGATCGTTAGAGACAGTGAAAAATGGGGTTGAATGTTATTTCAAACAACAAGTCATTTTACGGAGATTCTTAAACATATGGTATTGAACAGAGGTTCTGAAAAACTTTTCCTAATGTTTAAAAAAATTCTGGGAAACATTTCCTAAAGATGGTTTAGTAGGGAAAACAGTAACCCTAAATAAATGACTTAATAGAAATTTTAACCCTAAATAATAAAAAAATAAATTTCCGTTAAAATCAATTTTTCTTGTAATATAAGTTTACAAGAATGCATTTGAAAACAATTTTTAACACATGTTCACTTATTATTTTTAAAGAATATGTAAGTTATTTTTAAAATAATTTTAATTATAGTTTACTCCATTAAGAGTAAACTGAGAATAGAATAGCAAATCCCTGTCAATATTCACGTTCACATTAATATGCGTACTTAATTACACAAACAAAATAGCAAGCTTCAAACAATTTTCACACATAATTGAACTATTATGCAGTTGGATAAGATGAATCCAAGGCAATTCCACATAAACCATGCTTGGCAGATATACCTCTCTTCATCCTCACATATCCTTCTTCATCCCATTGTGTGCCCCATGAATTCTTCACTAACCAATACTCAGTTCCATTAGCAATGCCATAACCCACTGCAGTAACACCATGGTCTAGTTCAGTTCCACATTCTCCAGAGTAAATTCCACTAGAGTAAAACATGAAACCTGAACCATCTGCATTGATCGAAACTGACACTGGTTGGTTAGCTACAGCTTTCTGCAGTGCCTTCTCACTATTTGGAGGAACCTTCTCATACCCCTTAATTTGAGCAACTGGGGAGGTTCCTTTCTTGCAAGTGCCATCAGCTGCCTTGTAGGGGTAGTTTGCCTCACTGGTGATTCCACCATTTTTTATAATGAATTCAAACCCATCTTCCATGTAACCCCCTTCACACCCTTGGTCCACACCTTTTGTGTCACAGTCCACTAGCTCCTGCTCCGAGAGGGATACTAGTTTGCCTGTGGCTATTTGATGGATACCTTCAGTTGCAGCCACAGTTGAAAATGCCCAACAGCTCCCTAGAATTTTTCAAACAAAATTATTCTATGCATTAATCCAATTCCTTTCAATACAATCAAACAGTCACACAATCAACTTAATGATATTACTTTCTCTCATCTCTTTTGTTGTTAATAACAACACTAAGGATATTTTTTGGTTCAACACAGTGATTCAGTTTTTTTTCTTATGTACAAATTCTTTTCTAAGCTACCCCTTTAACTTTTCCTTAGAGAGTTAACTCTTCTCTCACACAATCAGTTATAATTACTCTCTCATCATTAATGTTTTTGAAAAGCAAATCACTTTTGATAACAGCTTTTATAACTGTTTTGTGTAAGTTGAAATATCAATAAAAAAAGATATCATTGTAAAAACTATATATTAGTGTTTCCTCATATTTTAAACTGATAAATAATTTGAAGCATACATGTTTAAAAAGTGACATAAAATGAGATGAATGAAATATAATGATGATCAAATGAAGTACTGATTGAAAGGATGCTCTTTATCTTACCACATTGACCTTGGTTTTTTATTGGAGTAACAGCTCCTTTTTTCCTCCAGTCTATGGCAGCAGGAATAGCAGTTACATTTTCATACTTAAATGGTGTTGTGCTAAACTCGTGAGGGCTCTTGAATCCATTACGGGAAGCCTTGAATTCCTGAACTGTGAGGTCAGCAAAGTGATTAACCCCAAGCTTGTAGGGTTTGTTGCCAACAGCATTGAATGATTCAATGAACTCCACATTGTCCTTGAATATGAGGAAACGTTTTTCATTCTCTGCAGCGTCCTTATACACTTTGCCATATTCTTGCATCCAGTTTTCATGTCTTTCTCTCAAGGATGTCTCATGCAGCTTGCGGGACATCACTTGGGAAATGCCAACTGCAAAGAGAAGGAATAGAGCTAAAATGTATGGTTTTTGGGTGGTGGAAGCCATTTCTTATCAGCAATAAATGGTTTTTGAGTTTTGGAGAGAAAATTGAATTGGTATGCATTGAAGGGAGGGACTATGATATTATATAGAGATCATGGACTTTATGTTATGCAATTATTAATCTGAATATCTGTGCAAGGTTTCTTTCCGATTGAAGATTCCTGTTCCGGCAAATTACATTCAATTTATTCTTTAGAGGGATAGTTTATGCTGTTGTTATTTTTGTACTATTATTTTATTAGGCAAAGGGTAGTAGTTTTTGTTCCTTCTTATTACATGCCTTGCTGAATGGTCAAAATTCATTAAGCTAATGACCAATGTTTTTACCCTTAAGTTAGAAAACAAAATAACGACCAACCCACATAATACAAAAGAGGGGACATTTTCTGAAATTACAGAAGATTCTTTGTTTATAGTTTTATTCGGTTCTGTATGGTCAAACATGTTAGTATGATAGAGTTCGCTTATAATGCTTGATTGTACAAGGATGAAATATTCATTTTATAATATATATATATATATATATATATATATATATATATTATAAAAGTAGATACAAATTTTAATGTTCATTTCGTATCAGAGTCATCTAGAGTTTATTCTAATTAGAGTTTGTTGGACTTATCAGGTCACCTGTTATATATTGAGATTCTAAATCGGCTAGATATAAGAATACTTCATAATATATAAGTGGAAGCAAACATCATCTTATAAGTCAATTTTATAAAGTTGAATTAGAATTAAAGTAAACTCTTAATAAACATATTATCAATTGCTAATCTTTTTTAATAATAAAATAGTATCTTTAAATAATAAAAATAAATATGAATAAAATTTTGAAATAAGATGACAATATATATTATTATTAAATAGTTTTATAAAGTATGATAGTTATTATGGTCTTAGAAATTAAATTACACCAGACTTTAGAATACTTTGAATTTGACTTTTGTTAAAAATAAAATTTGAATTTTATTTATTTGTTTGTGTAATTTTTTTTATCTACAAAGTTGTGTAATCTTCTTTAAGATATCACTTGTATAAAAGTTTAATCAGGCCCACAATATTTCTAAAAGTCTATTATTATTCAATTTTTAATAGAATATTAGTTCTATTAAATTGAATAGGTTTGTTAGTAATTTTAATTTCTTATATTATACACTATTATATATATATATATATAAACTAATACTTATTTTAAAAATAAACTATCTCGAATAAGGATTTTTAATTAAAATATAAATTTATAATCAATAATCTTAAAAGTATTGCTTTTTATGTAGATCAACATATTTAATAATTAAAAACACATTATTTTAAGCAATATATATACATATATAATAAATTTAATATAAAAATAATAAATAATTTATAGATCAACTCTGTAAATGTACGTGTTTCAAATTTCAATTAAATTTAGATGTGTTAATGGGCGAAAGTATTTTGGATAAGTCCTGTGGAAAACATCTATTACACCGTTATCAGTGTACATATACATACATATATATATATATATATATATATATATATATATATATATTCTATTTTAATCTTAAATGTAATAATATTTTATCCTCCAACCATTCAAAGAAATGTCTATTTCGGAAAGTAACTGTACATTCTTTTTTTCGTGAAAGTTAGTTTTCTTCCTTTCTTTTTCATCAAATTACACTATTCTCTTTCATTATTTCTCTCTTTTCTTATTGGCATTTTTTGTTAGCATAAAACAAAACAAAAAATGCATGGAAGGACAAAACTAGTCTGACGTGATGACAATAAAATACAGATCAAAACACAATGATAACAAACTAAGTTATTATTTTCTCAAAATTGGTAAGTTTTATAACAGTTAGTCCCAAAGCCTTTCAGATTTGCTGTCACAGAATCCCGGAAAACATACAAACTTACTTGTAATTCATCTCTTTTGTCTCGTTCTTCAGAATAGCAGATATGTAATTTAAGAAATAGTTTCGAATAAAAATACTTTTAACAAAACAATCTTGTGAAAATATAAATTAATTTGGAATACAACCACATAGATTTGAGTTAGTATAAAACTTTTCCAGCGTCCATCGATTGAATACTGATGGCGTGATTTCACTTATGTGGTTTGCCTTGTTTTGGAAGTGAGGGAAATGATGCAGACAGGCATCACTACATTTTCTTACAAAATAGAGAAACTAAATTCGTTACAAAGCAAAATTGCATAACGAGGGGTTCACAACTTCGCAATTAAAGTGTCATTTAACAGTGCTATTGTTAATACATGTGCTGCAAAAACTTAAATGACAAACATGGATTCAAAACCTGCTTCAAAATTAAGATCCTATCATAGAAAGATGGAACTATAGTTGACAAAACTGATAACACACTCCCAAAGTGAACTCAATCTAAACAATTGCCTGCGACTTGTTAAGGATCACTCCCTCATATTTCACCTGGAACCACTTCATAGAATCCTCTTTTGTGACACGGTGCTGAATTCCAACACGGGACTTGCACCTTCGGCGACGGCCGACTCGGTAGCCAGGACGCTCCAAAACAACAAAGAAATCCATTCCATAAATACCAGTTGAAGGATCATACCTGAAACAGAGTCAAATAGAACCAATAATTTGTGTGTAGATTGAAATATTCACAATCATCAAACAAATTGAAAACATAATCTGACATGAGGTGAAATGAACCAAAAGTTAGTAGAGAAAAATGCAAATGAAGGAATCAGAAAGTGAATAGAATGGCAATGTCATTTAAAAGACAGAACACAAACTGCAAAACCAGTTTACTAATTTCAGATAACATCGTCAAAAATCTAATTAACAAACCACCAACCAAGCTCAGTAAGTCCTGCTTCCTCAAAAACATCAAGCACCACAAAACATCTTTAACATAAGGAATTCTAGAACACCCATATTTTTTAAGCAAGTTAACATTTGTTTCATATCGTAGAATGCACACAAAGGGGAAGAAGACATATGACATCCAAAATTTTGAGTATGCATAGCACAACCCAAACAAGATCATCAACTTCTCATCCTTTCGGCCCTAAAAAACTCAGACCTTCAAGCAAATTAGCATTGTTTGATGTCAAGTAGAAAACAGCACGAAAATTCAGTAGTTGTTTTTCAACTTACTTGATTCCCAAATCAATATGCTCTTGAATGCCAAAGCCAAAGCAGCCAGTATCGCTGAAGTTCCTTCTGAGAAGTTCATATTCCTTCACCTTCAAACCACTCTCCAAAAGTTGCATTGCCTTGTCACCTCTAACAGTGACATAGCAAGCAATCTTCTCGTTCCTTCTAATCCCAAAAGAACGAACAGTGTACCTTGCTGTCAAAAAACCAACAGGAGAAAAATTCTTAGCAATCAACGGTGAAAAACACACACATCTTATATACAATAACCATTATGATTGTACACTAATAGTAAAGTAAAATTACTACTTAAAAAACTTAACACGTTTGGTCTGTCGGGCTTGAAAAAACATAAAGATTTAGATGAGCTTGTTTGGATGAAAAAACTAGAAGAGCTCGAGAACTTCTCTACTAGAACAGCTCTACATTCCCAATAAAGGAGACTCAAAAAAACTTCTAGTCATATATTCATGTGATATCATAAACATCCACTGATCACAAATTTGAGATCTATGCCCAATACCAGTATTACCAAACGACCCATTAAAAACCTAATGGAGAACTACCTTTGGAGAACACTGGGGTTTGGCCACTCAGTTGTTCCAACACCTGCAAGACCCAAAATAAAAATATTATAAATAAAAGTTGAATCCTTTTTCTCAAGGAAAAAAAGTGGAAACTATGTGGAATAAAGTGAACCTTTGCCGCTCTGGTGAGGCGATCTCCACTCTCGCCAACAGAGATATTTAGGACGAGCTTCTGCACCTTTATCTCCCTCATAGGGTTCGACAGTTTCTTCTCTGAAGCCTGAAGTTTCGTTCATTCCGATTCACAACAAACCCAAAAAGTAAAAAACAAAATGCAAATAACATTCAAATTTGAGAAACAGTGAATTTGATTTTGAAAGAAGAAAAATGGAAACGAAGAAAGGGTTTACCATTGTTGGAGGCTATTAGGGTGCACCGTTGCGGCGGCAGAGGGAAGAGAAGAATTAATAACGAAAACCCCAAACACAAGGATTTGTGCGAGTAGTGAATATAAAAGAAGCATCAGAAAACGACGACGTACTCAATCCTCTTGCAAAGTGTCAATTTGGGTCAGAAGGACCCATTTGGACTCAATGGAAAGGCCCAACAAATTTTTTGTTGCAAATTACAATTGGCCCATGCTATTCACACTCCATGTTACTCTTTGCATCTCCCAGTTTTTTCATAATTTTCTATAGAAAATGTCAAAATATATTACGAAAAATAGTTTTGTGATTTAACTAATATAAAAATTTATTTTTTATGTTATAAATTTTATTTTTGATTGTATAACTTAATATTTTTTATGAGTTGAATGATTAACTTGTCATATAAAATATCTATATTAATGTATTTTATTTTATCGATTAACCTTTTATTTGTTTTAAATAGCCTTAATAATTGAATAATTTGATAGATAAAATATATCGTAAAAGTATTAAGCCAACATGTCATATATATAAAAACTTTTATTTTAATTAAATTGGATATTTTTTTTGTTTGTTTTACTCATTAAACTCGCAAGTTATATTAGTTCGGACGAGCTCCTGTGGGGGCGTGAAAAAGGAGCATGACCTCTTGCTTCTATTGTGTTAGACAATTTCTTTCTGCACCATATCAATTCTAACCTACATTATAACATTTTTTAATTTTCAAAATTATTCTAATTCAATTTAAAAATTCAAAATAGAAAATATAATTCAAAAAAAAAAATTCAGATAAAGAAATCTGGAATACAAAATTAAAAATGCATTCTACATAAAAATTTCCAAAATTTAAAAATGTATTCCAAAAATCTAAATTTAGAATATTTTCAGATAATAGGTTCCGAAAATAATTTTCATTTACATTCTTTTTCATTTAAGATTATTTTCGTATTTTTTAGGGACAATTGTATACATCTTGGAATTGATTTCGTGCAAGGAGAAATTGCCATTGTGTAATCATTTGTTATCATAGTTTTATGTCTACAAAATGAATAGAAGGTAAAATGGGTCAGTTTGGATTTACTCACTGGTCAAAAACATGTTAGAAATCTTGATCCGTGGGTTATTTCTTTTATGAAAATAATTTAAATAGATAAATTTAATTTAAAACATTAAATTTATTAAAATTGTAATTTAATTGTTATTTTTTGTTAAGCTTATATAAAAAAAATCAATAATAATAATAATAAACATGCATTTTGAATTTTTAGATAATAAAATATTAAAAAATATATAAAAGAAACTTTGAACTTAAATTTTAATAAGAATGTTATTAAAGAAACGTTGCGAAAAAATGAGTATATGAACCATAATTATTAAAGAAAAAGAGAAAGATGAACAAAGTGAACTATTTGTTATGAGTTATTTATTATTTTTGCTTATTTGAAATAAGAAGAGTATAAGATTATTTATATACATTGCTTGTAGTAAAAGCTGTTGTTAATAATAACGGATAGCTGTAAAAGTTGAAAGAGATAAAAATTAACAATTATTTATTCAATCTAATACTTCCCTTAAACTCAAAGAGAAGATTTTCCTAAAAGAAAATACTCTTTACATTGAGTTTGTCTTTAGAAAAGCAAAATGAGCTCAAAATAAAGGTTTGGTCAAGACGTGCATATTGATAAAGACTTGGAACATAATAGATGTAGAGTTGTTTTGCCATAATCTTAAACACCAATATTCATGTGTTTATTGTAATTATGAAATATTGGATTGTGAGCAACAGACATAACACTTATAAAAACTAACATTTGAGAGAAGAATATTAAAATATTTTTCTTTTTTTATCTTGTAAAAATATACATGAACTAGTATTTTTTTTTTTTAAAATAGATACATAAATGGACCTAATTTGGACTTGAATAGGTCTTGATTTGGAGAGTTTAAGGCACAATTAAAAGTTAAGGTGTATCCCTCTCCATTAGGGAGGTCAAAAATCCTATTTGGAAAGACAAGAAGAGATTCTACACATTCACCTACAAGACCACATGACCAAGCAACAAGTAGAGGAACATTGGAGCTTATAAACATTTGAAAAATCAAAGGATTTAGTAATGTGGGGGTTTGCTTTGCATGGAGTGATGAAAATATAAGTGTAGTTGCACTTTGCACAATTAATTGCACATTCCCTAGTGAATGAAGTGTTTTGAACCTCTCCTCTTATAAAGAGATACCCACCCCCTTCTTGTATTCACTTTGGAAATGAATAAGAATTAAACTCATAAAAGCTTGTCTTCTTGTTTTTCAAAGTCACTTAAAAATAGATGTATTCTTCTTCTAGGTTCTCCACCAAAGAACCTTCCTTGGAAATGGGTACCTCTCAAGTTTCTCTTTTGAAGCTTGGAGAAAAGTTTGAATTTCTTTTGAGTCTTTTGTTGACGCTTGAAAGGTGCTTATATCATAAATTGTCACAAAGAAAAAACAAGAGTAGTAAAGGAAACTTGCAATTTAGAGCAACGTAGAAATCCATGCTAATTTAAATTTAGTGGAAGTTTGACCCAAACTTCTATACCCAACCTCAGTATTGAATGCTACTTTCAAAATAGTGAGAAAAGGGTAATGAAAGGTGAAAGAATATTGTATTTAATTTGTTGATTACAATAGACATATATAATCAAAACCTGACAGTATATAATCCTACAATTAATACCCAGTATCATGACACTACAGCAAATAAGGTAACAATCAATGCTGATAATCATTGATTGATAATTACAAGGATTGACACAATCAAAGACAATCATTGGAATCCACATATTAAGGGATCTTGTCTCTAATTCCCCCTTTCAAACTGATGGGTGAGGGAGTCACCCCAAGTTTGTCTTTGAGTTGGCTAAATCGTGTATGAGTTAATGCTTTAGTGAGACAATCAGCTATTTGATCAACTGATGGAACATAGGCTACAACAATCTCATTTTGCAGTACTTGGTCTCTGATGTAGTGCACATCAATTTCAATGCGTTTTGATCGAGTATGCATAACTGGATTTGAAGCTAGCGCCTTAGCACTCAAGTTATCACACCACAATGTTGGTTTTCTAGGTAGAGGGAGTTTCAATTCATCAAGAAGTGAACGAGTCCATGCTATTTCAGCAGCTAAGTCAGCCAATGCTCTATATTCTGACTCTGTACTGGATCTCGAGACTACCTTTTGCTTCCTCGAAGACCAAGAAACAAGTGTTTCACCAAGGAAGACACATTGACCAGCCATGGATTTTCTATCATCCACACTTGTTGCCCAATCTGCATCTGAGAATCCTACTAAGTCCAAGTCAGTTGATGTTTGATGTGTAGACAGTGTTGAATGGTACCTTGAAGATATCTCAATATTCTTTTTATGCCTCGCCAGTGATCTATAGTGGGAGAGCTCATGAATTGGCTGAGCTTGTTAACTGAGAATGCTATATCGGGCCTTGTGTTTGTTAAGTATTGCAAAGCTCCTATAACTTGTCTGAATATGGTTGGGTCTTGTAATTTCTCCCCTTCAACTGTAAACTGCTTGCCGGTTATCATAGGTGTTGGACAAGATGAAGTATTTTCCATTTTGAATTTTCTTAGGATATCTCCTATGTATTTTGATTGCTTCAAGTTCATGCCAGATGCATCTCTTTGGACTTCTATGCCTAAGAAGTAGTGCAGTGGACCAAGATCCTTAAGTGAAAACACATCATTGAGTTGTTTGATGAAGGATTCCAAGAACTTGGTGTTGTTCCCTGTGACAATTATATCATCCACATATATAAGTAGGAAGGTAATGTGATTTGTACCTCTTAGAGTGAATAGTGAGGAATCACTTTTTGTGTTCTTGAAACCCCAGCTGACTAAGGCATTTTTTAGGCTGTCAAACCAGGCTCTTGGGGCCTGTTTCAATCCATAAATTGCCTTGGATAACTTGCAAACATATTCAGATTTAGCTGAGTCTACAAATCCTTCTGGTTGATGCATAAACACAGTTTCTTTGAGATAGCCATTAAGAAATGCATTGTTTATGTTCAGTTGTTTGACCTCCCAATTAAGGTGTACTGCAATTGAGAGTATGATCCGAACTGTACTGGCCTTGACAACTGGACTGAAGGTCTCTTCATAGTCCAATCCAGCTGTTTGTTGAAATCCTTTTGCTACTAGTCTTGCCTTTCTCCTTTCAATTGTCCCATATGCTTTGTACTTGGTCTTGAAGACCCATTTAGAATCAATGATGTTTTCTTGGCCTTGATATGGTACCAAGAGCCAAGTTTGATTTGACATGAGTGCCTGATACTCTTTTTCCATAGCTTCTTTCCACTATGGTCTTGTAAGTGCTTCTGTGACATTTTCTGGTTCCTTCTCATCTATGGTAGTTTCAACAAACCCAACATATGACTTCTTTGACTTATGAATTCCAGCTTTGCTCCTGGTCCAATGAGTGTTGATGTTTGGTTCAACAAGATCTTGGTGATCTCCAACAACTGTTTCTGTGAGATCAGAAATTTGAATGTTGCTTGGTGAATTATTTTCAGAAATTGGACTGCTCCTTGTTGAATTATTTGCAGCCTGATCTCTGCTAAAATTAACTGCAACACTCTCAATTGGATTGGTTGGTTCTTGTTCATCACCAAGATTGTTATCATCTGGAAGTGTGGTGGCTCTAATATGTGGGTTACCTGCAGTAGGCAAAGAAAAAGGGAGAGATGAACTCTCAGTTAGTGTTTTCAAGGGACTTCTTGTATTGAGAAATCCATCATGGAATGGAAAATGTTCTTCATTGAAAACAACATGTCTTGAAGTGAAGATTCTTCCATGAGAATTTATGCATTTGTATCCTTTGTGAGAGTTACTATATCCTAAGAACACACATCTGGTTGTGTGGAATTGTAGTTTGTGCTGACTATAGGGTTTAAGACAGGGATAGCAAGCACACCCAAAGGGTTTTAAGGAATTGTAGTCAGGTTCCTTTTGGAAAACCAATGAGTAAGTGCTTTCATTTTGAATGACTAGAGAGGGCAATCTGTTTATGAGATAAACTGCTGTGGAGAAAGCTTCCCACCAAAAATGTAAGGGCATTTTGGCTTGTGCTAGCAATGTCAAGCCAAATTCAGCAATGTGCCTATGTTTTCTCTCAGCCCTACCATTTTGTTGTGATGTGTAAGGGCATGACATTCAAAATTGTATCCCTGCTTCTATTGCACGGTTTTGCACAACTTTGTATTCACCACCACCATCACATTGGATTGTCTTAATTCTCTTGTTAAACAAATTTTCTGCCATGTTTTTAAACTGAATAAAGGCTTGTACAGTATCTGATTTCTGTTTTAGAGGATAAATCCAAGTAAATCTACTAAAATCATCAATAAAGTGAACATAATATTTGAAACCAGAAGAAGATATTATTGGTGCAGGACCCCAGACATCAGTATGGACTAATTCAAGGATTTCCTTAGCATGAGAGGAAGATGTTTTGAAGGGTAAAAAATGCATTTTGCCGTATTGATAAGCCTCACAAAAGTTAAAATAATCTCTAGGTGATAGTTTCACATTACAACTTTTCAAGACTTTATCTAGGACTGTATTATTTGGATGACCAAGCCTTCTATGCCAACTCTCCTTGACAGATACATAAGCACATGAGTCCCTTTCAGTCCTTGAGAGCTGATATAAGCTATCTTTAAGTGTCCCTTTTAGAATTGCCTTCCCTGTTAACTTGTCCTTCATAAAGTAACAATTTGCATCAAACTCAACAAGAATGTTATTGTCAGCCATTAATTTTGACACACTTAATAAATTTTTGGTAATGTTAGGCACATATAAGACATCATGTAAGTTGAGTGAGTTTAGTTTTGAGGAACCCGTGGCAACAATCTACAATTTCTCACCACTTCCAACTATTAATGAGTTCTTACCATGATGTTCGGCTAGATCCTCAAATTTTTTAGTTTGGTGTGTCACATGATTGCTTGACCATTGTCAAAGTACCAATCATAATCTTGAGCAGCGCTTTGTGAGGCTAGGAAGGCATTGTGCGCTCCTTGTTTGTCACTGTCTACTGAATAATTTGAGTTTGAATAAGACTTATCAAACCTATACCAACAGTTTACAGCTGTGTGCCCAACCTTGTTGCAAACTTGGCATGCTGGTTTAGACATTCTTCCTTTTCCTCTGCCTCCTCTCCAACTTCTGAAGTTAGAGCCTCTCCAGTTGTTATTTGTGTTGAATTTGTTACCTTTGTAATTAGTTTTATTTGGTAAGACCATTCAGTTGATCAAGTCTACTTTCAAAGGTCAGTAATTGGGCCTGCAGATCAACCCAAGTGAGACTAGTTTGATCAGATAGTTTGACCACCACAGGGTTGTATTCAGAATCTAAACCATTTAGGGTTTGAATGATTAGATCAGAGTTGGAAACGAGACTCCCCGCAAGTTTAAGTATGTCAACAAGATTCTTCATCTTGACCAAATATTCCTCCATCTTCATTTCTCCTTTCTTGATGTTGTGAAACTCAGATTTAAGGTAGGTGATTCAAGATCTTGTGTGTGCACCAGCTAGGCTTTGGGCTTCATCCCAAAGTTGTTTTGAGGTTTCACAATGCAACAATTGTGTTGCTATTTCAACAGTCATTGAATTCATCAACCATCCAAGGAGTTGTGAATCATGAGCCTGCCAATCTCCAAATGCGGGATTTGGTTTCTTGCTTGAATCTGCAGAAACTATGAATTCTTCAGGACACTCCTTTGTCCCTAGCATGTGGCCATCGAGCCTGCAACCTTTGACTATAGAAATCACCAAGGATTTCCATAATAGATAGTTGTCTCTGTCCAACTTGATAGATACAGTGATTGGAAGACAATTTTGGGATTTTGAATCTGCAGCGGATGCCATGATTTGAATTGGATCAAAAAAGCCTTCAGAGCTTTACAGCTCTGATACCAAGTGAGAAAAGGGTAATGAAAGGTGAAAGAATATTGTATTTAATTTTTTGATTACAATATACATATATAGTCAAAATTTGACAGTATATAATCCTATAATTAATACCCAGTATCATGACACTACAGCAAATAAGGTAACAATCAATGCTGATAATCATTGATTGATAATTACAATAATTACAAGGATTGACACAATCAAAGACAATCATTGGAATCCACATATTAAGGGATCTTATCTCTAATTAAAACCACCAAGACATTAAATTGGGACCAATGAATGGTTTCTACTCAAGTATAATGTATATCATTAATATCATATACCCAATCAACATTACAAGAGGCTTTGAAGGACAAAGGTTAGACAAGAGATGTAGGTTGAAAATCTAGTCCATAAAACAAGGTACTATTCAATTTACAAACAAGAGATTTGTCACCCACTTCAAATACAGGAGGTTTACCATATAATTTTTTTCTTCAAGGAAACCATTCAAAAATGCATTATTGACATCAAACTTAAATAACTCCCATAAGATATATAACAAGAGTAAGAACAATTCTGATTGTAGTAGGCTTAAGTATTGGAGAAAATGTTTCACGAAAATAAAAGACAAGTACTTGATGAAACCCCTTAGCCACCAATCTTGCTTTATATTTATTTATAAAGCCATCTATAATTTCCTTTACTCTAAACACCCACTTATAGCCAACGACTTGCCTACGAGGAGGTAGAGATATAAGTCCCAAAATTTAGTTTAGATAAGCCATATGTAACCTATTTATTGTTGGATCGAGTGCTTACCACTAGGCCAAAAGTTATAACTAATAGTCAGAGTGTAACTCTTTCTACTTCAAAGTGTAGCAAATCAAGTGTCACAATTTGATTGTGACCTGACCCACCTGACCTCTACCACGAAACAATTGATGCACCCTAAAAAATCTCTTTCTCAACAATTGTCTCTCTAGGAATCAAACTCTTTGATTGTAACTTGGCACACTTGGCCTACATTACAAGATAGTTGATGCCCCAACAACAATCCATCCCTAAACAATTGTCCCATAGAGAATTAAACTCTTGACCTTGATTCAACTACGCTCTTAAGTAGAAAGACTTGCATTCTAACTATCAATTTTGACTTTTTGTCTAATGGTAAGCGCTTAATCCAACAAGTGGTATAAGAATTGATGGTTCGTGATGGAGAACCATCCCAACATATCTAGCTACCTTGTAAATATTGTAAAAGTATACTAGATTTAATTCAAGACCTTGTATTTTGGGCCTTGTATTTGGGTCATGGATAGAATGGTTTAATAACCTAACCTTAGATGCCAGTTATGAAACTTGTGGGAAAATTGCTCCACAAGTTAGGGTTAGGGTTAGGGTTTGTGAAACTTGCCATGCAAGTTTCCCTTCCCTATGACTCACATCCTCTTGTATTTTCAACCTTGATTTGGATAATGTAATTCTGCTTAATTTCTTGTAAACTTTCTACTTCTCTTGGTTCTCTCTACAAGACACTCTCTAGACTCTTCCTAAGTGTTGGTCTAACTTGACTCTAGGAACTCAAACACTCATTCCATCTCACAAAACGTGACTTTACTCTTTCTCAAACGCTTCCGCCATTGTTCATCAATCAAAGAAGAAGATCTATGGATAAGCATGGAACGACTTTCATTTGTTCATCTTGGTGACCGGCTTAAATAATGGGTGAAGAATCCTAGGTTGTGGATTCCTTGTATCAAAAGTCTCTTTTGCAAGTGTTTCAGGAAAGTGTGTCCCGTTAAGATAGATGATGGTAATAAGTAAAGAACAAGATCGAGAGGGAGTGTACTAAGGTGGAAGAGACTCACTCTTGAGGGAGAGATTATTAGGAATCCAAGTGTGATGAGTCTCACATTGAGTAAAAATACCTAAAAAATTGAATACCTTCTATGAAAAAAGACCTATAAATCCATTATCTTAATGTAGTGTTAAGTCTCTTAAATGAGTTTAACTTGTGTCTCATTAGTATCAAATCCCACTCGAAGCAGTTTATATGATTGCATCCAGTTGTAGTTACTTAATCATCAATGTGTTATTTTTTCAAATCAACTAAATCACCATGGATCAAGTAGTGAAAAACAAACCTTGCGTACGTCATTAAGTACGTGTATCTCATTTCCAACTCACAAGTTCTGCCTATCAAAATTTATAGTATGTATGGTGTGCCAAAAGAGAGAAAACATCCATATATTTTGGAACCTGCAAGCAAGTTTTCCAACAGTAGCATAAGCTTATATATGTGTACATTATTAAGTCATACTGCCCAATTGAAAGCTTCTTCCATGGCCCTCAAAACTGAAAAAAGCTCTCCATGAAAGAGGTTGTTAGATTCCAAAGTGGCCAAGTCATTGTTGTTGAAGGATGAAGGGTTCCCACATCCCATCTCACAAATCACAAACCTACAAACTGGGCACTGACCCTTAGTTGTTAGCCATGGCACTATGCAATCCTCATGAAACATGTGGTTGCATGGAGTGAGCCTCACCTCTTCACCACTCTTCAAATCTTCCAAGCAAATAGCACACCTCTTACCATCTTCATCTTTTTCCTTCTCCTTCTCTTTCAAAGGTTTTTCTTTAGCATTGTTTCTGTAATATAAACTCAGGTTCCTAGCATACCTCTTTAGGGGAGGGTGATGGTCATACACTACTTTCTTAAGCTTGCTCAAAGCTGTTGATTTGGAAATTTCTACCACTGGGGGAGCTTGTGTGCTTGTTTGGAATGTATATCTTGAAGGAGGCTGAAGGAAAATATCTCTGAGCCTTCTTCCCACATCCTCATTGTGAATATGAATTTGTTGTCTTCTAGGTGCTGCTGCTGCTGCTGGAAAACTGCAAATTATTCAAAATTTGGTAAATCAGCTAAGCTTTTCTACCACCCTTAAGCCAAAAAATTTCAAGTTCATTCAACTAAATAGCATATCTAGGGTGGAGGGGAGGTTGCTTTAATATGGAATTCAAATCATAGTGTTCATTACCAAAAAATAAGCTCTTGGGGTCTTCCTTTTCCATTCTTGTGAGAATGGTATTGTTTGTTAATTCTTTTAGCAGTTGAAAAAATTGTAGAGCCCTGATTTTATAGGAATTACTTCTCACTAGATTTTTCCGCAAGGGTTTACATTAACTCTAACACTCTTTAATTCTGTGAAATTTCTGGTAATTGAAACATGCATCCATATGTCAATCATCAAAACACTTGATCATTCATTGAACACATTTTCTCACACAGATTACCATATTTATGAAGTCTAAACATATAAGCAAATTATAGTTCGATTTGGCCTTACTAAGGTATACTGTGTTGGAATCCTACAGGATGTCTGAATTCCCAAACCCGTTGTCGAGGTATTACGTCTGCAGTTCTTTCATCCTGCTAATATTATGAACCAAGATTATGTACAAGCTATCATCCTCAAAAAATGATGGTTCCATTTTGTGCTTCCATGAACATAAATTTATTGACTTTTTCTTCTTCTTCTAGAATCCTTGAGACTAAAACAAGAACAGAATAAACTTACGGTGGCATGAGTAGAGTTAGATCTGTAAAACACAGGCACTTCATTGGATTCATGATGATTGTAAGTGTTGCCATCATAGTAACTAAAACCTCTTTGCCGTGGCAGAGGTGTGAAGTTGTGCCTGTGGCGGCTCATGATTTCACCTTCCTCCTCAATGGACCATGCACAATACTTTTCTTTATTTGGGGTGCAAATATAGCTTCATATGTCAACTTGGGAAATTCATTTGGGTGAAAGCAAGAATATATGCTTGCTGATGATGGTGTCACTTCTACTCTTACATTTTTGAGTTCCTTGGTTTTCTATTCTGATTCAAAGCCTGTTGCTCAAAGATAAAGGAAAAGAAATCAAGGAGGAATCATATTCTCATGTGTTGATGGATGCCTTATTAATCAATATCATGCTTTTTGGAAAATTTTCAGAATATAGAAATGGCTCCAATAAAAGGAATAAAATTAGAGGTTACATCACATTGGAATTTCGATATCAGACATAAGGAATGTATCTAGATTATGGATGAGAATAATAAATTTTTCTTATATACACACAAATCTAACACCACATATTTACACACTCTCTACAACTAAACAATTAGAATAGATTTTAAAAAATGAGAACAGACAAAAATGGACAATGATATGTTTTTAAGATTTGTGTTCATGTAACAACACTTGGAGAAGATTGAATATCAATGGAAAGATAATTAAGATTGCATTATATTTAAAGACACAGCGGACTATTTGATTTCTAAAAGTTTATTTCATCCCTAAAAACTTATGACAATTTCAAACTAATTCTTTAATGTTAATAAATTGCAAAAGAAGTTTGAAAATAGTTTTTATTCTCGCTTTTAATAAAGTATACTATGTTATTATTAAAATGTAATTTAATATATGCATTATATATAGATCAAATTACATTTAAATAATAAAGAGACTATATTTTAATGATAACGTATATATGTTTACTTTTAAAATATACGAAAATAAAATATATTTTAAGAGAATTTATTTTAATTTATTTGAGTTCAAAAGTTCAACTTTAAAACTATATAGAATATCCAATCATTTTCTTAAATAAACAAGCAAATTTAAAGTAGATATGTATAAAATTTATTAAACTTATTTCTATTATCGATAAAGAGTAAATTAAATTAACATGAAGTACTTAAGGGATACCTCAACCCTTATACTAAAAAGAGGTAAGATTGTTAACAAAGCCTACAACTCATACCTACAACCCAAGCATAAACAACCCAAGCATAAACAAAACAAGTGTATACTAATATTGCGAAAAACCTCTATGATCCCAATTGGTTTATATATGTTACTAGTAACTTCTTCCAAGCTGTATACAGGCGACAAATACTTAAAACCAAAGATCAACAAAAATAGTTGTATACTACTCCTACAAACAATGTGCATTCACTGATCTAAGGAAAAAAAAACAAAACAAAAGAAACTACTACATAGAGATACACCACGCACAACCACGCACAACCTATGTGAAGACCTTGTAGAGCCCAAAAGTTTCTTCCATGGCCCTCAAAACTGAAAAAAGCTCTCTATTAAAGAGGTTGTTAAATTTCAAAGTGCAATGGGAGGAACTCAAACCCTAGTCCCTTGAATGACCTAAAACCACTACACCAAACAAGTTTTATTATTATATTATGATTATTATTATACTTACTATGATTATACTTATTATCATGATTGTTATAAATATTAATATTAATAATATAAACATTATTAATATTATTCATATTATTCACATTATTAATACTTCATTCGTATTATTAATAATAATATTGTCATTAATATTATTAATATTAGTAATATTAATGATATTAATATTTTTATTCCATAGGTAATGTTGATTTTACCTATAAATAGGGGTGGTAAAGCGGACCGACTCGCCCCGCATAGGTCCACCCTGCTTAGGCTTGCAAAATGCGGGCCGGGTTGGCTCGCCCCGCATATAAAATGTGGCCTAGTTTTCATGGTCCGCCCTGCATACGGGTTGACCTTTTTTTTTTTAACATGGAGGAGGAGTGGAGGCAGCAGCAGAACGACACAAGTGGCAATAGTGCACAACAGTTGTAGGCGAAGCCGCGCGGAGTCGCAACCAGAGCGAGCGGCGACGCTGCAAAGGAGAGTGCGTCGTGTGCGTTTTTTGGAACATCATAGCTGCGTTGTGTTTTGAGTGAAAACCTAATTTTCTTTCACTCAAAGTTGTCACTCCTCCACCGGGTTGTGTTTTGAGAGAAAACCTAATTTCCTTTCACTCAAAGTTGTCACTCCTCCATTGGACCATTGCTGCCAAGTCAATTATTATTTTTTATTTCTTTTTTACGGGCTAGTGGGCCAGCCCGCCCCGCGGCTGGCCTACGCGGGGCAGGCTAATGCGGGTCAGTGGGTCAAAAAGTTTAGCCTGCCTCGCGTTTTTTACCGTGGGCTGTGGATTCATATATGTGGGTAATGTTCGTGGGTAATGCTGAATTTACCTACGAATTTAGATTTATGGGTAATAATCCGTTAGTAAATCTGATTTTTTTGGTAGTGAATCCCATTAGGCAAACCAACATAATTTGACGCGGATTTTGGCAAGGATGTGTTTATTTAATTTACCTACGCCTTGAAGCCATTTCCAGCACAGATACAAAACATATACAATATGTAATCCAAGTCTAAATAGAATATTAATCACAAAGATGTTAAGCATACCTTTAGACATTGCACCCTATTCAAGTAGGAGAATGTAGTTCTAGAAATCTTATGAGTCATCCATACCGAAACATAAAGTTCAACCAAAAAAATCTCTTCTACATTCTTCTTACAATGGTTCAACAAGATATTCATATGCTTCCATAACATCAAAACTATAGCAATCCACATTCCCTTCCAAATTTTATTTTGTTTTGCATTTAGTTCAAATAGGTAGAATTGATGAAAATGATGCATTAAATCCGTGTGATGTACATATTGTATCCCTACTCACTTATCACACATCTACCAAACAATTTTTGAATTCTTACACTCTAGGATATGATGTTTTACAGTTTCAGGCTCTAACCAACATAATTCACATAAGATGTTAGGTAATGTGATCCCCTGTAAACCAATTGTGACTTAGAAGGAACTCTCCCTTTTTCAACATGCCAGACAATATGTTAAGCAGTAGGGGGCACCTGGATGCTCCAAAACACAAAATACTAGCTATCACTCTGCATTACAATATTTTCTTGCAAGTAATAATAGGCAGACTTGACCATGTACTCCCCTCTTTTGTTGAACAAGATGCTTTGATGCCTCCAAATCTGTGTAGAAACCTTGAAGACCCTGTTGCTGTGTGTGTTGTCTAATAATTTTTTACTTGTTAACTCATGATATAAACCAAGTACCCAAGATGGCCAAGGACTTAAGAGATAATTTACATTGTGAGCAATCATCTTAGCAATCAAGTCAAGGCCCCACCAAATATTAGACGGACCTTACTAGAAGAAGAATTGAGCATAAACCAGAAAACCAATTGTTCTTTCTTCTGGTCTTCTTAAAAATAAAAACATGTTGTAAATAAATTGGGCTCATTTCGAGGGTCCAAAATAGCAAGATAGGCTAGAATAGGTGCCTATAGCATAATAGGGGGTGTAGTTATCATTTTAGCCTGTTTCTAACCCTTTAGGAAGGAAATTTGACCTAGTTTCTAGAAGAACAAGCCTAAGGTGCGATTTTGACTTAGTCAAACCCTAAAGGCAGCCCCTCACACATTTACCACCCTACCTTTACCCTTCTGGCCCTCCAAGGCACCCATTCCTATAAATAGGGTGCCTTACTCCATGTATTTACAAGTTGAAAATTAAAGTAAAAAAGCTTTGCTTGAGTGAATTTGTGAGTCTGAGTACTCTAAGTTATATGGGTCTTATCTTGGGTGGGTAGTATCCTAAGTGGCGACTCCGGGTTTTATCTTGAGTGAGTAACATCTCAAGTGGCAGCTCTTGCACCACTCATCTTGGAGTTTATCTGCTCCAAGTGGCGTGAATCCCCTTCTTCTCCATAAGTCTTTTCATCTCTTCCCCTTTTTAATTTCCTTTTGCGCTTCCATTCCCTTCATGTTCTTTATTGTTCTTCCCATGTTTTTCTTTCATTTGTTGGTTCTCTTTGATTTGCTATCTTAATTATGCCCCTTATTACATCATCCACACCATACATTGTGTTTTTTCTCTTTGCCCTTGTGAAGTGAACCTTCACACTTACTTAACCACTTGGTTAAGTTTGTGTTCAATAGGAATCTTCTTAGGGTTCTCACCTTAAATTGCTAAAATCCAAAATCTAAACAAAAGGGAAACATCTAAAATGTGCAATCTAAAATCAACTCACATCATGTGGTATCAGAGCAAGGTTCTACTTGTGCTTATATTGTTGAGTTGATGTTTTGCTTTTAAAGTTTTGCACATTCTAATATCTCGCTTTTACATTCAAGCAATTTAAATCCCGCCTTTAAATTCTTGTCATTTACAGTTTCCATCTTTTTTTATTCATTAAGCATTTTAAATTCCGCTTTTTGAATTTCCGTTTTCTGTCTTTTCTTTTTCTTACCGCTTTTGCTTGCGTCTATTGTTCTTAGTGTTCTACGAGTCATATATCTTTTCTGCTTATTTTCATTTTAATTGTGAAGAACTAAATCAAATTAGGAATTGTTAGAGTAATAATTGATTTAATTCCAAACATAGATTATAAGCGTTCATATAACTTGAATCCCAATATCTTATCTTTTTCGAAAATTTGAAAAGTGAATCCCATCTGCATGCACAGAATCAATTGAAAATTTCAATCTGTCAATTCAAGAAAAAAAAAAAAAAGAAGAAGAAGAAGAAGAAGAAGCAAAAACAACAAAAAATTTCTAGTGCTTTCACTTTCCAAATTTCATTTACAAAAGGGGTTCTAACTTTATGACAAATTCTTTTCGTAATTGTGGAGTTTAATCCCAGTTGCTTTCTCAATTTCTAAGACCTTTCAAATCTTCATAATTAAAGTTTAAGTAAGTTTCTTTGCGTCTTTTTAGTGGTTTTCTTGTTTGCCTTGTTCAAAGTTTTGTTTTAATCTCAATTTCATTTTGGTTTAGCTTTCTTTGCTTTAAGCTTTTCTTGCTTGTCTTTCTTTGTTTCTTAAGTTTTGTTTTGAGGGCATTGTCATCTTTCACTTGAGGTGTTGCTACAAGTGTGGACCCTTTTTGAGGGATTATCTTTCTTGAGTGATACACGAGAGTTAAGGTTTAAATTGTTGTTTTTGTTAGAATTGATGGCTAAAACAAGAAGGGGGGTGAATTGTTTTTGAAAGCTTTCGCAAATGTTTAGTTAAGAATGAATTCCTTTATCAATTCACAAAGACAAAGATCAGGGAAGCTAAAAGAAATCAAGCTTTCAAAATATGCAGCAGAATATTAACCAGTTGATATTACGATATAATTGATTGATATTATTACAGAGTTAACAACAATGCTATATATCAAAATTATAACCGATTGCAAGAATGATATAATCGGTTGTTTATATCAGATACAGAAACATTAACAAGATAATCCAAGACAGAGAAAAGAGAGAATCACACAAAGCAATTATACTGGTTCACTCAGCCCCTGAGCTACATCCAGCCCCTAAAACAACCACTGGGTATTCCACTATGTAATACACAACAAATTACATACACACACAACACACAAAGAGAGGATCTTTAATACCTAAGATCACACACTCTCTCTTCAACACACCATACATCTTAAACCAGAACACCCTCTGATTTTAAAGGATTTCACACACTTACAAGAATTGAAAAAATCTAATCTCAGGAACAAAGAAAGGAATAGAAAGCACCTGGTTTAAACGTTCCTAGATTCGAGTAATGATCAGAACATCAACTATTTGAGCAATCTTTAAACTTTTAGCAAAACTCTTCTCAAAACTTTTTTAGATCTCTGTAAAATTCTCTTTTGCAAACTCTTTTTGTATTTAAAAATGTATTTTGCTATTTCTGTATTTTTTCAAAAGATAAGAGAGTCTCTATTTATAAACCTCACTGAATGCCCGTTTGAATCTGTTAGGAAAACCAGTTGTTATTGGCAAAACAAATTTTCAAAAATCAACCGATTGAAGTTTCGAAATAACCGGTTGATTCGGTTAAAGCTGTTATAAAACAGTTAAAAAACCCACCAAACAGGACAGTGAGGAACAATCGGTTAAAACGAGAAAATAACCGGTTGCTTATCACTTAGCTTTTCAAAAAACATTTTCTCTTTTAAAAACAAGTTTGTTCAAGCTAAGGTTGTGAATCAAAGACGAATAGAACAACTTCTAAAACAGAAACAAAACATCTAAACCTAACTTCATCACAGCAACCAAGCTCTACACAGATTCTTCACAGATTTGATTCATTAAAGCCTTTGTTCCAACAGTTTTAACTAATTATTTGTTTCTTTGTGCAAATTTTTCATGGCTCATTTCTCTTCGGAGGAGTCTTCCAAGCCTCAATCCCCTCAGAAGGCCCGTCTTGTGGGGGAATTAGCAGAAGCCCAAAGAAGTTTGGCCCAAAAAGAAGAGATTAGACAATTGCTAGAGAGAATGCAGAGGTTAGAAGCCAATCAATAAAGCATGGCCCGAGAAAGGAGGCGAGAGTCTAGGCGCCAAACAAGACATCACATGCACTACGGGAGTTATGAAGATGAAGACGAAGATTGGAGTGTGCATCATGCAGATAATAGACGTCTCCAACACCAACGCCAAAAACCTTCTTTTCCTTTTTATTAAATTATTGTCTTTTAATGTGGACATTGATCCTAATTTGTATTTAGGATGGGAAGCTAAAGTTGATCAGATTTTTAATGTATATGAGGTCGATGAAGAACAAAAAGTAAAATTAGCTTCCCTAGAATTCGTAAACTATGTCATGCAGTGGTGGCATCAGGTTGTAATGGACATTGGTTTGAACAAAAGGCCAGTCATGGTCTATTGGTACGATTTAAAGAAATGTATGCGTGTGCGATTCGTTCCTCGTCATTATAGGAAGGAACTCTTGTTGAAGCTCCAACGACTTCAACAAGGACCTAGCAGTGTAGATGAATACTTTAAAGATTTGGAAACCACTTTGACAAAAGTTAATATGCATGAAAATGAAGAGTCAAAGATGGCTCGTTTTGTGAGTGGATTAAGAAGAGAGATTCAAAATGTTGTAGAACTTTATGAGTATACTTCTTTGGAAAAAAATGGTTTACCTAGCCATCAAGGTTGAATCACAATCTTTAAAGAAAACATCTTTCAAAAATACTCATAATGATGGCTTCTATAACTCAACTTGGAAGGGTAAAAATCAAATTTCAAAACAAGATAATCCTTCCAAGTCCTCTAAAGAATCCACCCCACAAAAAGAACATCTTTCTCCTTTTAAGACAAAATCGCCAACTAAAACCTCAAGTACAAAATGTTTTAAATGCTTAGGTTTTGGCACATAGTTGCCAACTGTCCAACAAAAAGAACCATGATGGTTAAGGGGGGGATAGTCGTAAGTGACCATAATGATCAATCTTCTAGGTCTAACTCCCCTTCCCCTTCAAAATCCCCTAGTGAAAATGAATGTGAAATACCTTGTGAAGGTGACTTATTGGTGATAAGGTGAAATACCTTGTGAAGGTGACTTATTGATGTGAATTGAATTCATCTTTATTTATTTTGTAACACTTTATCAAGAATTGGATCAAGATTCTTAGAGCAATTATGGTGAGTCACCTAGAGAAAATCCCCCCTAGACATTAACTTAGCAAGTGCTAAGTAGATGTGAAGGTCCATTTCTAAAGGACCAAGAGAAAAACACATGTTTAAGTGACTTTTATGAGTTATATGGATTAAATCGAATCGGTTTCCTCAAGAACAACAAGGTATATGTATGAAGAACACAAGAATAGTTCAACAACACAAGATTAAAAGTAGAAACACAACAAGAATTGAAACTAAAAATAGAAACACCACAAGAACACAACCTACTAATAGAAATTCAAGAATTCAACATAGAAATGGGTAAAGGTGGAAACCGAACCAAAAATAGATTGATATAACATGTTTGCACTGATTAAAATGAGAAACAAATATAGAAAATGAAAGAGGACATCATAAGGAAGAGATTGAACCAATTGGAATTGCAAACAAATAAGTAGAACAAAAATGGGTATTTTGGAAGATGAATAGAAATGACTTATGTGGTTATAGTCTTTTGGAGATGTGCTTCACGCCACTTGGAGGGTGGTTCTTCCAAGATGAGTGGGAGGTGCCGCCACTTGAGAGTCTCCAAAGCTCACAAGATAAGACATGGAGGAAGAGGAAGAGAACTAGTCTCACAACTCTCTCTCACAACAACTCAAGATAGTTTCTTTACTTCAATTTTCAACTTGTATTATTAAGAACCAAGGACCCCTATTTATAACGAAGAGGACCGGTTGTGTTTACAAAGGACAGGGAGTGGGAAGAGACACTCTTCTAGCTCCTTCTAGCGCCTATGTGAGAAGGAGTAGGAAGAGTCACTTCTTCCACTCTTTTCTTCTAAAATAGCACCTACTAATGCCTTACAAAGAGAGGTTTCTTTTGGTTTTCCTCTTTTGGCATTTGTCCTAAGGCTCTCTATTACTTACAAATATTTACAAATGTTTATACAAGGGTAGTTACAAAGAGTGATAACATTTGATGCTCTTTACCCAAAACTTTAGCATTGCTCCTTGTATTCCTTTGAGGCATGAAGGATGTTGAGCTAATTTGCCCTTCAACTTATTGGGCTTGGGCCTCATCTTCCTCTTCTATTTGATCTCCATCACTTATTGACTTCATATTTGCAGTGTGGGTAAGGGTGCCACCTTATTTGTTTTTTACATGATTTTAATATCCTTCTAGCTCATGTATCCACCTGTAAAATGTAAGGACCTAGAAACTTTAATTGGAATAAAAGTGTTATATTTAAATAATTTCAGAAGATGTTATTATTTAAAATACAAAGAGTTGGTAATAGAAGTTTCGTAGTAGTCGGACATCGGACGTCGCCCAAGGTCTGGGGTCAGCTGGTAGAGGTCGGTCGGCTGACCATTGTATTAACCAAGTAGTCAGGTGCGATGACTTTATCGTGAGGTAATCACGTGGATGTGCTCGAGGAAGACATGTGGATCAAGAAGAGTAAAGGAAGAAAAGTGTAGCTAAGAAGTCTTCTACGAGATCGCCGTTATTGAAGACGGAGGCGATCTCCGACTTCTCTGGGACATAATCGCTTGTCGCCTAGAGGAGGCATGACCGCTAATCGCCTATGGTGTACGTGATCGACGGGAGTGCATGTAGTATGTGGTCAAGATACTGGATTAACCATAGTGGGTTCCAAAAACCACGCGTATTAAGGTGTGGGTTAAGCCTTAGATACGCTGTGCATGCGAAGCTCTATGCTTGAGCATAAGAGATCGCCCTTAGTGTTGCATGCATGGGCGCAAGAGGAGTGGTGTTGATCTACTCTTGGAAATGTGAAGCTACCGACGTCACCAAGCCATGTGGAGGTGATACCTTGGACGTAACATAGTGGGATGAAGAACCTTCAGCAAGGTGTGACGATGTGACATTGGTGAGCAGAGTAAGGCGATGTGTTCTCGTCACACACAAGGGCGATAAGAGATCGCCAACAGGATGAGAGGAACATCGGTCATCAACCAGGATGGGAGACACATCGGTGGTCTGCCAGGGTGAGACATCGGTGGTCCTCCAGGGTGAGACATCGGTTGTCTGCCAGGGTGAGACATCTGTGGTCCTCCAGGGTGAGACATCGGTTGTCTGCCAGGATGAGGAATCAGTCATCACCGGGATGAGGCACGTCAGTCATCGCCGGTATGAGAGACAGACGGTCATCGCCAGGATGAGGGACACATCGGTCGTCCGCTAGGATAAGTCATCGGTGGATAGTCATCGCGCGAGAGGTCATCGGTGGAAGGTTATCGCGCAATGTCGAGTTTCACACAGATAAGGTGGGACCCAGGCTCCCAGCATGAGACGTCCTGCACGCGCGACACGTAGACAAAAAGGGTGGTTCAGAATAGTGACATCAGAGTGTTGGCCTGCGCAGAGGCACGCGTAGTCGTACTGTTCAGGGAAGCGTACACGCAAACTTCCCTGCAGAGTGGGTGGTGGCAGCGACTTTTGTGGACAAGTTGGTTTAAGATTCAAAAACCCACTTCTGAGAGAAAAAGAATGTTGCAGTGGTTCAAGAGTGAAAGAGTGAGTTTACCTTCATCCTTCTCTTTTCTCTCCTTCGCGCTGCGATTCAGGCATCCTCAAGCACCAGTACGACGAGCGACGACTGCCCTTAGAGCACCTGGGAGGTTCTCTGCAAGTTCTACAAACCAGACGCTAAAACAGAGCTAAGGCATCCTTTAAGCTCGGTGGGTTTTGGAGCTCTTGGTGTTTTGCGCAAGTCCAGGTAAGGGAAGCTAGCCTTATTTTCCAACGAAAAACCTTATATTAGATGATTGAGATGATGGGGCGACGTGGTCGCCGGTTTTTCAACTGTTATTGCATAATCCCCTGTTTTTGAACGAGATCGCCGGTTTTGGCGTTGTTTTTTGAACTCCCCTGTTTTGTGTTGTTTGAAACTGTTTGAGATTTAAACGTGATATTCGAAAATCTGAACCATGGAATGATTGTTGTTGTGATTGGAATCATTCGTTTAAGTGTTATATGATGTGTTGAATGTTGTGAATGTGGGATCAAGGCATAGTATTTTCAGGAAAGAAAATACCGTGTAAGATCGTGTAGGATGTGCATTGATCGGTGATTTCTATAATGAGATATCCTGACTCTCCTGAGATAATGAATTCATATAGATGAAGTTATTCAGGCGTTGAGAGTCGATGGAGGTTCACACGTATGGGTAAGTGTTTGAAAGATAACTACTTGACCTGTTGTGTGGATTCACCCTGTCATACTGTGAGAGTGATGAAATTGAGATCGAGATTGTGTTGATGCGCATAGCTGTGGAAACATTACAGCAGTGTAGTATGACAGGTGCAGATCTCTGAGTCTAGTCAATGCACGTGTCTTCCGGAAGTAGTGTCAAGTGTCCTGTGTGGACTTTACTTGCTGTCTTGTGTGGACTTCATTAGCTGTCCTGTATGGACTTTACTAGCTGTCCTGTGTGGACTTTACAGTGGTGTGGTATGTGTCTATGTGTGTTGAATTAGTGGAAGTCTGACGTAAGAAATGAGAAACTTTGAAATTGATAGACACTTGATGAATTATGTGAATTGAAAGACTCTTGAGGATATTGTGAAATGTGTGATTACTTGATGGTTATGTGAAGGGAATGAGAAAATTGATAGTTTTTACGTGGGTGTCTTCAATTTGTTTTATCTTGATTTTAAAGTTTCATATCTAAATTCTCTTTCAAATATCTAGCTTACCCTGTGTTTTCGGTGTTGTGTTTGGCTTTTTCTTAAAACTGTGATGATCGTGTATAATTTACACGGGAGCAGATGACGTTGCAGGAAGTAGAGCTCCTCAATGAGTGGTCGCCGGAAGGAGATCGCCTGTTTCTATTTCTGTTAGGCGATCACCCTTTTTCTGTTTTCTGATAGGAGATCGCCGTTTTCTGATAGGAGATCGCCTTTTGCTGTTAGGAGATCGCCTGTCTTTCTATTTTACTGTATTTTGTTTATGTTTTTGGAAAACTGACCGATTATGTATTAAACTCCATGTGAGGAGAAACTTCATTACATATATATATAATTATGTTCATTTCAATATTATTGTTTTACCTTTAATTCGTTTTATAATTATGAAAAGAATTTGGCGGGATGTTACATAAAAGGTAGCAAACATTAGAAACACACAGATAAAAAGGAAAGTGATGTGTGTGTGGTATTATTGTGTTGAGTGTAAGAGAAGTTTATTTTTCTTTGTATGAAGTGATTTGAAGTGTGTGGTAGTTTCTAGTGTTTGTGAGAAAAGCACATTGTCTGAAGAAGAAGAAAATGTACCTAAGGTAGAAGATGGGGAGAGTTGGCATATAAATTTAAAAGGGTGTATCCTAGACTTTTCTACCTTAGGTATTAATAAGGTTTTTTCTTTTCTATTTTTTGTTTTAGTTTTATTTCATTCTCTCATACCTACTGAGGAGTGAAGGACAAAGAATAGATTTAGTACCTTGAAAAGACAAAGTGATTTTATTTGTATGACCTTCATGAAATGTATGATGATCAAACTGATAAGGCCTACCAAGAATAATGTGACGTATCTCCATAAGGACAATATCACACATAACATTTTCGTTGTATTTCCCGATATCAATGGGTACACTAACTTGGTTTTTCACTATAATTCCCCATCTTGATTGATCCAAACTAACTGATAAGGGTGAGGATGAGGTATGAGAGTTAAGGCTAATTTTTCAATTAATCTAGAGCTGCAACAATTACAACAAGAAACACTATCCACAATTGTTGAACAAATATTATCTAAAACCTTACAGCAGGTGTGGAATACATTCTCTCATTGAGATTCTGCCAACTCTGATGGTTTACTTTGAAGTAACCTTTTGACCAAGAGTAACTCCCTTGTTCAAGGTTGAATCTTTTCCTCAAAAGTTGGTGTTTCTTTTTCATTAGAAGAAGAAGAGGAAGTTTCATTGTTTTAGTATCGTGTTCTTTTAAAATGATATTTCTTCTTTGATAAGGACACTCTTAAGAATAATGTCCCTTCTCAAGACACTTAAAACATTGAATATGTAACATCCCGCCAAATACTTTTCATATTTATATAATAAAAATAAAGGTAAACAAATATATTGAAGTGAACATAATTATATATATGAAATGAAGTTTCTCCTCACAGGGAGTTTAATACATAATTGGTCAATTTTCCAAAAGCGTAAACAAAATTACAGTAAAATAGAAAGACAGGCGATCTCCTAACAGCAAAAGGCGATCTCCTATCAGAGAACGGCGATCTCCTATCAGAAAACAGAAAAAAGGGTGATCGCCTAACAGAAATAGGAACAGGCGATCTCCTTCTAGCGACCACTCACTGAGGAGCTCTACTTCCTGCAACATCATCTGCTCCCGTGTAAATTATACACGATCATCGCAGGTTTAAGAAAAAGCCAAACACAACACCAAAAATCACAGGGTAAGCTAGATATTTGAAAGAGAGTTTAGATATGAAACTTTAAAATCAAGATAAAACAAATTTAAGACACCCACGTAAAACCATCAACTTTCTCATTCCCTTCACATGACCATCAGGTAAAACACATATTTCACAATTCCTCAAGAGTCGTTCTATTCACATAATTCATCAAGTGTCTATCAATTTCAATGTTTCTCATTTCTCACGTCAGACTTCCACTGACTCATCACACAAGACACTTGACACTACTTCCGGAAGACTCGTGCATTGACTAGACTCGGAGATCTGCACCTGTCATACTAAACTGCTGTAAAGTTTCCACAGCTATGCGCATCAACACAATCTCGATCTCAATTTCATCACCCTCACAGTATGATAGGGTGAATCCACACAACAGGTCGAGTAGTTATCTTTCAAACACTTACCCATACGTGTGAACCTCCATCGACTCTCAACGCCTGAATAACTTCATCTATATGAATTCATTATCTCAGGAGAGTCAGGATATCTCATTATAGACATCACCGATCAATGCACATCCTACACGATCTTACACGGTATTTTCTTTCCTGAAAATACTATGCCTTGATCCCACATTCACAACATTCAATCACATCATACAACACTTAATGAACGATTCAGTCACAGCAACATTCATTCCACGGTTCAGATTTTCGAATATCACATGCATTTCACATTTAAATCTCAAACAGTTTCAAACCGCACTAAAACAGGGGAGTTCGAAAAACAACGCCAAAACCGGCGATCTCATTCAAAAGCAGGGGATTTCGAAACAAAGCTAAAACCAACGATCACTTCACCCCACACATAAAAACAGAGCATTGTGAAAAGAAATATGAAAACCGGCGACCACGTCGCCCTCACTTCAGAACTTACTCGCCTAACGTTTTTATAAATGTAAAGTACTAGCTTCCCTTACCTGGACTTGCGCAAAACACCAAGAGCTCCAAAAACCCACCGAGCTTAAAGGATGCCGTGGCTCTGTTTTAGCATCTGGTTTGTAGAACTTGCAGAGAACCTCCCAGGTGCTCCAAGGGCAGTCGTCGCTCGTCGTACTGGTGCTTGAGGATGCCTGAATCGCAGCGCGAAGGAGAGAAAAGGAGAAGAATGAAGGTAAACTCACTCTTTCACTCTTGAACCACTGCAACGTCCTTTGCCTCTCAGAAGTGGGTTTTTGAATCTTAAACCAACTTGTCCACAAAAGCCGCTGCCACCACCCACTCTGCAGGGAAGTTTGCGTGTAAGCTTCCCTGAACAGTACGACTGCGCGTGCCTCTGCGCAGGCCAACACTCTGATGTCACTATTCTGAACCATCATTTTTGTCTACGTGTCGCGCGTGCAGTACGTCTGATGCTGAGAGCCTGGGTCCCACCTTATCTGTGTGAACTCGACATCGCGCGATAACCTTCCACCGATGACCGCTCGCGCGATGACTATCCACCGATGCCTCATCCTGGAGGACGACCGATGTCTCTCCCTGGGAGACGACCGATGTCTTGCCCTGGCGATGACCGCATGCCTCGCGCCCTGGTGATGCCTGCAAGTCTCGCGCCCTGGCGATGCCCGCATGCCTCGCGCCTGGCGATGCCCGCATGCCTCGCGCCCGGCGATGCCCGCATGCCTCGCGCCCGGTGATGCCCGACGACACATCGCCACGCCCTTGCTGTAGGTTCTTCATCCCACTATGTTACGTCCAAGGTAGTATCTCCACATGACTTGGTGACGTCGGTAGCTTCACATTTCCAAGAGTAGGTCAGCACTACTCCTCGTGCGCCCATGCATGCAACACCAAGGACGATTTCTTATGCCCAAGCATAGAGCTTTGCATGCACAGCGTATCTAAGGCTTAACCCACACCTTGATACGTGTGGTTTTGTGGAACCCACTCTGGTTGATCCAGTATCCTGACCACATACTGAGTGCACTTTCGGCGATCATGTGCACCATAGGCGACTGGCGATCACGTGCAACCTAGGCGACAGGCGATTATGTACTAACCAGGCGATCTCATAATCTTCTAAACTACACTTTCCTTCCTTTTTATTTTAAATAAAAACATACTTAGAATTCATTTAAAATATATTCCTTTTTATTCCAATTTAATTTTACAGGTCCTTACATTCTCCCCAACTAGAAAAGTTTTCGTCCTCAAATATTGAATTACAAGGAAAAGAGGTATGGATAGGCTTCTCTCATGGGTTCTTCTAACTCCCAAGTTGAATCACCCGATCTCTCATCCCACACCACTTTCACCATGCTGATGGTCTTGCCTCTGAGCTGCTTACTTTACCGATCGTCAATCCTGACTGGTTTCGCTTCAAAGGACAAGTCATCCCTGATCTGCACATCGTCCACTTCCAGCACATGACTAGGGTCTGCCATGTACTTTCTCAGCTGTGATACGTGAAAGACGTTGTGCAGATTCGCTAAATGGGGAGGTAGGGCGATCTCATAAGCCACTGGACCAATCCTCCTTAAGATCTGATATGGTCCCACGAACTTAGGGGACAACTTCTTTGATCTGATCGCCCGTCCTACACCCTTGGTTGGTGTCACTCTCATGAACACATGGTCTCCAGCAGCAAACTCCAAAGGCTTTCTCCTCTGATCTGCACAGGATTTCTGCCTACTTTGAGAAGCTCTCATTCTGCCTTGTATTTGTTTCACCTTCTCGGTCGTCTGCTGAATCAACTCTGGTTCAACCAATACTGTTTTGCCCTCCTGGTACCAGCACAATGGAGTTCTGCATTTCCTTCCATACAAGGCTTTGTATGGCGCTATCCCTATGCTGGCGTGATAATTGTTATTATAGGTAAACTCCACCAGCGGCAACACCTCATCCCAACTTCCCAATTGATCCAAGACGCACGCCCTCAGTAGATCTTCCAAGGACTGGATCGTTCTCTCTGACTGTCCATCTGTTTGGGGATGATATGCAGAGCTCATCCTCAACTTAGTTCCCAAGCAATCTTGTAAGGTCTGCCAAAACCGTGAAGTGAACCTGGGATCTCTATCTGAAACAATGCTGGAAGGCACTCCATGCAACCTCACTATTTCTTTGATGTACAACTGTGCCAACTTGGCCATGGGCATTTTCAAATTCACTGGAAGAAAGTGGGCACTCTTCGTCAGCCGATCTACTATGACCCAGATTGCATCATGACCCTTTACCGATCTGGGTAAATGGGTAACAAAATCCATGGCGATGCTGTCCCATTTCCACTCAGGGATATCCAGTTGCTGTAACAACCCGCCAGGTCTTTGATGTTCTACCTTAGCCTTCTGACACGTCAAGCAGGTAGTAACATACTGGGCGATGTCTTTCTTCATGCCCAACCACCAAAATGACTCCTTCAAGTCATGGTACATCTTGTTCATGCCTGGATGTAGGCTAAGGCGACTCTTGTGACCTTCCTCTAGGATCATCTTCTTCAACTCTTCATTTGCAGGTATGCAAATTCTGCCATTAAATCTCAAGATCCCATCCTCGCCCATCACAAAGCCTTTAGCCTGGTCGGTCCCTAGTGACTCCACAGTACGCTTCAGACTAGGGTCCTCCAACTGCTTATCCTTTATCATTCCAAGGAAGTCATTAGTTATAGCCAACTTACTACAACTAATGTGATTTACGTGAAATTCTACCCCAAGGTTTAAGTCTCTGAACTGCTCGATCAGTTTCTGCTCTTCCATCATCATGGTGGCTACTTGTATTGATTTTCTACTCAAAGCATCTGCCACTACATTGGCCTTCCCTGGATGATACATGAGTTGAAAATCGTAGTCCTTTAGAAACTCCATCCACCTTCTTTGTCTCATGTTTAGTTCCTTCTGATCGAACAGGTATTTCAGGCTCTTATGGTCACTGAACACCTGGAACCGAGCTCCATATAAATAGTGCCTCCAAATCTTCAAGGCAAACACCACCGCCGCCAACTCCAAATCATGAGTAGGATAGTTCCTCTCATGAACCTTGAGTTGCCTTGAAGCATATGCAACCACTCTTTTCTCTTGCATCAAAACACATCCCAAACCCTGATGTGAGGCGTCACAGTAGATATCAAAAGGTCTTCCTACCTCTGGGATCACCAGCACTGGAGCGCTAGTCAATCTTTCCTTTAGTTCCATGAAGCTCTGCTCACATCGGTCGGTCCAAGCAAAAGGTTGATCCTTGCGGGTCAGCTGTGTTAAAGGAGCCACTACCTTGGAAAAATCCTCAATAAACCTCCGATAGTAGCCAGCTAAACCCACAAAGCTCCTTATCTCAGTGACTGACTTAGGACGTTCCCACTGCAGCACTGCCTCCACTTTGGCTGGATCCACCGAGATCCCTTGGGCAGATATCACGTGTCCTAAGAAGTTGACTTCCTTCAGCCAGAACTCACACTTAGAGAACTTGGCATAGAGTTGCTTCTCCCTCAGAATCTTCAACCCTGTCCTCAGATGTTCTTCATGTTCTTCCTCGGTCCTTGAATAAATGAGTATGTCGTCTATGAAGACTACCACAAACTTATCCAAGAAAGGGCGAAAAATCCTATTCATGTAGTCCATGAACAGAGTTGGAGCATTGGTTACTCCAAACGGCATCACCACATACTCATAGTGCCCATAACGAGACCTAAAAGCTGTCTTTTGAACATCTTCAGCTTTTACCAAAATTTGGTGGTACCCCGATCTCAGATCAATCTTGGAGAACACCGAGGCCCCATGTATTTGATCCATCAAATCGTCAATTCTAGGTAGGGGGTACTTGTTCTTGATGGTCAACTTGTTCAATTGCCTGTAATCTATACACAGCCGAGACCCTCCATCCTTTTTCTTAACTAGGAGCACTGGAGCCCCCCATGGAGATACACTGGGTCTGATGAATTGTTTCTCCAACAACTCTTCCACTTGCTTCTTTAATTCTACCAACTCGGCTGGTGCCATCCTGTAAGGTGCCATTGACACTGGTCCAGCTCCAGGTACCAAATCAATAGAGAATTCTACTTCTCTCTTAGGGGGTAATCCAGGTACTTCTTCTGGAAATACATCCGTGAAATCTTTCACCACATGTATTCTGCTTATGTCCCCTTCATTCTTCACTTCCAACCGAGCTAGCATCACGAAGCACCTCGCCCCTTTTTCCAACTTCGACCACCCGTGCTGAGCTGATATCACATCTGACTCTTGGAGGTCTGGAAACGCTATCTTCTGACTACCGCAGTCTATGAGAACGTGATTGGCAGCTAGCCAATCCATTCCCAGGATAACATCCAGGTCCTGAAGAGGTAGGCAGATCAAGTTCACTTTGAATCTGCGTCCCTCTACTATCACTGGACATTCGGGGCAAACTGTAGAGGTCAACACCTGTCCTGACGCAGGTGTAGAGACCAACAATTCGAAAGGTAACTCCTTCACTAGAAGGCCCAACTCGGCTACACGCAGGCTTGACACAAAGGAGTGTGTCGCTCCAGAATCAAACAAAGCTTTTACACCTCTACCAGCTATAAAACAAACACCTTGCACGAGGTTACCTGACTGAGACGCTTCTGCTCCTGACATGGCAAACACTCTCCCTGTTGCCTGAGGTCTGCTGCCTTCGTTTCTCAACTGCTGAGAACCACTGGGTTGAGTCATCCTATTCTGGGTAGGACAATCTCTTGCAACGTGTCCCGTCCTTTGGCAGGCAAAACACCTTCTCTCCGAAGCCTTCTTGGGGCACACATTGGGCGTGTGTGGTCCACCACAATGGAAACACTTGGGTTTCCAAGGTTGTTGCTGCTGAAACTGGGATGACGTCGTTCCCGCCCGATGTGGTGGAGGTCTCGCATAGGGCTTGCTCTGTGGGTGCTGCACCTTGGCCTTCCCACTAGAAGAACTCCCTGGGTGTGACCTGATCACCCGAGAATCACCCTTTTCCAGGGTCTCCACCATCTTCGCCTTCTCTACTAAGGCGTGAAATTCCCTGATGCACATCGGGGCTATGGTCCTCTTCAGCCCATGCTTCAGCCCCTCTTCGAACTTCCTACACCTCCAGGCCTCGGAGGTCGCCTGGGTATAGAATCGGGCAAGGTACTCAAACCGAGCAGCATAGGCGTTCACAGACATATCCCCCTGCTCCAACTTTAGGAACTCAGCTTTCCTCGCAAACCTTGCGCTGTCTGGGAAGTATTTCTCCAGGAATTTCACCCTAAAGCTCTCCCAGTCTAACACATCCTCTCGAGCCTCCATCATCTGCTGAGCTTCCATCCACCAGAACTCGGCTTCTCCAGATAGCAGATAGGTGGCGAACACCAATTTCTTCTCTTCAGGGCAGGAGGTCGCCCTAAAGATTTTCTCCAACTCCCTGACCCACTAATCTGCTTGATCAGGGGTAGCATTCCCACTGAACTTGGGTGGGTTGTGCCTCATGAACTCGGTCAGTCCCATCTGTTCCTGAGGCTGACCGACGTGGGAATTTGTTTCAGCCGACCGAGCAGTTTCCCAATGGTGCATAGCAGCTTGATGATTCTGAGCCATTGCTGCATTCTGTTGTTCGATGGTAGTTGCCATCATCTCGATAGCCTTGGCAATCTGGCTCATTTCCGAAGAAGGTTAGGGAGGGGTAGGAGGTCTACGTGCCATCTCTCTTCGTTTCAGATCTTGAAACTATGAGTTTTCTATATTCCCTACAACTACAAGAATGAGATCGATAAGAAATCAATTCATTCAGGAGGTAATATCTAGACCTTACAAAGGTCAGCATCTCAAAGTCATCAAGAATTTGAGCTCATCAACAGAATCATAATACTTATAATCTCAAGCAAAATACCAGAACAGCTACTGGTATACAACCATCAATCCAAACAACCACTTTCAGTCAATTACAAAAACACTCAATAAACTGAAATAAAACACACCAGAATTCAATATATGCTAAACATCAAACCTTCAGAATTTAAGATTGAGAATCATCTCGATCCAGTTATGAGTGTGCACCCTCACCACTTTATCAAGACCCTTTCATTCTTAATACTAAGATTTTCAGTTAGGGCATATATTCACTAAGGCACACACAAAATTTCAATACAAAAACGTTTGAAAACCTTTCACTATAGTTGTTATTTAAAACTCAAATAGATTTTATGAGCAGAAGAAACACAATGGATCCACAGCCCTCAGGTCATCCTAAGGACGAACTGCTCTGATACCATTAATGTAACATCCCGCCAAATACTTTTCATATTTATATAATAAAATAAAGGTAAACAAATATATTGAAGTGAACATAATTATATATATGAAATGAAGTTTCTCCTCACAGGGAGTTTAATACATAATCGGTCAATTTTCCAAAAGCGTAAACAAAATTACAGTAAAATAGAAAGACAGGCGATCTCCTAACAGCAAAAGGCGATCTCCTATCAGAGAACGGCGATCTCCTATCAGAAAACAGAAAAAAGGGTGATCGCCTAACAGAAATAGGAACAGGCGATCTCCTTCTGGTGACCACTCACTGAGGAGCTCTACTTCCTGCAACATCATCTGCTCCCGTGTAAATTATACACGATCATCGCAGGTTTAAGAAAAAGCCAAACACAACACCAAAAATCATAGGGTAAGCTAGATATTTGAAAGAGAGTTTAGATATGAAACTTTAAAATCAAGATAGTCCTTTGGACTTACTAATACGTTTGATAATATAGTGGGGTGAATCTGTTTGAGGATATTAAGGGGTTTGGTGATGGAAGAGGAGTTTTTATAATTTCTGCTAAGGTGGAGGTTGGTTTTGTAGGTGTTGTGGATATTAAAGATAATGAAAAAGATGGTCTTAATGATATTGATGGGGAGACTTTATTTGATCCCAATGGGGAACCATATTGATCTTTGTTTATTGAGGCAGACGCTTTATTTGGTCCCAGTGGGGAACCATATTGATCTTTATTTGTTGAACTAGATGTCTTATTTGATCCCAGTGGTGGACCATAATCATATTTTCCTCTTGGCTTGACACTCATGTTGAAGCCTGTAAAAATTCTCTTGTTAAAAAGTCTGGTAAAGAGTTATTTTTCCCTTTGATATGCTCTATTTCAAAATCAAAACAAGATAATAAAGCATGCCATCTTGCAAAGATATGTTTAGAAACTAGATTTTGAACGTCTTTAGTCAAAACACTTGGAGTTGCTTTGCAATCAGTACGGATCAATTTTTTTTTTATTAAATAGATCATCTTGAAATTTTTGTAAACATAAAACTATTGAAAGTATTTCTTTTTTAATAGTAGAATATTTTTGTTGTGAAGAGTGCCAAATTCCTGAATGATATCTGACTACTTGTTCTTTAGATTTTTCTAAAACCTTTTGTTTTAAAATTCCCCATATCCCAACTCAGAGGCATCTGTTTCTACAATAAGAAAGGCTTCGGGGTCAGGTATTCCTAGACAGGGTAATTTTTTAACTATTTCTTTTATTTGTTTTACGGCTTTGGTCATATCATCATTCCAGACAGGAGGATTTTTCCTTAGTCTTGTGTATAATGGTGCACAAATTATTCTAATATTAGGAATAAAGTCTGCTATATAATTTATGCAACCTAAGAATCTTTGCAACTGTTGCTTTTCCTTTATTTTCTCTGAAAATTTATTTGTAAATTCTAATGACCTTTGAATAGGTGTAATAATACCTTGATATATTTCATAGCCTAAAAATCTAATCTTTGTTTGAAATATTTTTATCTTTTTCTCCGAAACTACTAATCCATTTTCTTTGATTATTTTTATGAATTCTTCCAAATGTTCTTTATGTTCATTAATATTTTTTGAGAATATTAAAACATCATCTAAATACACTATAGAAAATTTCATATAAGGATAAAATATATTATTCATGATATTTTGGAATTCACTAGGTGCATTTTTTAATCCTTGGGGCATTACATTTCATTCGTAATGTCCAAAGGGTACCACAAAGGCAGTTTTGTATTTATCTTTTTCTTCTATAGAGATTTGATAGTATCCTGATTTTAGATCAAATTTTGAAAATATTGTAGCATCATGTATTCTTTTTATCAGATCACTTTTATTAGGCAACGGATATCGAATCCATTTTAATACCATATTTAAGGGCTTGTAATTAATTACTAATCTCAATGCTCCTCGTTCCATTTCCGAGGCTTTCATTACATAAAATCCTGCACAACTCCAAAGTGACTTTGAAGTTCTTATTAATCCTTTATCTAGATATTCTTAAATTTCTTTTTTGCAATATTCTAGGTATTGTTGATTCATCTGTATGGGTCTAGCTTTTGTGGGTATTTGTTTCTCATCAAAATTGTCTATATACGGTAATGAGACAGTATATTTTTTCCTATGCCAAAAGGCTGTGGGATTTGTTTCACATATTTCCTTCTTTATTTTCTCTTCGTAATCTCTAATAAGGTTTTAAAGATTAGGTGTTTTTAGTTGTTCTTCTATTCTTCTAAATCTAAATTTCTTTATTTAATAGGTTTATCTGTTTTTTCTTACTTTCTATAGGAGATATTGAGGATTCTTTTAATAAATTTAATTCTCTGGTTCTGGGAGGTTTTATGAATTCAAAGCAAATTTCTTTTCCTAAGTTTTGAGTTATCTATCCTTTCTCTGTTACTTGAAAAGGGTATAATAATGTTAAAAAGGGAGTTCCTAAGATCATTATACTATTCATATTTTTTATTAATACGAAGGAAGTATTGTAACAAATTGTATTCTTGCATATCTTGGCATTGGATAATTTGTATTGAATATTCATTTTTGTTCCATTAGCACTAGTCATTTTTTCTACAGTTTTCGTAGTATTGAGTAGGTATTATTCCTTCTTGAATACAGTTAATATCTGCTCCGAAGTCTATTAAAGCTATCATTTTAAAAGTTTCTTCTTTAACGATCAAGGTTACTTCAGTATGCCATTTATGAGTAGTAATTAGACTCAACATGCTAATATAAGTTTCTGCATTTTTTTCTTCTGTATAGTCTTTTAGTATCAGTATCTTGTTTATTCTGATATCTTATTATTTCTTTTCCTTCTAATTCTAGTAATCTATACTCTAATGAAATGTCATTATTAGAATTGGACTATTTACTCCTATACTATAGTTGGGTTTTGCCGCAATTTGAATAAGTCCTAAGTGAATAAAATTATATACATCCTTTATGTGTTGATCTTGAAGATTTTATTCTAATACATTGAAAATTTTATTATTTTTTGTTCTTGGGTAGCTACATTCTACTATATGTATTTCATCTTGATTTGCAGACCAAAATTTATGTTGTTTATATACTTCACATTTTTTAATTACTGGTATTGACCAATTATGTAATGAATTTTCTATTTCTGCTATTTGTAATTCTTTCTCTTTATTATTTTCTTGATTAGAAGATGAAGCTTCTTGCTGTGGAGTTCTTATTACAATCTGTTTATCTTTATTTTTTAATCCTAAATCACTCAAGAACCTAAGGAAATTCGGTATTCTACTTCTGACCAGCGTATAAACACCTTTCAGTGCTACACTAAAACTTTCAAAAGGAGAAAGAATAACAAAATCTTTATGTCCTTAAGCCTTTTTATGTATAATAAATGAGATTGAAAATTGATCAATGTGTGATCTATATAAATGATGAAATTGATATTAAAATTTTATATGACAACATTAAAAAAAATTATTAACAATATTAGTTCTTTTTGCATGAATTATTTTACGGTATAAACTACATTATTCAAGTCATTTTATACTCTTAAGTAAAAAGTTACCTTATCAATTATAAATCTTTTTATCTAATAACAAATTATCCAATAATTGGTATCATGAAGTTTGACCGATATGTTTTACATAGAAAGTAAAAAATAATCACAGAATTTTATCGACAATATTGGAACATGGTACAAAATTAATAAATTAAATTTGTATACAAACTCCAAGTTAACTTAGATTAAAAAAACAACGTAAACAACATATTAACGAAAAAGTGGAGATTAAAGATCGATGCAGATAAAAAATGTTGGATCTAACAAGTTTAGAATAACTCTGAAAGTTAAAAGTTATCTTTAGTAAATAAGTCTATCTTTTTTTTCTCTATTTTTAACAATAGCAACAAGAATGGCAGCCAAAGACAAAATTCAACATACTGCTTGAACAAACATCATAATAAATTAACGGATGTTTTTTTGGTATGAATACAAATCTGATTTGTTTAATAAAAGAAATTAAAATTTTACAGTGAATTATAATTCTTAAGTAATGTAATTTTGTTGTTAATTTATTATTAGATAAAATAAGAGTATATTTAATATTATATAGAGAGAGATAGAAAGAGAGAGAGTTTAGTTGTAAACAAGGTTATAAACGTGGTGTTGCAATATTATTGAAGGAATAGATTGTTTGGTTGCAACCAGATCTAGTAAGATCTAAACTAAGATAATTGTTAAAGATCAAAAGAGCAACAACACAATGAGCCTGTGCATTTTCCTGCACCGTAACCTATGAACCTGCAGGGAGCATCACAGTCAAGAAATTGAGAACATGTTCCAGGACACTTCGGTGGTTGTTGACTCGTCACACCTACATTATGGATTGTTCAAAACAAAAATTAGGAACAATTCACCAAAATTAAAACTCAAAGACACTCATGTTTCACAAATATATGTTGTAAAATATAATTTATACATACCAGATGAAATGACAAGAACAATTGTTACTGCAAGGAGAACTTTGAATAAAATCATCCACATCCACATTACTGAATAACCAGACATTCTTACAATTTTTCTGTTTTTCCCTCAATATGCTTTATATGATTTGTCAATATACATTTGCCTTTATATACATGTGAATTCAAATTCAACATATTTTAATACTAAACTTTAAACTTTATTTTCATAATAATATAATATAATTGAATATTTATGAGTCTTAATGTATAAGTTTTAAATATTAATTAAAAAATAAATTTACATGATTTTCTTTAATTTCCATTAAAAATATCATTAAATAGAAATTAATTTTAGAGAAAAAAAATAATTAGTTATTTGATTAAATTATATTTTATTTTAGAGACTAAAAAAATTTATTGGTATATAAAGTAATTTTTATTATCTATAAACTACTCTCTAAATTGATAGCTAGCTATTAATTTAAATTCTAAAGTTTGTAGTTAAAACATTGGTAATTAATAATTATATATCAATTTAAAAGTTAATTTATAAATTTTATTAATAATTAAAATTATTTTAGATACTAATAATTTTTGTAATTTTTAAAATAATATATATTTTTGTCTCTTCAATTAATTATTATTTAATAATTTTTTTATTGTTTATAAGAGTCAATCTATTTTTTAAATATTAAATGTATCTTTTATATGTCAGAAATATGTTGATTTAGAGATTATTATTGTGTAACTTTTAAATATTAATTGAAAAATAAAAATTTATGACTTTTATTAATTATTAATTTTGTAAAATTCAGTGTATCATTTTAAAGATTCAATATCTTTTTAAGATATTGTCATTAATGAAGAGTTACGCGTCATTATATAAAATAAGTTTATATATGAACTATTAATGTGTGATATTTAAATATTAATTAGAAAATAAAAATTAACATGACTTTCATTGATTTTATAAAATTCAATATATCCTTTAAAAGCTAATTATTACTGTACAAAGAAAAATTTTCATTTTTAATATTTATAAATAGGAAATTGATTCTTGATGATTAAAGGATGAAATTTGTTTAGCACACCTGCGTTATAATGTTGATATTTAAAATTACCAATAATATATAAGAAAAAATAAATAAGTATGAATTAATTTAAAGTATTATTACCATCTAATATTTTTTCAGAATTTTTTATGAATAAATATAATCTACCTATGTATGATTTTTTTAACATATGAAATTTTGGTTTAGTCCTCCTTTATATTTTTTCTTTTTTAATAATATTTTTTTTTCATGTGATAACAGATTATTGTTGTTATTTAAGGTGTCAGTCTAGCTGAGATGTCAAGTTGCATAGTTATACCTAACATGAAACCTTTTATAAAAAAGAAAGTATTATAAATTATCAATTTAATATCAGCCTAACTATATTTGTAAGTTTTATTTATTTTTAATTAGTTGGTTGTAGAAAAATAGTGGAGAGAGAAATGTTTTACAAGCATGTCTTTAACACTACCCAATAACACTTATTACGAATATTTTAAGTAACACTTATCATATTAATTTTTAATATTATAGATTCTCAAAGTTTGAAATTCCTTAAATAAAAAAAGAAAACAATAGTACAATGAAATGGAGATTAATGAGAGTTATATTTTAAAAAAATCATAGAATAAAAATTGTTCTTGTCGGTTGACTCCGATGACTGGTTCAGGCTCTGCTGTCTCCCCTGGAAAATGCACCTCACTTGATTGTTGAATGCTTTATCTGTAGGGACAAAGGGCACCCTCATGGTTGGTCACACTCTGATGCTCAAGTCAGTAAGGGCTTTGTGAACGAATAAGAAACAAGTAGTTTCACTATTCAAAAGTGTATTCAGAATTGCGTACCTTCATCTAGATAAACAAATCTTAATTGAAAATAAACACATTATCTTATACCTCTAACAAAAAACCACCTACCACAGGCACCCATAATCTTCAGGTCCAAAGTTGTAGGTGTTCTTTCTGTTATATGTGTCCATCCCTATCTTTTCAGGGTTATCAGCAATTATCAATAGGTATTTTATGTGCAACAGACATATACGCATAACAGGAAAATCTTATATGATATTAACAAACATATCTATATGCAGTTGTAACAAACATGTGAGTAATCAAATATATATCTTTATCTTTAAGCGCATGCCACTGATTATCAGCACATAGCAACTTTGTTACGTATTTTGGGCCCATTAAGCAGATTGGGTCAACTAGCCGCCTTAGCGCAAGATCTCGCCCATAATCATTCGTCCATACGTTCACACCAATTCACACTCATTCATACGTTATTTCGTGTCATGCATATAGCTTTACATGGGTTGCCTTAGCGTTACTGGGCTCGGGCCATACAACTAGTACTTTGCTCATCATAGACTTGGATACGCTAACCGAACCCCTAAGCCTATTACATTTCTTTACTTTATTGATCAATCTTATTCGTGGAGGATTATGCCACATGCATGAGAGTTAATATATACGCATACCTGGAGCCTAGTCACATGGCACACAAGTAGAAATTCTGAGGTCGGACCACCGAGGTCTTCTCAATGAGTTATGGTCCACTACAAAAACATGTTTTACTATGTTTATGTTTATAAGTGTTATGATTTGTTTATCTTTTTCACTATATTGTTATTATATTTATTATATTTTATTAATATATTATGCTTAATATTATTATAGGGGAATGATTGGTAAGTTTATAATTTATTATATATTTATTTTCAAAAACAAAAACACTATATAGGAATGTTTAGGTTCAGTATTAAATTTGAGATTATGAAGGAGATGATCCTCCCTTGATATTGAATTCATATAGAAAAAAATATTATGTGCTAAGGGTGTGTTTGGATTAAAGAGAGAATTTGTGGGAATTTGACGGAGTGGATTTATGAGGATGTGAGAGGAAAGTGTGAAATGTTTGGATATTGGGATATATTAGAATGGATCTATGAAGAAAGTTTATTGGAGTTTCTGAGAAATGTGATGTTTGTGAGGGAATTTTGAATTATTTTAAAGGTGCAAAATGTTACTTTACAAATTTACCCTTACCTATTAAAAAAATTAATAATGAAATGAGTTTGTTTTTGTTTAAAAATAAATAACTTTCACATATTCATAAATTTAAAAATTATAATTAAAAAAAATTAATATATATTAAATGTAAATAGGTATAATTTAAAAATTATAATTAAAACAAATATGTATTCAACAAATTAAATAAAAACAAGACTTAATGTAATTTCTTAAAATATTAAAATGTACTATAAAATTAAAAAATAAATCAAAAAATAAATAAGATATTATATAAATAAATAAATATATTTTTTTTAACATTAAAAACCTTGTAATAATGAAAAATAAAATATATTACAAGAAAAAATATAACATAATTAACAATAAAAAAATTCATAAAACATTATAATTAAATAAATTATAACTCATAAACATAATAATTATACACATAAATATATTAATATAAACACAACAACAAATTAAATAAAAACAAAAATTCTAAGTAATTTTTTAAAATATTAAACATATATTATAAAATTAAAAAATAAATCACATCTTATATAAATAAAAAATGATATTTTTTAATATTAGAAAACCTTAATGTAATGGAAAATAAAAAATACTATAACAGGAGAATAAATGAGTGTGAATTCAGAAATAATATATGTTGGCGTGACTTTTCCTCTACTTCTATTCATTTTGAGGGAAAATGATATTTACTGTTCACAGGTATATCTTCTCCTTCTTTTCCCCACAAAATTCTGAATCAAAATAGCTATTATCCCCTCACTTATTTGTTTGTAAAACAGTACAATCACACAAGCAAACAGACGCTAATAGTAGAAGGAAATTTTTATGTAGTGTGAGAAAAGAATTGTGTATGGTAGGTCTCATGAATTTTTTTTGTCACACAAGTAAATTCTTCCTATTATGTAGTATTATTATGAGACAACTTAGTGAAGGTAGTCTAATAGGTGTAATAGATCTATGACATTGTAATGTTAATGTCAATGACTTTATGATAAGAGAGGTAGTTAAATGGTTGAGAGTTTGACGTGAATCTGATAAAGGTTTAATGAATAAAATAATTTTAATATATAATTTTCATAATAGATTAATATATATAATTGAATATCAATTCTTACATATATTTAATGAAAAAAATTAAATATTATCATTTATACTTTTTAGAGTGTTGTTATTCTAACATTTCTAATTTTTATCCATATCTAATAACCAAAATTTGCTTGAAATATCAAAAGAAATATATAAACATAATACAAATATATCTACAATTCTTTCATATAATGATTCAAAACATATCTCTCTTCATAAAATCTTAAATATTTACATAAAAGTAAAACAAATATTCAAAAGAACATAAAATATTTTCATCATCTAGCTTCTCACTAAGGAGCTTTATCACCTGTAACATCATCTGCTCCTGTGTAAATACACAATCATCACAGATTTAAAGAAAACAACCACAAAACAAAACAAAGGGTAAGCTAGGTATTTTTAAAACTTATAACATAAATATAACTTTAAACATCCACATAAATCCATCATTTCTCATGCATTTCACATAACCATCAAGTGTCTATCAACAATTTCAATATTCATCTTTCTCATGTCAACCTTCTACTGACTCACAACACATAGACACTTGACTCTACTTTCGGAAGACTCGTGCGTTGACTCAGACTCAGAGATCAACACTTGTCATACTATCTCACTGTGAAATCCACACAGCTATGTGCATAAATAATCTCAATATTATCTCTCTCCTATTATGACAAGGTTAATTCATATAACAAGTCAACTTAGTTATCTTTCAAACAACTTACCCATTCATATGAACCTCCTTTGACTCTCACCACCTGAATAACTTCATCTATATGATTTCATTATCTCAGGAGAGTCAGGATATCTCCTTCTAGACAAATCCCTAGTCAATGCACATCCTAAACAATCTTAACACGGTATTTTCTTTCCTAAAAATACTATGTCTTGATTAAAATTCATATTCTGAATCTTACAATATCTAACATCAAACAATCAAATCATACCAAAGTTTAGAATTTCCAAACCACACAACAATTCATTTACTAATCATATAAATTTCTAATTAAATAAATTTTCAATTAAATAAACATGAACTAAAAGTCTACATAATTTATAACTATACAGAAAGAAACAAACCAACCTTTTAAAGCAAATATATATATATATATAACATTTTAGATTTATTTTGTTTTATTTTATTTTATTTTTAGAAAGTCTAGCTTGAGCTAGAATCAACCAGAGAGCACCCAGGATTTTAGCTTGAGCTAGAATTTGCTAGCTTAAGCTAGAATCAACCAGAGAGCACCCAGAACTTTAGCTTGAGCTAGAATTTGCTAGCTTGAGCTAAAATCAACCAGAGAGCATCTAGAATTTTATTTTTATTCTAGCTTGAGCGAGATATGCAGAAAAATTCTGCATAACTTCTTATACCTATTAGATTCTAAATCAACATCTCATTCAATTCATAAATTTACAAATCTACACATTACATTGATAGTTCATTCTCAGCATGATACAATTACTCTCATTAAATCATTGAGTTATTATGTCCATCTATACATATATATATATATATATATATATATATATATATATATATATATATATATATATATATATATATATATATATATATATATATATATATATGATTTCTAAATCCAAAAACCATTTAAAATCAAACAATCAATTCTCAATCACAACACTTTCAATTTCAATCAAACAATCAATTCTCAAAAATAAGAAATCCTACAACAGATTTTGGAATTGGTGACCACGTCACCCCCCCACATCCAAATCTTCTAACCTAGGGTTCTACTGTCAATTTAAACTAGCTTCCCTTACCTGAACTTGAGCAGATACTCACTAAGAGCTCCAACCCATCGAAAGCTTAAGGATAACCTAACCTACACCATAGATTCCTGATCACAAATCTAACTATATCACTAGGACCCTAAGCTAACAGAGCCTAATTATGAAGATAAAAACCTCACATGCAAACTTAAATTAAAATCCAACCTAACCAGATGAAAACTAACTCAAAGGAAAAGGAACCAAGAATGAACTTACTCTATCTAAGATTTTGATCGGACAATCTTGTAGAATTCACTGCCAGGAGTCCAATGGTGAACTTCGATCGTTGATCTGATGAGCGAAGACATCCGAATTTTAGAGAGAAAGCAGAGGAAAGGAAAAGGAGTTTTTAGAGAAATGATTGTTCTTTTAAAATAAAACCTGAATAACTAAATTTCTATTTATATAGCCTTTTCAATTTAATAATAAAACATTCAAGTGTCATTTTAATTGTACCATTTTTACTTTAAAACTATTTTTCCCGGTCCTTATATTTATTAACAAAGATTTATGTATAAATATATAGAATAAGTTCATTTCTAGAGTATTGAAGTGGAAGTTTTAAATGTTAATTGGAAAATAAAAGTTTACGTGACTTTTTCATTAATTTTTGTAAAACTCAATTTAGATATAATATTTTTACCAGGTTATTTAGATAGTTTCTAACTTATATTATTTAAGAAGCTTGTTTAACCTGATTAGAACCTGTTTGCAAATCAATTTTTATTTGAAGTAGCTTTTTTAAATATTAACTTCTCACTTTTTATATTTATTCTATTATTTTTTTAAAATATTTATTAAATCTTCCGTTTTTTTTTTTTTCAACTAGAGCGAGTTATTATTTATTTAACTTATGCCCCTCCATTTATACGTACTTATTTGACTTTATATATAATATCAATACACTAATTGATATAGTATTATTAATTTTATTTTTAAAATTTTGATTAAAAATATGTTATGAAATAGTATAAGATTAATAATATAATATAAAATAATAGCAGTAATTGAAACTAAAAAAATTGCAATTAAAGTAATTCATCTACTAATAAAAATTTAAAGAGTTAAAATATATATTTTTAAAAAACAAAACTATAAACATCTCAAAACGTAAAATTTATAAGCTAATTACTTTTAGGTTTCAATTTCTAACTAGTTTTTGTGAAACATCATTACAAGAAAATCACTAAATAAAAATTAATTTTAGAGACAAAAAAGAATTAGTTGCTATAGTTACTAAATTAGAGACCATTTTATATACTTAAAAAAAATTAGTTTCTAAATTAGTTTCTATTATTATTAAATAGTTTCTAAATCGATATCTAATTAGCTATGAAGGTTTTTCTACCAAATTTAGAATCTAAATAATTGGTAGTTAGAATTTAGAATCTAAATAATTGGTAGTTAGAATCTAAATTACATGATATGTATTATATAAGTATTATATATGAATGATGAAAATTGTATGAAATTGATGTCATACATTTGGGATAATGTATGAGTTGTTGTTTGATGGTACAATAAGTATGAAAAACCTATGTTTAACAAAGATCCTCTAGTTTCATTGATGATCTAAGTGATATAGACTACGATATCAGGTGGTGAGAAGCTGAGATGGATTTATACATACCGGTGTTTGAACTCCTTTCTCTTGGATTCGTTGGTAATTTTTGGATTAGATGTTCATACTATGAGTCTTCCGGAAGAGGATAGATTTATGTATAATCAGTGAGATTAAAATAAAATCCAATGATTATGATTGAAAATTGATCAATGCATGGTCTATATAAATGATAAAATTAATATTGAAATGTTATATGACAACATTTAAAAAAAAATTATAAACAATATTAGTTCTTTTTGCATGAATTATTTTACAGTATAAACTACATTAGTCAATTCATTTTATACTCTTAAGTAAAAAGTTACCTTATCAATTATAAATCTTTTTTACCTAATAACAAATTATCCAATAATTGGTATCATGAAGTTTGACCGATATGTTTTACATAGAAAGTAAAAAATAATCATATAAAATTTTATCAATATTGGAACATTGTACAAAAGTAATAAATTAAATTTGTATACAAACTCCAAGTTAACTTAGATTAAAAAAACAACGTAAACAACAGATTAACGAAAAAGTGGAGAAAGATCGATGCAGATAAAAAATGTTAGATCTAACAAGTTTAGAATAACTCTGAAAGTTAAAAGTTATCTTTAGTAAATAAGTCTATCTTTTTTTTTTCTCTATTTTTAACAATAGCAACAAGAATGGCAGCCAAAGACAAAATTCAACATACTGCTTGAACAAGCATCATAATAAATTAACGGATGTTTTTTTGGTATGAATACCAAATCTGATTTGTTTAATAAAAGAAATTAAAATTTTACAGTGAATTATAATTCTTAAGTAATGTAATTTCATTGTTAATTTATTATTAGATAAAATAAGAGTATATTTAATATTATATATAGAGAGAGATAGAAAGAGAGACTTTAGTTGTAAACAAGGTTATAAACGTGGTGTTGCAATATTATTGAAGGAATAGATTGTTTGGTTGCAACCAGATCTAGGAAGATCTAAACTAAGAGAATTGTTAAAGATCAAAGGAGCAACAACACAATGTGCCTATGCATTTTCCCGCACCATAACCTATGAACCTGCAGTGAGCATCACAATCAGGAAATTGAGAACATGTTCCAGGACACTTCGGCGGTTGTTGACTCATCACACCTACATTATGGATTGTTCAAAACTAAAATTAGGAACAACTCACCAAAATCAAAACTCAAGGACACACATGTTTCACAAATATATATTCTAAAATATAATTTATACATACTAGATGAAATGACAAGAACAATTATTGCTGCAAGGAGAACTTTGAACAAAATCATCCACATTACTGAATAACTAAACATTTTTACAATTTTTCTGCCTTTCGCTCAATATGCTTTATATGATTTGTCAATATAATATTTTAAACTACTCTATTACAACATATTCTATTACAACTTTAAACTTTATTTTCATAATACTATAATATAATTGAATATTTATGAGTATTAATGTGTAAGTTTTAAATATTAATTAAAAAATAAATTTATATAATTTTGTTTAATTTTTATTAAAAAAATCATTAAATAAAAATTAATTTAAAAAAAAATAATAATTAGTTACTTGATTAAATTAGATATTATTTTAAAAACTAAAAAAATTTATTGATATATAAAGTAGTTTTTATTATCTATAAACTACTCTCTAAATTGATAGCTAGCGATTAATTTAAATCCTAAAGTTTATAGTTAAAACATTAGTAATTAATTATATATTAATTTAAAACTTAATTTAAAAATTTTACTAATAATTAAAATTATTTTAGATACTAATAATTTTTGTAATTTTTAAAATAATATATATTTTTGTCTCTTGAATTAATTATTATTTAATAATTTTTTTTATTGTTTATAAGAGTCCATCTATCTTTTAAATGTTAAATGTATCTTTTATGTGTCAGAAATATGTTGATTCAGAGGTTATTAATGTGTAGCTTTAAATATTAATTGAAAAATAAAAATTTATATGACTTTTATTAATATTAATTTTGTAAAATTCAGTGTATCATTTTAAAGATTCAATATCTTTTTAAGATATTGTCATTAATAAAGACTTACGCGTCATTATATAAAATAAGTTTAAATCTGAATTATCAATGTGATATTTAAATATTAATTAGAAAATAAAAATTAACATGACGTTCATTGATTTTGTAAAATTCAATATATCCTTTAAAAGCTAATTATTATTGTACAAAGAAAAAATTTCATTTTAATATTTATAAATAGGAAATTGATTCTTGATGTTTAAAGTGATGAAATTTGTTTAGGCACAACTGCATTATAATGTTGATATTTAAAATTACCAATAATATAAGGAAAAAAAAAGAAAGTATGAATTAATTTAAAGTATTATTACTATTTAATGTCTTTTTAGAATTTTTTATGAATAGATATAATCTACTTATGTATAGCTATTTTTAACATATGAAATTTTTAGGGTTGGCAAAGCGGGGCGGGCCATGCGGATCGACCTGCGGCCCGCGGTAAAAAATGCGAGACAGGCTGACCTTTTCAGCTTGCTGACCCGCATTAGTCCGCCCCGCATAACCCGTGGCCCGCACGGGCCAGCAGCAAGGCGGGACGAGCTGGCTCGCTAGCCCGCAAAAAAAATAAAAAAATAAATTTACTTGGTAGCAATGGTCCAAAGGAGGAGTGACAACTTTGATTGAAAGAAAATTAGGTTTTTTCTCAAAACACAATCCAGTGGAAGAGTGACAACTTTGAGTGAAAGAAAATTAGGTTTTCACTCAAAACACAACGCAGCTAAGATGTTCCAAAAAACGCACACAACACACAGAGCACTCTCCTTTGTAGCGCCCTCGCTCGCTCCGGCTGCGATTCCACACGGCTTTGCCTAGAACTGTTGCGCACTGCTACCGCTCGCACCGCTCCGCTACTGCTGTCTCCACTCCTCCTCCACGTTAGAAAAAAGAAAACACAGGTCGACTTGCAAGCCCGTGGGCCAACCCGCATGCAGGACGGGCCATGAAAACCTACCCGCATTTTGTATGCAGGGCGGGCCTAAGTAGGGCGCGGTCTATGCGGGGCGAGCTGGCCCGCTTTGCCACCCCTAGAAATTTTGGTTTAGTTGTCCTATAATTTTGTATTTTGTATTTTTTCTTTGTTAATAATTTTTTTTTTCATGTGATGAAAAATGATTGTTGGTTGAGGTGTCAGTCTAGCTGAGATGTTAAGTTGTATAGTTATCTAACATGAAAGTTTTTATAAAAAAGAAAGTATTATAAATGTTTCTATTATGGGTTTTGTGTATGAAAAATGATTTTTTGACACCCCAAAAGGGGTTGCTCCAAATTACACCCGGGGTGAGGTGGCTGTACTGATGACGTGGCATGGGCAGTTTTGTCATTTTGAAAAGGGCAACGTGGCAACTGTTTTGAATGAAATGAGAAAGCATTTGAATTTCAAAATGAAAAAGGGCAACATCCACCTACGTTGGTAGAGAGAGAGCTGGGCACAAAGGCAAACCTTGCGGTGGTGTGCGAAGGTAGTTGGACGGTCTTTGGACGGTGACGGCGGAGACGTAGGTGGACGGTGACGGCGGCGAGGTAGTGCGAAGGACGGCGGAGACGGCGGAGACCTAGGTCGACGGTGACGGTCACGGCGGCAAGGTTGTGCGAAGGGCAACGTGGACGCGTAGTTCGACGGTGACGGCGGAGAAGGTAAGTTGTTTATTTTTGGCTTTTCTAGCATTTTAAGGTTTAGGGTTTCATGTTTGTGGTTTAGGGTTTTTCGTGCATTGAGGTTTTTGAATTCATCCGTCCACGTCTGTGAATTGGCGACGTTGTATAATAAGTTCTGTGATGAGTGATTGCTGTTGTGGTGTATTTCACTTGTTCATTGTTTTCTACTTTGTCCTCTGCGATTTTGGCACTGGTTTTATAATTTTTTTGACTTCAATCCTGGTTAGTATGCAATTGAAGAGTCCAGAACTGTGAATTAGGGACCCCTTTGATTTTAAGTGGGGACCCGTGTACAACTTTATGCACTTTGATGTGATCCTCGAAGTTAATGTTTGCAAGTTTATTTTTTTCGTGTTGTGAGGGTTCGGATGGGACTGTAGTGAGGTCATTGGAGGTTAGTGAATTGGATAGTGCAAGAGTAGCTTCTGTGCTGGTTTGTTGATGTAGTTGGGGACCCCTTTGATTTCAAGTGGGGACCTGTGTAGAACTTTATGAACTGTTATGTGATCCTCCAACTTAATGTTTGCATTTATTTTGTTTTTTGGTGTTGTGAGGGTTCAGATGGGACTCCAGTTAGCTCATTGAAGGTTAGGGAATTGGATAGTGCAGGAGTACCTTGACTTTTGGTTTGTCAATGTATTTGGGGACCCCTTTGATTTTAACTGGGGACCTGTGTAGAACTTTATGAACTGTTATGTGATCCGCCAACTTAATGTTTGCAATTTTTTTTTTTTTTTGGTGTTGTGAGGGTTCAGATGGGACTCCAGTGAGGTCATTGAAGGTTAGGGAATTGGATAGTGCAAGACTAGGTTCACTTCTGGTGTGTTCATGTATTTGGGGACTCCTTTGACTTTAAGTGGGGACTTGTGTACAACTTTATGAACTGTTATGTGATTGTCCAAGTTAATGTTTGCAAGTTTTTTTTTTCTTGTTGTTCGGGTTAAGATGGGACTCCAGTCAGGTCATTGGAGGTTAGGGAATTGGATAGTGCAGGAGTACCTTGACTTTTGGTGTGTCAATGTATTTGGAGACCTCATCATCTACTTAATGAAGTCTACGCAGGCCCCACTACGTTTTTCCATAGTTAAAATTCGTGTGGTGTTTATTAATTTCTTGCATGTATTTTGCTGGGGCAATATTTATTTTGGTTTTGTAGAATTGAATTGTGGTGTTCATGGTTTTCAATTGATTAAATAATTACTTGTTCAGGATATAATGTCAATTAGCGGACGTTCAGATGAGGAGGTTGTTACAATTGATCCTCATCCCGAGCCTCAACCTAAGGTTTGATTGAAATGACGATTTTTGTTTTAAAGTAGGCATGATGTTATATTTATATTTTGATAATTTTATATATTAAAGTGTATTTGTATTTGATTTCATATACAGGTGTTTAGGCATAATTGCAGGTCAAAGTGTTTGGGTGTTGTGAACAAGCACTTAAGTGTGGAACAAAAGTGTATTATACAGTCCACCCCATTTGGATGGCTTATGTCTGTATGTAAGGACATAAAATTGAGTCGCAGAATTTTAAGTAAGTTATGTAGTGTTTGGGTGGAGAGGAAGCAAGGTTTTGCAATTCAGTGTCAATATGTGTCCTTTAGTTTGTTAGACGTGTGTTTAGCTTTAGGTCTTAGAGTAGCTGGTACAAAAATTGACTTAAGGAAAAGTACAATTATATCTCGCATTAGGAGTTTTTTTGAAGAAGGTGATGTAAGTGTGGAAATGATTTATTCTGTAATTTTGAAACGTGGGAACGATATTTCGTCAGAGGACTTTTGTAAGTTGTACATCCAGTTAGGTTTGTCGGAGTTTATTGTGCCTACTAGAATGGGTTTAGTTCATGATGTGTTGTTTAACATTGTTGATGATTTAGACAAACTTGGTATGTATAATTGGGGGGGTTTAGTGTATGACATTTTGGTTGATAGTTTGTGTTCGGCTTCGAAATGGATGACGAAGGAAAGTATGTCGTCTATCCATGTGGATGGTTGTGTTTACCTGTTGCAGGTAATATGAAACATTTTTCTTATTGGTAAGTGTTTGTAATAATTGTAATTAATGAATTTTTTGTATTCATTCTTCAGATATGGGCGATGGAGCATTTGTTCTCTTATAAGCGTCAAGTACCTAGGAGTGGAAATAAATATCCCCGTATCATGCATTGGATGGATGTTAGACTTGGTGACCATGAACTTCGACGTGGTTTTTGTAAGAATAAGGTATGTCATTTTTATTGGAATTTATACGACATTAATGTTGTTTTCAATGTACATAATTAAGTTTCAAATTATATATGTCAACGAACAGGTTGTTGTTGAGTTACGTGCTTCGAATGAAGAACATTGCAGTGAATTTGTTCAAGAAGGTTTTGACCAAATTCGTTATGGAATTGCCTCGAAGAAACCAACAAAGGATGAAGTTCGTGCAATGAAGGTAAAAATTGTTGAACTGATGCACAAATCCGAGGAGCAGGAAGTTTTAATCACGAGTATGGAGAAAGAGGTGAACCAGATACTTAAGTTAATTAGAAGCAGAAATTTTGTTCCGGATGATACTTGGTCGGAAGTAGTTGAAGTTGAACCTCTTGCAGTGGATTCCACATACTTCAGAAAGGCAGAAAGTAGTAATGAAGATGTAGACGAAGAGAAAGACTTACATGAACATGAAGACCAGCCAAATGAAGAAGTCAACATTTTCCCTAAAATGGACCGTGAACGGAGGAAACGTTTCAAGACTGCTATTTTGAAAACACCTTGGAAGTATTCAAGGATGAAGCCAAAAAACCGAAAAACTGATGCTTAAGTACTTCATTAATACATATGTTTTTAGGTTTTTCTGGTTTTAATTTAGTGGATGCATTACTTATTGACATTGTTGAAATGATTGTAATTTCTGGTTTTGCATAACTTATGTTGTTATGAAATTGTGGTAACAAAGATTTTTGTTCAGGATTAATTTATTGTGGAAACTGTGAATGTCTGAGTTGATTAATTTTTTTATTCATTCATAACTGTTTATTGCCTTCGTCAGCTTTGCAGGTATATTTCTGAGTGTTTTGTATTGTTGACATGTCTTTGTTAAAGTTTGTAGTGAATGTCGTGAATTGAGTTTTTCAATCCAGGTTATGCAATTTAACAGTCCAAACCTGTGAAGTGGGGATTCCTTTGATTTGAAGTGGGGACCTATGTACAACTTTATGCACTGTCACGTCATCCTCCAACTTAAGGTTTCCATTTGGTTTTTTTGTTGTTGTGAGGGTTTAGATGACATTCCAGTGTAGAACTTTATGATTTTTGCTGCATCACAACTCCTATCTACTGGCTGTAACATCCTTACAGGGGATACATTTGTATATGTATTGAATATAACTATTATGGTATAACTTTAACTTACAAATGAATTTCATGTCTTTGTTTAAATACATGGTTATATAAAAACCATTATTGCACCAGTTAGCTGTATGTTGGGAATTGAATTGAATGATGTGCAGGATATGTTCAAAATACAATCATTTATAATTTCTTCCAATCAATTTCATTGAAATGAATGACAATTAGGTTCGTGAAGAAATAATATTAGTCCCCTCCCTTGTGCCCTTGTAACATACTATCCAGCCTTTCATTAGGCTTCACAAATATGCTTTATTTGAACTGCCGCATGACCATGCATAAACCTTGTCATGGGTCCCCACATATTAACACACAGGTCCCCAATTACACATGTAGGGTTCGTATGAGCACCACATGCCTTGACCTAACCAATTCAGGTTCCTATGAGCACCACATAGCTTTGAAGTACGTCCCTTCACACACATGAAGCACTACCAAGTGCTGAATCCCAAAAACGAAGATAAAAAAATGACCATGGGCTCCCCACTTATTAAGACATGGGTCCCTACCGCGCGACCACCCCCCCCCCCCCCCCCCCCCCCCCCCCCCCCCCCCCCCCCCCCGCGAGTCCCCAGTCGCGCGACCTCCCCCCCGCGCGAGTCCCCAGCCGCGCGACCTCCCCCCCGCACGAGCTCCCCCCCGCGCGATTTTTTGGTCTTCTGAGGGTTGACATGGGACTCCAGTGAGCATATTGGAGGTTAGGGAATTTCATACTACAAGACTACGTTGAATTGTCCTATAGGAATCTAAATGGGGACCCTTTCAATTTAATGTGGGGACCTATGTAAAACTTCATGCACTGTGATGTAAGCGTCCAAGTGAATCTTTGTATATCCTTTTTTGCATCACCCGAATTTGTTTAATATAGCACAGAATACATGTCATTGAAATATAGGAGTACGAAAACATCTAACTCTTTCAAACTTCCCAAGGATGATTTTTGATCACAATCATGTCCATCAAATTGTCCTTCAAAATAAAAATAAAACATCATACAAATTATAGTTGGCGGATAAATTAAAAAAATATAATTAATATTACCTTGTAATTGAAGGAATTTTTCTCCCCATTTCCATGGGTTGGATGTAAAATCACGGTCATAACTTTGTTCACCTATACGGTTTATAAATTCTTGAGTGTTTATTGCATCGTCAGACTTCCGATTAAGAATCACGGCTTGCACATTACCAGGTGGTCCCGAAATGACATTAGCAGTGGAGTCGCAACGGCGTACAAAATTAGAAATGTCGTTGTCGTCGATATCAAGCCCTTCCCATGGCTCCATTTGAAATGGATCTTTACATACAAATAGTTAACAATGTGGTGCAATTTATGTATGATCGTGCCCCCTCGTAATGGTTGAAGGAGGACTGACTATGTGTGCATTGTGTAAAAAAGTTTACGTCATGTCCAATTAATTAGCATAATAGAAAGGGAAAATTATTTTTAAATGTTTGTTAGCTGAGCTGCAGGAAGGCTACATAAAAAGTAAATATAATATTAATTCTTAAACCTTAGCGTATGGAAGAAGACTTTGGATGGAAGTACAATTTCTGCAGAAGGTAGGTGGCGATCATAAATGCTCACCTTCCACATAAATAATATTATATTGCTGGAAATTATGTAACCAAATTTCCACCTCCATTAACACAGTAAAGAGAAAAAATGATGGCCTTCATCAAAGTAGACCATCGTCCAGGTTACATTGAAAATGTTTTGAAAATGAAAAGTTACACACGTTGTTTTTTCATTCATTGCCATCCTTCTTGTTCAGGGTATTTACTACACATTGAACTTAGCACACCCATTCAAGGATTCAAGGTACTAGTCCATTCAATACACTTTCATTGTTCGGTGGAAAAGCATTAAATTTTCTACATTCCACTCCATCCACTTTGTTGTTAATTCCATGGTGCATTGAATTTATTTGTTCCCTTCTTACCCAAATTTTTGTGTCGTCATGGTGGCACTATGACGCACACATTGCACCTTATTAGTTACGTGGATGGACTTTTCATTTTTCATATTTATTAATGTTTCACCAACTAACTTTATTTTGCTGCAATGGACATTTGATATGTGTACATGAAATGCATGGTGACATGTGAGATGTACAATGATCTTCCTTAGTCTTGATATGCATTTAGCTTTTTTCTTAATGTAACTTAAGCTAACCATAGTATGCATAATATTTTCAAGTCCACAAGTCTAAGGTAATGGAAAATTTATCACTTGATAACATTTCCTTGTTTGAAGAATCTCAACATTCCAATCCTTTACTTGTGGATGATTCAATCGCAAATATAGTTCAAGAATCAGATTCCCATATAAATATTGATGACTCAGTTCCGAATGTAGTGGATGAATGGATTCCTAGAGTTGGAATGTGTTTTGACACTGCAGATGGCGTCAAAAGTTTTTACCGACAATATGCCATTAAAAAGGGTTTTGCCATTAGAACCCGAAGTTCAAAAAAAGGACCTGACAAGGAATTAAGGTACTTTATCTTGGTATGTGCAAGGGCAGGAAAATATGTGTCAGCGATTCCACCTGAAATGAACACTCACCCTACTCAGACCGTTGAATGTCCAGCTCGTATAACTGTTGGCATAAAGGAAGGGAAGTGGTATATTATGTCCGTACACGATGAACACTCACATGATATGAGCCCGACGAAGTCTAGATTGTTTCATAGTAATAGGAAAATTAGTATGCAGACAAAAAGAGTGCTTGATATGAATGACGATGCTGGGGTTCGTATAAATAAGACTTTTCGGTCTTTTGTGTATGCTGCTGGTGGTTACAATAATCTTAACTTTGTTGAACGAGATGTGCATAATTATGTTGCCCAAAGTAGGAGAGCATTGGGGAAGGAAGGTGATGGAAAAGTGTAAGGACCTGGAAAATTAAATTGGAATAAAAGTGTTATATTATAAATAAATTCGAAGCACGTGTTTATTTAAATATAAAGGAAGGAATGTATAGCTGAGAAGCCTACGAGATCGCCGTTATTAAGCGGGTAGGCGATCTCCAACTTCTCTGACACTTGAACGCCTATCGCCTAGCTTATGCTTGAACGCCTATCGCCTAGCTTATGCTTGAACGCCTATCGCCTGTGTGTACCTAGTAGCCTGTCGCCTAGAGTACACCTAATCGCCGAAACTACACTTAGTGTGTAGCCAAAATGTTGGATCAACCCTGGTACGTCCCAAAAGCCACGCGTGTCAAGGTGTGGGTTAAACCTTGGATACGCTGGGCAGGCGAAGCCCTATACTTGAGCATAAGAGAATCATCCTTAACGTTACACGCTTGGGCGCACGAGGACTTGTGCTAATCAACTCTTGGAAGTATGAAGCTACCGACGTCACCAAGCCTTGTGGAGAGAATACCTTAGACGTAACATAGTGGAATGAAGGACCTCAAGGAAGGCGTGGCGATGTGTCATCGAGCATCGCCAGGGCGCAAGGCATGCAGGATCGCCTGGGCGCGAGGGGCATGCGGGCATCATCAGGGGGAGAGGTCATCGGTTGCTAGCCCTCGCGCGAGAGGTCATCGGTTGTTAACCTTCGCGCGAGAGGTCATCGGTTGTTAACCTTCGCGCGAGAGGTCATCGGTTGTTAGCCTTCGCGCGAGAGGTCATCGGTTGTTAGCCTTCGCGCGAGAGGTCATCGGTTGTTAGCCTTCGCGCGAGAGGTCATCGGTTGTTAGTCTTCGCGCCTGTGGTCATCGGTGAAAAGGTCATCGCGCTACGTTAAGTTATACTCAGAGAACGTGGGACCCAGACATCCAGCATGAGACGTTCTGCACGCGCGCCACGTAGACGAAAAGGGTGGTTCAGAATAGTGACATCAGAATGTTGGCATGCGCGGGAGACACTCACGGTCGTACTGTTCAGAGCAGTGGCTGGCATGCACAAACGACAAACAGTGGCAGTACTGTTCAGAGCAGTGGCTGGCATGCACAAACGACAAACAGTGGTCGTACTGTTCAGGGCGGTGGTTCTCAGACTTCTCTGCAGAGTGGGTGGTGGCAGCTGCTTTTGGTGGATAAGTTGGTTTAAGATGCAGAAGACCCACTGCTGAGAAAAACAAGAAACGTCGCAGCCTTCAAAGAGAGAAAGAGTGAGTTACCTCCTTCCTCTCCATTTCTCTCCTTCACACTGCGATTCTAGTACACCTTCACGCGGGAATACGACGAGCGACAGCCACCATTGGAGCACTTGGGTGGTTCTCTGCAAGCTCTTCAAAACCAGACACAAGAACAGAGTCAAGGCGTTCTTCAAGCTTCGTTGGATTTCGGAACTCCTGGTGTTTGCGCAAGTCCAGGTAAGGGAAGCTAGACTCCATTTTCAATAAAAGCCATAGTTTAGCTATTTCTGAAATGAGTGCGACGTGGTCGCCGGTTTCGTTTTCATCTGTGTAAAATGCTCTGTTCTATGTGTTTTGGGCGACGTGGTCGCCGGTTTTATATAAAGCCTTCGAAATACCTTGTTTTTGAACTAGATCGCCGGTTTTGGCGCTGTTTTACGAAATCTCTGTTTTTGATGTTGTTTTGAAACTACTTGAGATTTACATGAGATATTCGAAGATCTGAAGCTTTGAAATGTTTGTTGATGTGATTTGAATCATTTACTTGAGTGGTATGATGTGTTGAATGCTGTGAATGTGGGATCGAGGCATAGTATTTTCAGGAAAGGAAATACCGTGTTGAGATTGGTTAGGAAAGTGCATTGATCAGTGAGTAACCTGTTAATGAGACGATCCTGACTCTGCTGAGATAATGGAATCACGTAGATGAAGTTATTCAGTTGGTGAGAGTCGAAGGAGGTTCATACGTATGGGCGAGTTGTTCAAATGGGAACGAGCTCGAGCTGTTGTATGGATTAACCTTGTCATACCAGGAGAATGGTAACATTGAGATTGTATATGCGCATGCTGTGTGGATTCACAGTGGTATGGTATGACAAGTGCATGTCTTTGGATACTAAGTTCAACGCACGAGTCAATCCGGAAGTAGTGTCAAGTGTCTTGTGTTGAGAGTCAGTGGAAAGTCTGACATGTGAAATGAGAAACTTGAATATTGATAGACACTTGATGCTGTATTGTGAAATAGAATGATTCTGAGGAATGTTGTGAAGTTTATGATTTTTGGGCGATCAGGTGAAGGGATGAGCAGCTCTACGTTTTACATGGATAATCTTGAAACTTGTTTTACTTTAATTTTAATGCTCCTATTTAAACTCTCTTTAAAATGTCTAGCTTACCCTGTGCTGTTTCTTTGGTGTTGTGCTTGGTTCTCTTTAAAAACTGTGATGATCGTGTAATTGTTACACGGGAGCAGATGATCTTCCAGGAAGGAGAGCTCCTTAGTGAGTGGTCGCCGAGAGAGAGATCGCCGGTTTCTACCTCTCGGTGGTGATCGCCGGTTTTCGTGTCCTGATAGAAGATCGCCCGTTTGGAGGTCTTCTGTTAGGGATCGCCGTTTTAAAGTTGGAGATCGCCGTTTTCTTTTGAGACCGCCTGTCTTACTGCATTTCTTTTATTTTCGTAAAATCTTGCAAACATTTGATTTGGTTATGTATTAAACTCCCTAAGAGGAGTAACTTCATTTCTGATGTATATAAATACATATTATTTTGCACTCTTCAATAGTATTTGGTTACACTTAATTTCAACTATACATGGATGTATGTATTATTTTTGGCGGGATGTTACATTAATGGTATCAGAGCAGTTCGTCCTTAGGATGACCTGAGGGCTGTGGATCCATTGTGTTTCTTCTGCTCATAAAAGTTATTTGAGTTTTTAAATAACAACTATAGTGAAAGGTTTTCAAACGTTTTGTATTGAAAAGTTTGTGTGTGCTTCTGTGCTTTAGTGAATGTATGCTCAAATTGAAAATCTTGGTATCAAGAATGAGAAGATCCTGATAAAGGAATGAGGGTGCACACTCATAACTGGATCAAGATAATTCTTAATCTTAATTCCAAAGGTTTGATATTTAGCCTACATTGAATTCTGGTGTGATTTTTGAGTGTTCTTGATTTTGACTGAAGTGGTAGTTTGGATTGATGTTTGCACACCAGTAACTGATCTGGTGTTTTGTTTGAAGTTGTAAATGTTATAACCCTGTTGATGAACTCAAATTCTTAATGACTTTGAGATGCTGACCTTTGTAAGGTCTAGCTGTTACCCCTTGAATGAATTGATTCTTATCGATTTCATTCTTATAGTTGTAGGGAATATAGAAGCCTATAGATTCAGAATCTGAAACGAAGAAAGATGGCACGTAGACCCTCTACCCCACCCCAACCTTCTTCGGAGATGGGTCAGATCGCCAGGGCCATGGAAATGATGGCGACTGCCATCCAGCAACAGAATGCAGCGATGGCTCAGAACCATCAAGCCACGATGCAGCACTGGGAAACTGCCCGATCTGCTGAGACAAACTCCCACGTCGGTCAACCCCAAGAACAGATGGGACTGGCCGAGTTCATGAGGCACAACCCACCTAAGTTCAGTGGGAATGCTACCCCTGATCAGGCAGATCAGTGGGTCAGAGAGCTGGAAAAAAATCTTTAGGGCGACCTCCTGCCCTGAAGAGAAGAAGCTGTTGTTTGCCACGTATCTGTTATCAGGAGAAGCTGAGTTCTGGTGGATGGGAGCTCAGCAGATGATGGAGGCACGAGAGGATGTACTGGATTGGGAGAGCTTCAGGGTGAAGTTCTTGGAGAAATACTTCCCTGACAGTGCCAAGTTTGCAAGGGAAGCTGAGTTCCTGAAGTTGGAGCAGGGGGAGATGTCAGTAAACGCCTATGCTGCTCGTTTTGAGTACCTCGCCCGGTTTTATACCCAGGCGACCTCCGAGGCCTGGAGGTGTAGAAAATTCGAAGAGGGGCTGAAGCATGGACTGAAGAGGACCATAGCCCCGATGTGCATCAGGGAATTTCACGCCTTAGTAGAGAAGGCAAAGATGGTAGAGACCCTGGAAAGGGGTGATCCTCGAGTGATCAGGTCACACCAAGGAGGCTCTTCCAGTGGGAAGGCGAAGGTGCAGCACCCACACAGCAAGCCATATGTGAGATCTCCACCACATCGGGTGGGAACAACTTCGTCCCAATTTCAGCAACAACAAACATGGAGACCCAGGTGTTTCACATGCCAAGAGATAGGGCACCTTTCTAGAGATTGTCCCAACAGAAAAAGGATGACTCAACCCGTTAATTCACAGCAGTTGAGGAACGAAGGCAGCAGACCTCAGACAGGAGGGAGAGTGTTTGCCATGTCTGGAGCGGAAGCCTCTCAATCAGGTAATCTAGTACAAGATACTTGTTTATAGCTGATAGATACGTTATAGTTTTGTTTGATTCTGGAGGGACACACTCTTTTGTGTCAAATCGGTGTGCAACCGAGCTTGGGCCATATAGTGGAGGAGCTGTCGTTTGAACGATTGGCCTCTGCACCTGCTTCAAAAACAGGTTTTGACCTCCCTAGGTTGCTCTGAATGCCCAGTGGTAGTAGATGGAATGAAAGGAACAAGTGTGAGTTAGATTTGATAGTACCAAGGTTTAGTCCCAGTTACGTATAAGTCATGGAGAGTAAATAAGCAAGAGGCTGGGGGTTTAAAGCTTAAGCATGTGTAACCATGGGAAGTACCAGAGTTAAATTCCAAGGAAGGAATTTTCTTTTGAAGCGTAGAAGATGCTCATGTCAATGAAACAGCATGAGATGGTTCTAGCTTAGGCTTCACGCAGAATGGATGCTGTTTGGCTGACCGGGATTTGAAAGAGGATTATGGAAATGGTGGGTTGAGATAAAAGGCTTCCGAAAATGTAAGCCTCCGAAGTTTTTGGCAAATAAGATGTAGATCGACCTGTGAATGTAGAAGGGAAGGAGGATATGGCTGTGGATAAAAATGAGGGTAGGCCGTGTTATGATGATGTTGAGTCTTTCTAGAGATGTAGTAAATTTCAGAATGATGGGTGTGGAAGGAATTGTGAGTGGAAATAGCCTGTGGTATCTGGGACAGAAGGAGAATAGAGTTATCCTTAGGCAAGAGATTCTGGAGGCAGAGGTGCGTTCGTTCTCGTATGCCTTCTGGATAGGCACCTGAAACCGACGTCAATGCATCCAACGTATACATTGAAGAAGAAGGTCGTAATGGGAACAGGAAGTCGAGTTGGCAAAAGGGGTCATAATAATAATTTGGAAGGTAACAGCAACAGAAACCTTGTCTTTGTAAGGTACAGAATTATGCAGCGGAGTAATGAATAAAAAGTGTCCCTTTTGGGAGCGTGGGAATTTGATCAGCAGTTGAGAAGTCGGTGAATGATTTGATCAAGATGCAGGAGTTGATTCCTAGAAGGACACTTCGGACCCTAGTTTGAGTTCGCTAGGGGGTGGCATGAGTTGTGGACAGCTGTCCCCTTTCCTCCCAATGAAGGGATCTTGCCCGCTTTCTCTAAAGGGGCTAGTCCTGGTTACGTTAAGGACCTAGTTCTCGACTTGTTCAACAAAGTCTTCAAGGTTGGAAGTAGAGTGTGAATGCTGGAGTTGGCACTCTATGGGGCAGCATATCCCATGTACAGGGATGTAAAATGGATTTTGATGAAGTATTGAGGTAGGAAGAGTTGGTTCAATAGATCACCGAGAGGGTGAATCTGATACAGGACAGAATAAAAGTTTCTTAAGGTCAGCAAATGTCCTAGGCAGAGCAGAGGAGAAGACCTTTGGAGGTTGCTGCTGGGGTCATGTCTTTATGAAGGGGGACACCAGCCAAGGGTGTAGGGTAGGCGATCAGATCAAAGAAGCTGTCCCCTAAGTTTGTTGGGCCATATCGGATCTTAAGGAGGATAAGTCTAGTGGCTTATGAGATCGCCCCACCTCCCCAATTAGCAAGTCTACATAATGTATTCCACGTATCATAGCTAAGGAAGTCCCTTGCAGACCCTACTCACGTGTTGGGAGTGGACAACGTGAAGATCGGGTGATTCACCATGGGAATTTGAAGAAAACCATGAGAGAAGCATATCCTTACCTCCTTCCTTGTAACCCAATTTTCGAGGACGAAAATTTTTCTTGATGGGGAGAATGTAAGGACCTGGAAAATTAAATTGGAATAAAAGTGTTATATTATAAATAAATTCGAAGCACGTGTTTATTTAAATATAAAGGAAGGAATGTATAGCTGAGAAGCCTACGAGATCGCCGTTATTAAGCGGGTAGGCGATCTCCAACTTCTCTGACACTTGAACGCCTATCGCCTAGCTTATGCTTGAACGCCTATCGCCTAGCTTATGCTTGAACGCCTATCGCCTGTGTGTACCTAGTAGCCTGTCGCCTAGAGTACACCTAATCGCCGAAACTACACTTAGTGTGTAGCCAAAATGTTGGATCAACCCTGGTACGTCCCAAAAGCCACGCGTGTCAAGGTGTGGGTTAAACCTTGGATACGCTGGGCAGGCGAAGCCCTATACTTGAGCATAAGAGAATCATCCTTAACGTTACACGCTTGGGCGCACGAGGACTTGTGCTAATCAACTCTTGGAAGTATGAAGCTACCGACGTCACCAAGCCTTGTGGAGAGAATACCTTAGACGTAACATAGTGGAATGAAGGACCTCAAGGAAGGCGTGGCGATGTGTCATCGAGCATCGCCAGGGCGCAAGGCATGCAGGATCGCCTGGGCGCGAGGGGCATGCGGGCATCATCAGGGGGAGAGGTCATCGGTTGCTAGCCCTCGCGCGAGAGGTCATCGGTTGTTAACCTTCGCGCGAGAGGTCATCGGTTGTTAGCCTTCGCGCGAGAGGTCATCGGTTGTTAGCCTTCGCGCGAGAGGTCATCGGTTGTTAGCCTTCGCGCGAGAGGTCATCGGTTGTTAGCCTTCGCGCGAGAGGTCATCGGTTGTTAGTCTTCGCGCCTGTGGTCATCGGTGAAAAGGTCATCGCGCTACGTTAAGTTATACTCAGAGAACGTGGGACCCAGACATCCAGCATGAGACGTTCTGCACGCGCGCCACGTAGACGAAAAGGGTGGTTCAGAATAGTGACATCAGAATGTTGGCATGCGCGGGAGACACTCACGGTCGTACTGTTCAGAGCAGTGGCTGGCATGCACAAACGACAAACAGTGGCAGTACTGTTCAGAGCAGTGGCTGGCATGCACAAACGACAAACAGTGGTCGTACTGTTCAGGGCGGTGGTTCTCAGACTTCTCTGCAGAGTGGGTGGTGGCAGCTGCTTTTGGTGGATAAGTTGGTTTAAGATGCAGAAGACCCACTGCTGAGAAAAACAAGAAACGTCGCAGCCTTCAAAGAGAGAAAGAGTGAGTTACCTCCTTCCTCTCCATTTCTCTCCTTCACACTGCGATTCTAGTACACCTTCACGCGGGAATACGACGAGCGACAGCCACCATTGGAGCACTTGGGTGGTTCTCTGCAAGCTCTTCAAAACCAGACACAAGAACAGAGTCAAGGCGTTCTTCAAGCTTCGTTGGATTTCGGAACTCCTGGTGTTTGCGCAAGTCCAGGTAAGGGAAGCTAGACTCCATTTTCAATAAAAGCCATAGTTTAGCTATTTCTGAAATGAGTGCGACGTGGTCGCCGGTTTCGTTTTCATCTGTGTAAAATGCTCTGTTCTATGTGTTTTGGGCGACGTGGTCGCCGGTTTTATATAAAGCCTTCGAAATACCTTGTTTTTGAACTAGATCGCCGGTTTTGGCGCTGTTTTACGAAATCTCTGTTTTTGATGTTGTTTTGAAACTACTTGAGATTTACATGAGATATTCGAAGATCTGAAGCTTTGAAATGTTTGTTGATGTGATTTGAATCATTTACTTGAGTGGTATGATGTGTTGAATGCTGTGAATGTGGGATCGAGGCATAGTATTTTCAGGAAAGGAAATACCGTGTTGAGATTGGTTAGGAAAGTGCATTGATCAGTGAGTAACCTGTTAATGAGACGATCCTGACTCTGCTGAGATAATGGAATCACGTAGATGAAGTTATTCAGTTGGTGAGAGTCGAAGGAGGTTCATACGTATGGGCGAGTTGTTCAAATGGGAACGAGCTCGAGCTGTTGTATGGATTAACCTTGTCATACCAGGAGAATGGTAACATTGAGATTGTATATGCGCATGCTGTGTGGATTCACAGTGGTATGGTATGACAAGTGCATGTCTCTGGATACTAAGTTCAACGCACGAGTCAATCCGGAAGTAGTGTCAAGTGTCTTGTGTTGAGAGTCAGTGGAAAGTCTGACATGTGAAATGAGAAACTTGAATATTGATAGACACTTGATGCTGTATTGTGAAATAGAATGATTCTGAGGAATGTTGTGAAGTTTATGATTTTTGGGCGATCAGGTGAAGGGATGAGCAGCTCTACGTTTTACATGGATAATCTTGAAACTTGTTTTACTTTAATTTTAATGCTCCTATTTAAACTCTCTTTAAAATGTCTAGCTTACCCTGTGCTGTTTCTTTGGTGTTGTGCTTGGTTCTCTTTAAAAACTGTGATGATCGTGTAATTGTTACACGGGAGCAGATGATCTTCCAGGAAGGAGAGCTCCTTAGTGAGTGGTCGCCGAGGGAGAGATCGCCGGTTTCTACCTCTCGGTGGTGATCGCCGGTTTTCGTGTCCTGATAGAAGATCGCCCGTTTGGAGGTCTTCTGTTAGGGATCGCCGTTTTAAAGTTGGAGATCGCCGTTTTCTTTTGAGACCGCCTGTCTTACTGCATTTCTTTTATTTTCGTAAAATCTTGCAAACATTTGATTTGGTTATGTATTAAACTCCCTAAGAGGAGTAACTTCATTTCTGATGTATATAAATACATATTATTTTGCACTCTTCAATAGTATTTGGTTACACTTAATTTCAACTATACATGGATGTATGTATTATTTTTGGCGGGATGTTACAAAAAGCTCTCTTAAATCATTTTTGTCGCATAAGGGAATTGAATCCACAATTTTACTTTGACATTGATTTGGGCGATGATAACCGCATTCGACATGTATTTTGGGCTGATGGTAGAAGCAGGGCAGCATGGGATAGTTTTGGAGACATTTTATGTTTCGATACCACATACCTAACAAATAAGTATGATATGTCATTTGCACCTTTTGTCGGTGTAAATCATCACGGTCAATCAATATTGTTGGGATGTGGACTCCTATCTTCTGAGGACACTGATGCATTTGTCTGGCTTTTTCAGAGTTGGTTGCGTTGCATGTCACACAGGCCCCCCGTAGGCATTGTCACCGATCAATGCAGGGCTATGAAAATTGCAGTTCAAGTTGTTTTCCCAAATGCACGACATAAGTGGTGTCTCTGGCACATTATGAAAAAAATACCAGAAAAACTTCAAGGATATAGTCAGTACAAGGAAATCAAACGTGCAATGAAGACAGTAGTGTATGAGTCCACAAATATTGATGATTTCTTATCTTCGTGGGCGAAGTTCATAAATACGTTTGACTTAAGTACAAACAATTGGTTGAGTACGTTATTTGATGAACGAAAACGTTGGGTTCCTTGTTATCTGAAATCATTTTTTTGGGCCGGAATGTCAACAACGCAGAGGAGTGAAAGCATGAATGCTTTTTTTGACGGATACATTAATTCAAGTACAAGTCTACAACAATTTGTGCACCAATATGACAATGCTCTGCAACATAAGGCGAAACTAGAGTGCGAAGCAGATTTTGCTTGTCTTAACACCGTAATTCCCTGCACATCACAATCAGGCATTGAAAGACAGTTCCAATCAGAATACACACATGCAAAATTCAATGAAGTGCAAGCCGAGTTTAGAGGCAAAATGAACTGTGCTATTAATAATGCTTATATTGAGGGTGACGCATGTCGCTTCACTGTTATAGAGGAGTCATTCCAAAATGGTAAACCTGAACACCGCAACGTAGTAGTTCTTTTTCAACGTGACAAGGTAGATGTATGTTGCACTTGCTTGTTATTTGAATTCAGGGGAATTTTGTGCCGACATTGTCTTGTTGTCCTTGCCCAAGAAAAAGTCACAAAAGTCCCCACAAAGTATGTATTGGCAAGGTGGAGTAAAAACATAAGGCGAAAGCACATGTACATAAGATCATCATATGGCACAAAAGACAAGGATCCACAACTTCAAAGGTATGATGGCTTGTGCAAGAAGTTTTATGACATAGCTGAACATGCCAGCGGGGAAAATAATAGAACAGAACTATTGCATAAACATCTTGATACATTTATGTTAGAATACGGTGAACGAAGACATGATGAAGATACAACAGAGCTTAGGATAGGTGGAGGTCCTGAACAAGTAACACCAACTACTCCTACCACAACAGTGAACATGAACGGTGATATCCGTAGCCCTATAGTTGTGAAAAGAAAGGGTCGACCACGATCAAGACGACATAAATCTTGGTCTGAAAAGGCTCCAATAAGAAAAAATACATGCAGTAGACATGAACTTCCAAGTCATCCTTCTACGGTTAGTAAACGTATTTCTTTTCATTAATGTTTGTTGAATGTCTTTAGTATGATGTGTGAACTGTAAATATTAGATGTAATTCACCAATTAATGCCTCAGGTAATTCAACAAGGAAGTTGTGTGGGAGGTGTTCCTTCCGTGCTGACCAATGCAACTGAAGGGAACATTAATTCATTGAATGGGATGACTCATGCAAGTGGAGGGGTAGGTGTAAACTGTAATTGTACTTGTAGTCATTCAATATTTTGGATCTTTGGAAGTTGGTGTTTTGTTGAATTAGTAGAAATGAAATTGTAGGTCTCAACTATCGGGTCTGTTGGCTATCTTTCACTATTGAACTCAATGGACAGTACTTTACCAATTTCCCAACAATCAAGTGCATCACATGTTTTTAGGTTTGTCACCAACCCAACAAATGTTGTATACATATAACTTTCTTAATATAACTTAAATTAATTATTTTCTTGCAGGTTGTAATGAAGGAAGCAAAAAACTTTTTGCACACAAGGAAGTGCTTTATATGAGATAGGAGAGAACCTTTATGATTTTTTGTTGCGTCAGAACTCCTAACTGCTATAACATTCTTACAAAGGATACATTTCTATATGTATTGAATATAATTTTTGTGGTGTAAGTTTAACTTAGAAATGAATTTGATGTCGTCTTTATTTGAATACATGGTTATACCTAAACCATTATTGCACCACTTAGGTGTATGTTGGGAATTAAATTGAATCATGTGTAGGCTATGTCCATAATACAATTAGTTAAAATTTCTTCCAATGAATTTCATTGAAATGAATGACAATTACGTTGGTGAAGAAATAATATTAGTCCCCTCCCTTCTGCCCTTCATACCTTACAACTACGTCCTTTTAAAGACATCTTACACACCCAAGTGTTGAATCCCAAAAAGGAAGATGAAAGGAATGAACAGAAACATCATCATGGCTCCCAACTTATTAGCAAATGGGTCCCCACTTACATTACAGAGGTTCGTATGACGACCACAACATTCCTTTACCCACCCAATTGACGTTCATACCTTATAACTACGTCCCTTGAAAGACATCCTACACTGCCAAGTTCTGAATCCAAATAACCAATATGAAAACAATGAACTTGCACAAACCTTTTCATGGGTCCCCACTTATTTAGACATGGGTCCCCACTTACATTACAGAGGTTCGTATGATGACCACAACATTCCTTTACCCACCCAATTGACGTTCATACCTTATAACTACATCCCTTGAAAGACATCCTGCACTGGCAATTTCTGAATCCCAAAAACGAATATGAAAACAATGAACTTGCACAAACCTTTTCATGGCTCCCCACTTATGTACACATGGGTCCCCACTTATAGTACAGTGATTCTTATAAACATTAAAAACAACAGCCAATATCATCAAGTAAATATCTTAAATGAAATTGAAATTGCATCCATTCATCAACCAAATGTATCTATATTGTTGACATCAAGTCATAATAAGTAACATTGTCCTCAATAAGAATGAAACTGTACAATTACATGAACAATATGTTAAATAAAAATCATGGCCATTCTACTTCCAAATTTGTCAACACCACTTCTCGTTCAACGTTACGCTCATCCAGCATCCAAGACAAAAGCATTTCTTGACGCACCGTAGCAGCTCCTTTTGAATAATATAGCATGGAATTATTTTCCAATGACCAAAGTGTAATTTAAACGTGTTAACTCATCAAAACAACTCTTACCATGGTGTAATGGGGAAAGGTATTCCCATCCAAGTGCTGTGAACCATCCCACAACTCCATATATTTGACAACTAAAATGCCACAGTCATAACTGCATAGAAGAAATAAATTCTTAACACTAAACAATCATTCAAAATATTAAGTCCAAACCAATTAAAATAAATATGAAATGAAAATAAATAACAATACTGCTATGAATACTAACGTATTCGGTTGTAGGGGAACCTTCTCTTTTATCAATGAAATTTTAGGAGCACTCTTTCCAGAGAAGTCGTCCAAAATTTCAAAAAGGTGTTGCAGTCGATCAACCTAGAACATGAAATTTGACAATAACGATAACCAAATCCAAACAAAATCAATTCATTAAGTATTGAAGAAGAACCAAGTATTTACCATTGCTTTATCAATCTTGTATCGACCTTCAATTCCATCACCAATGGAGTCCAATACATGCAATTGCCTCGTCTCACAATTGAGTGCGTACAACCACCAGTGGTCATTGAACACGGTTGGTACAAACACCTACAAAACAGTGCAAATTTTAAAGTGACAGTGAACATGACCATTCTAACCAAGACCAACAAATTTCACACAAAACATCAGTAATATTAACTTACAAATTGACAATAAGATATTCCCTGATATGGGAATAAACCATTCCTATAAAATGACATGTAATCGGAAGTACTCCATGACATTTGTCTGCCATTGATGTTCATCTCCTCAATTACACGACTCTGCAACAACAAAATGTATTATTACTATTACCAAAAACTTGAAACAAATAACAATAAATTTAAATCAACACTAACCGCAAAGCATGGATTGAATGAAAAACGATTCAGCATTCCAAAATTAACACTTTGATTCAGATTTAACAATCCGGTTACAAATAACATAACCTACAACCACATTGAAAATAAGTAAATAAATATTATAAGTAAATACAAGAAAGACATGAATATGTAAATTTTTACCATGTTATCAAGTCTTGACCGCGGCCTTAATGATTGCAAATCAAGCGTCGTCAAGATATTATTTTGTATGTCCACAATGACACTACAAGAACATTTAACACGAACTCATGAATCATGCAATAAAAACAAAAGAAGTAATGACTACAACTACTTATGTTGCACATTTAGTATATGTACTTACCGTTTCATGTAAAACTTGTATGCAAAAAATTTTTTGTACATTTTCAAAATATCCAAACTGCATGACCTTGGACCAGCAGAGGTTGCAGCATCAGAAGCTGGGTAGGCTCCACGCACAAATCCAACTGTCCACTCCTTTCCTCTAAGAAGCAATTGTCGGACCTCTTTAAGTTGCTTGTCTAAACTAACAATTCTATTATCGTTATCTGCAACTTTCTTCGCACAAAGTTTGTGTTCGTCAACTAACTTGTCCCACTCACTTGTACCATGACTACCTTCGCCAACTCCATCATCAGAACTTTGTAATGCTTCTTTGACAATTTTCATTCCTTCCTCTTCAACAGTTACTGGCCAATCCCATACAATCTGAGAAAAGTAATTAATATTTAGTTACTCAAAAGTTACTGCAATAACATGCACCAAAAGCTTAATAAATGGGAAATATACCTCAGCAGATAAAAATACTTCATGTACCCTTCTTCCACGATTATTTACACAGGGCCAGTGCAAAAATCGTGGAAAACCAATACACTGGGCACGATCACCAACACTGACATGGTGAACCGCCCACACCTATTTCCAAAAAAATAAAACACAAGTAATTAACACTTTATCAAAATCACCAATTCAATAATACAACATAATTGGACACATTTTCCCTAACCTGCAACACGGCAACACAACCTGCCAAATAAATTTCACTGATATTCTTTTCCTGATAGTACACTTCCGATGCCCTTGTCAAACTTGTAGTTAAGACATTATAAACTGCACCCCCCCAGTTATATAATTCTAGGGCATCTAAATTGTCTAAACATTTAAAAGCAAAAGAAGTAAATGTCCTAGAAGTCCTAGGAACATAAAAAGCACATAAACCAAGCAATATATATAATCTACAAAATTGATCAACATTTTTCTTCCTATTCAAATTCTTCTCCTCCAGTTTTTTTAAAATTGTTGATAATTTTATTTCTTCCCCTTCATCAAACAACCTATTTACAAAACCTCCCCCGTCATTCTCCATTTTCACTTCATCCCCCACAACCGGCAACCCTAATACAAAACAAACATCAAGAACTGAAAAAGGAACTAAACTTTTTCGAATCCTAAATGCCTGGTTATCTGATGCCCATCTACTTAGTAGCTCTTTCATTAGGCTGTTAGAAATGTCCAAAACTTTCTCCATTTGAACCATCCACTTAAAAGGAGTTTGTTGTATCCTTTCTCGTTGAAAGCTGCTAAGCTTACGGTTCACATCAACAATATATTGAGTCAGCACATTGTGCCTAACTCGTACCTGCAACATGATAAAATAAAACAATACCACCATCTTTATGTACTAAACAATGTCAATGCACAAAAATATTCAACTATTATGAACACAATCTAAAAAATAGTACCTTCAATTCAACTTTTGCATGAGACAAGAAATTCTTGGACGATGAACTCTCCATTCTCTAAACCTTCACAAACAATTCATTTAATCAAAAACAAAATTAAAAAAATACATCCATACATTCACTTGTTACACAACAACACAGTGCAAAATGTGCTTCATAGATCCCCACATAAAAACAAAGAGGTACCTAAACCACATAAAAAATGAAGGGGTCATCACTTAGGTACACATATCACATTTGAAGCTACCTTTAATCTTAACCTAGTCTTGCACTATCGAATTCCCTAACCTCCAATGACCTCACTCGAGTCCCATGTGAACCCTCACAACACCAACAAAATTAACTTGCAAACATTCACATTAAATTCAAAACCAGCAACTCATAACACAAAAAAAAAGTTTAAAACAATAAAATTTAACTTGCAAACATTAAGTTCAAGGATGACATAATAGTTCATAAAGTTCTACACAGGTCCCCACTTAAAATGAAAGGGCTCCCCAAATACATTAAGACACTAAAAGTCAAGGTACTCCTGCACTATCCAATTCCCTAACCTTCAATGACCTCACTGGAGTCCCATCTGAACCCTCACAACACCAAAAAAAAAAATTGTAGACATTAAGTTGGCGGATCACATAACAGTTCATAAAGTTCTACACAGGTCCCTAGTTAAAATCAAAAGGGTCCCCAAATACATTGACAAACCAAAAGTCAAGGTACTCCTGCACTATCCAATTCCCTAACCTTCAATGAGCTCACTGGAGTCCCATCTGAACCCTCACAACACCAAAAAACAAAATAAATGCAAACATTAAGTTGGAGGATCACATAACAGCTCATAAAGTTCTACACAGGTCCCCACTTGAAATCAAAGGGGTCCCCAACTACATCAACAAACCAGCACAGAAGCTACTCTTGCACTATCCAATTCACTAACCTCCAATGACCTCACTACAGTCCCATCCGAACCCTCACAACACGAAAAAAATAAACTTGCAAACATTAACTTCGAGGATCACATCAAAGTGCATAAAGTTGTACACGGGTCCCCAATTAAAATCAAAGGGGTCCCTAATTCACAGGTCTGGACTCTTCAATTGCATAATAACCAGGATTGAACACAAAAAAATCATAAAACCAGTACCAAAATCGCAGAGGACAAAGTAGAAAACAATGAACAAGTGAAATACACCACAACAGCAATCACTCATCACAGAACTTATTATACAACGTCCCCAATTCACAGACGTGGACGGATGAATTCAAAAACTTCAATGCACGAAAAACCCTAAACCACAAACATCAAACCCTAAACCTTAAAATGCCAGAAAAACCAAAAATAAACACACTTACCTTCTCCGCCGTCACCGTCGAACTACGCGTCCACGTTGCCCTCCGCACTACCTTGGCGTCGTCACCGTCGAACTAGGTCTCCGTCGTCTCTGCCGTCCTTCGCATGACCTCGGCACCGTCACCGTCCACCTACGTCTCCGCCGTCACCGTCGAAGGACCGTCGAACTACCTTCGCACACCACCGCAAGGTTCACCTTTGTGCCGAGCTCTCTCCCTACCAACGTTGGAATGGAAGTTGCCCTTTCTGATTTTCAAATTCAACCCCTTTCTCATTTCATTCATTCAAAAGAGTTGCCACGTTGCCCTCTTCAAAATGACGAAACTGCCCATGCCACCTCATCAGTACAGCCACCTCACCCGGGTGTAATTTGGAGCAACCAATTTTGGGGGTGTCGAAATATCACTACTCTTTGTGTATATCAAGTGAAAAATAGGAAAATAAATTATCAATTTAATATCACCCTAATTATATTTGTAAGTTTTGTTTACTTTTAATTAGTTGGTTGTAGAAAAATACTAATTATATTTGTAAGTTTTATTTACTTTTAATTAGTTGGTTGTAGAAAAATAGTGGAGAGAGAAATGTTTTACAAGCATGTCTTTAACACTACCAATAACACTTATTACGAATATTATAAGTAACACTTATTATACTAATTTTTAATATTATAGATTCTCAAAGTTTGAAACTCCTTAAATAAAAAAAGAAAACAATAGTAAAATGAAATGGAGATTAATGAGAGTTATAATTAAAAAAAAATCATAGAATAAAAACAAGTTTTACTATGTTTATATTTATAAGTGTTATAATTTGTTTATCTTTTTCACTATACTGTTATTATATTTATTATATTTTATTAATATATTATGCTTAATATTATTATAGGGGAATGATAGGTAAGTTTATAATTTATTACATATTTATTTTCAAAAAAAATACTATATAGGAATGTTTAGGTTCAGTATTAAATTTGAGATTATGATCTCCCTTATATTGAATTCATATAGAAAAAAATATTATGTGCTAAGGGTGTGTTTGGATTAAAGAGAGAATGTGAGGATTTGAGATAGTAGATTTATGAGGACGTGAGAGGGAAGTGTGAAATGTTTGGATTGGGATATGTTAGAGTGGATCTATGAGGAAAATTTATTGGAGTATCTGAGTAATGTGATGTTTGTGAGGAAATTTTGAATTATTTTAAAAGAGTAAAATGTTACTTTACAAATTTACCCTTACCTATTAAAAAAATTAATAATGAAATGAGTTTGTTTTTGTTTAAAAATAAATAACTTTCACATATTCATAAATTTAAAAATTATAATTAAAAATAAATAAATATGTATTAAATGTAAATAGGTATAATTTAAAAATTATAATTAAAACAAATATGTATTCAACAAATTAAATAAAAAAAAGACTTCATGTAATTTCTGAAAATATTAAAATGTATTATAAAATTCAAAAAATAAATAAGATATTATATAAATAAATAAATATTTTTTTTTAACATTAAAAACCCTGTAATAATGAAAAATAAAATATATTACAAGAAAAAATATAACATAATTAACAATAAAAAAATTCATAAAACATCATAATTAAATAAATTATAACTCATAAACATAATAATTATACACAGAAATATATTAATATAAACACAATAACAAATTAAATAAAAACAAAAATTCTAAGTAATTTTTTAAAATATTAAATATATATTATAAAATTAAAAAATAAATCACATTTTATATAAATAAAAAATAATATTTTTTAATATTAGAAAACTTTAACGTAATGGAAAATAAAAAATACTATAACAGGAGAATAAATGAGTGTGAATTCAGAAATAATATATGTTGGCGTGACTTTTCCTCTACATCTATTTATTTTGAGAATATTTACTGTTTACAGGTATATCTTTTCCTTCTTTTCCCCACAAAATTCTGAATTCAAATAGTTATTATCCTCTCACTTATTTGTTTGTAAACAGTACATTCATAGAAGCAAACGGACGCTAAGAGTAGAAGGAAATTTTTATGTGGTGTGAGAAAAGGATTGTGTATGGTAGGTTTCATGAATATTTTTTGTCACACAAGTAAATTCTTCCTATTATGTAGTATTATTGTGAGACAACTTAGTGATAGGTGTAATAGAACTATGGCATTGTAATATTAATATCAATGATTTTATGATAAGAGAGGTAGTCAACTGGTTGAGAGTTTGACCTGAATCTGATAGAGGTTTAATGAATAAAATAATTTTAATAATAGATTAATATATATAATTGAATATCAATTCTTACATATATTTAATAAAAAAAACTTAAATATTATCATTTATACTTTTTAGAGTGTTTGTTATTAACAAAGATTTATGTATAATCTATAGAATAAGTTAATTTCTAGAGTATTAACGTGGAAGTTTTAAATGTTAATTGAAAAATAAAGGTTTACATAACTTTTTCATTAATTTTTGTAAAACTCAATTTAGATATAATATTTTTACCAGGTTATTTAGATAGTTTCTAACTTATATTATTTAAGAAGCTTGTTTAACCTGATTAGAACCTGTTTGCAAATCAATTTTTATTTGAAGTAGCTTTTTTAAATATTAACTTCTAACTTTTTATATTTATTCTATTATTATTTTTTAAATATTTATTAAATCTTCCGTTTTTTTTTTCAACTAGAGCGAGTTATTATTTATTTAACTTATTCCCCTCCATTTATACGTACTTATTTTGACTTTATTATAATATTTAATTTATTACTCCAATACACTAATTGATATAGTATTATTAATTTTATTTTTAAAATGTTGATTAAAAATATGTTATGAAATAGTATAAGATTAATAATATAATATAAAACAATAGCAGTAATTGAAACTAAAAAAATTGCAATTAAAATAATTCATCTACTAATAAAAATTTAAAGAGTTAAAATATATATATTTTTAAAAACCAAAACTATAAACATCTCAAAACGTAAAATTTATAAGCTAATTACTTTCAGTTTCAATTTCTAACTAGTTTTTGTGAGGTTTAATAACCTTATTCGTCTCTATATTTTGAGTTAATGGTTAATTTAGTATAATGGTTTTTAAAAGATTCAATTTGGTTTCTATATTTTTTAAAATGTATTCAAATTGGTTTTTTTCATTAAGTTTCACATAACTGCGTTAGGTGTTGCTTATGTTACAGTGAGAGAGTATTTATGTGATAGAAAAAATGTTTATCTAATAGAGAGAGTATTTATGTGGAAGAGAGAGTATTTATGTGGGGAGAGAGGTGAGATTGAGAGTTATTCATATTATTATTATTGTTGTTGTTATTGTTATTATTGTTATTATTGCTATTATTATTATTGTTATTATTATTTCTATTATTATTATTAGTATTATAATAATTATTATTATTAGAATTAGGTTTAATTACCTTATTTATCTCTACATTTGGTGTCAATAGTCAATTTAGTATAGTAGTTTGAAAAAAAATCAACTAGGTTCCTATATTTTATAAAATGTATTCAAATTGGTCATTTTTCTTAAATTTAAGCTAATTGCGTCAGCGCTTGCTAATGTGGCTGAGAGAAAATGTTTATGTGGCAGAAAAAGTGTTTATGTGGCAAAGAGAGAAAGTGTTTATGTGAAAGGGAGAAAATGTTTATGGAAACAGAGAGATAAGATTAAAACTTATTATTATTATTATTATTATTGTTATTATTAATATTATTACTATTATTACTACTATTATTATTATTAATATTATTATTACTGTTATTATTATTATTATTACTATTATTATTATTATATTTATTGTTATAATATTATTAATAATAAAAAAATAATAATAATAATAATAACAATAATAAGAATAATAATAATAATATTAATAATAAAATAATAATAATAATAATAACTGTAAGGATCTAGAAAATTAATTTAGAGTAGAAGTGATATATTTTAAATGCTTTCTGAATACTTTATTATCTGAAATGAAAAGAACATATAATAGAAAATTCATAGTAGTCAGACCTCGGACGTCGCCCAAGAGGTCTGAGGTCAGTATGGTAGAGGTCGGTCGGTGGACCATAGTGAGTTCTAGAAATCACATGTATTAAGGTGTGATTTGAACCTTAGATGCACCAGGCATGTGGGATAACTGCGAAACTCTATGCTTTGGCATAAGAGATTTACCCTTAGTGTTACATGCATTGGCAAGTGAGACGTTTGTACCGAACTGTCCTCGGGCAGGAGAAACTACCGACGTCACCAAGCCATGTGGGGGTGATACCACAGACGTGGAGTAGTGAGTCGATGAACCCTCAGCAGGGTGTGACGATGTGACATCGGTGACCAGAGTGAGGCGATGTGTCCTCGTCACACACAAGGGCGATGAGAGATCGCCAGGATGAGAGACACATCGGTCATCGACCATGATGAGAGATCGCCAAGATGAGAGACACATCAGTCATCCAGCATGAAGCTATGCATAAAGCTGTTAAAGGCAATGCTAAGGTTACAGTTAGTCGCGATCAAGTCACAAACCAAGTTGGAAGGGTTGCAGTGAGATCGCGCTAAAGCCTAAGCCAGTTAACAGTTAGTCACATGCAGAGATTTAAAGATGGAGAGAGGACCAGTGGTCAGTAAAGCGCCTGGAAGCAGAGCGCGATCAGTCATCGGTGGATGGTCATCGCGCGATCACTCATCAATGGATAGTCATTGTGGGATCAGTCATCGGTGCATGGTCATCGGGGTTCCCTGCTACACGTGTTAAGCTGGGACCCAGGCTCCCCGCAAGAGAGCGTTATGCATGCGTGACACGTGGACTGTGAAGGTGCCCAGAGCAGTTGGCGTCAGAGATTTGGTAGGGCAAGTGACCTAGAGTTTTGGTGCGCGCAGAGACACCACGTGGCCATCCTGTTAGAGGAAACTTGCACGCAAAAGTTCTCTCAGAGTGGGTAACGGCAGCAAAGACTACAAGACATGTTCGATCAAAAATCTCTGAGGGATTAAGTTTATTTTTGGTTTCCTTTTCCTTTCCTCTCCTTCCCTCTACGTTTCAGACTTCCACACGTACCAGTTCTACGATCGGCGACTGCCCCTCGACTCCTGGCGTTTTACTCAGCAACTTTTCCGATCAAAGCCTTAAAACAGAGTTAGGGCATCCTTAAGTTTTTGGTGGGTTTGGAACCTTAGTGAGCATCTGCTCAAATCCAGGTAAGGGAAGCTAGATTTAAATTTCCAACAAAACCTTAGGCTAGAAGATTTTGAAGGTGGGGGTGACGTGGTCACCAGTTTCATTTGTTTTTTTTATGTTTCCTTGTTTTGTGTAGATTGGAATTTATTTGAGATATGTTGGATTGTTTAGAAAAGGTTTAAATTATGATATGCTTGAATGGTTCATTGATGTGTTGTATGATATATGGAATGATGTGAAAGTGTGATCAAGGCATAGTATTTTTAGGAAAGAAAATACCGTGTTAAGATCGTGTAGAATCTGCATTGACTAGGGATTCGTCTAGAAGGAGATATCCTGACTCTCCTGAGATAATGGAATCATATAGATGAAGTTATTCAGGTGGTGAGAGTCGAGGGAGGTTCATATGAATGGGTAAGTTGTTTGAAAGATAACTAACTCGACCTGTTATATGAATTAACCCTGTCATACTAGGAGAGAGATGATATTGAGATTATTTATGCGCATAGCTGTGTGGATTCACAGTGATATAGTATGACAGGTGCAGATCTCTGAGTCTGAGTTAACGCATGAGTCTTCCAGAAGTAGAGTCAAGTGTCTATGTATTGTGAGTCAGTAGAAATCTGACAAGAGTAATGTGGAGTATTACCGTGGTAGACACTTGATGAATTTATGAAATGTGTGAATATTGATGGTTTATGTTGATATAAAGTTTCATATTTGAAGTTTTAAAAATAGCTAGCTTACCCTATGTTTTGTTTTGTGTTTTGTTTTCTTTAATCTGTCGTGTTAATTTACACAGGAGCAGACAAGGTTGCAGGTGATAGAGCTCCTCAGTGAGTTTTTGGAGAAAAGGGATAGATAATTTGAATGCTGTATTTTGTTTTTTTTTAAAAACTTTGATGTATGTATTAAAATCCTTGTGAAGAGGGATGTTTATTTTGAAATACATTTATGAGATAGATGTATGTATATGTTAATTTCATATTATCTGTTTCATTTTTAATATATATATATATATATATATATATATATATATATATATATATGAGTAGAAATTTAGGGATGTTACAATAACAATAAGAATAATAATAGTAATAATAATAATAATTATTATTACTATAATAATAAGAACAATAATAATAATATTAATAATAATAACAACAATTATAATAATAATATTAATAATAAAAATAATATTAATAATAATAATAAAAATAAAATAATAATAATATTTAATAATAATAATAATAGTAATAATAATAATATTCATAATAATAGTAATAATAATAATAGGAATAATAATAATATTAATAATAACAATAATAATAATAGGAATAATAATAATAATAATAATAATAACAATAATAATATAAATAATAATATAAATAATAATAATAGTAATAAATAATAAAAATAATAATCACAATAATAATAATATTATTATTTTAATTTTAATTTTTTTTATTATTAATATTATTATTTTTGTAATTATTATTATTATTCTTATTATTATTATGATATTTGATGTGATTATTATTTTTGTTATTATTATTATTATAACAGTAAATATAATAATAATGATAAGAATAATAATAATAGGAATAATAATATAAATAATAATAGTAGTAATAATATTAATATTACTATTGTTACTATTATTATTATTAATATTATTACTACTATTATTATTATTTTATTATCATTATTATTATTACTATTATTATTATTATTATTATTACTATTATTTGTAACACTCCAAAAATACATATAACTATTTTAAGACACATTCTACATATTTCTACATAAACTTAGAGTTTTTCAAAATATTTCTATTACAAGATTATGGCTCATAGAAATACAAATATTTACAATATAAGATTTAAAACATCCTAAAGTCTTCCAAGACCTCCTACACCTGTATAATCATCTGCTCGTGTACATAGTACAGTCATTGCAATTCAAAGACAACAAGAAAAGCAAGGGTAAGCTAGTGAAAATAAAGTTTTATAATATACACAATTAAATCAGGAGAGAAAACCAAATTACATGATCAATTTCTCAATTATTCAATCTTCTTCAAAAGCCAACATAAAACAATCACGTAGATCTCACATGGATCTACACATCCAAGATATTCAACAAACAACATCTTCCGGAAGACTCGTATTAAGTAAGTCCCACCAGAGACTAACACCTGATCCAAAGATTACCAGCGAATCCAACAGAAAGGGTCAGCGTAAGTTCAATACAACCCAAGTCGTGCATCTCATATGTCACGGTGTACATGAACTCCTCCATCAGCTTCTCACCACCTGATATCTTAGTCTATGTGACTTAGATCATCAATGAAGCTCAGAGATCTCTGTTACCATATAGACATCAATACTTAATACACATACAAACATTCGTCCATATATTATCCCAAATGTATGAATTCAATTCCATACCTTTTTCATCATACAGTACCATTTCAAAACACAATCCAAAATATTTAAAATCTTATTTAATATAAAAAAATAACACTTAAATACTAAACCATCAAAATATAATATTTTTACAAGTTTAAATAATATATAAACAAAGAACACAATATAAACACACAATATCCCTGCAAGAGAAATTGAGTATTGGGACCATGTCCCTTCCACATCCAAAATCTTCTAGCCTAGGGTGTTGTTCTTGTCGGTTGACTCTCGTGCCGGTTAACTCTACGACGCTCACACGCCTCCTTTCCTCAGCTTGAATTATGCTTCGCTGTCTCGAAACAACCTGTACCTGCAAGATAGAAAGGGGCACCCTAGAGGCCGTTTGCACTTCGACGTTCAAGTAAAAAACTAGGGCAAGCACACCAAGTGTATTCAGTATCTGTGTTAGGTCTAGAAACTGCGCACCTTTGTGAAGTATTTTACTACCCTTTATATAGTCTAGGGTTTCCTCTGCGCCGCTACCCATATTTAGGGTTTACTAGAATACCCTCGCATCGCTATCACCCAAACTTAGGGTAATCTAGCACGTAAGGTTTCCTTAACTAGAGTGCAAATTCTAACAGGATGGCCACCTGGGTACCCCCTCGTGCACCTAGTCTCTGGGGCCACCTGTCCTGGGAGCGTCTTCACTGTTCACGTGCCATGCATGTAGCTTCACTGGGAAACCCTAGTTCTGATGACTGCTCTGATGAGTGCTCAACCCCTCAGGACTCTGCACCTAACTCTGCTGTCCCTGCCACCCGCATAGGCACTTCGTGACTTAGGCCTCTCCTTCCTCTAGGCATTTTACTGATCACTGGTAGTCCTTTGGGGCATACCTTAGATGTTATAGTTCTGTTGCTCAAACACCAAAGACCGATGTCACCTCGTCACACTCTATTGCCGAGGCCTCATCACCCTGCTGAGTGACGTGGACACCTCAGTCCACTCTGGTAATTGACACGCTGATGACTATTCGCCCCCCAGTCCATGTTACCTGTGGGACACATCCCACGTGGCTCTAGCCCATGCTGTGGGACCCAACTGACGTGGCTCACCATTACTAGTTGTCCTCGGTGTCCGAGGACTGGTCGGTACACAAGCCCCCCAGTCTCAAGCTGCTAACTTGTTCAGCGAAGAGACTAAGTCATCGGCTCGGACGACCTACGTGGCACTGAGCAAAAGGACATGAACAGCGTGCTGAAGGGACGTCTCACCAAGCCCTCCTCAATCTGCAGACACGTGTCTAGATCAACGGTTAGGGTTTCTTAACATTAGCACTTCCTTGACTACGTTAAACCCTTTCAAAACCCTGCGCCTCTACACTGTTTCATCACTTTTCACTCAAACCTCCACACTTTCTAACTTCTCTTGTACGCTTTTGTTCTACTCCAACTCTCGCAACCCCTAATCTTCGATTACTCAAAAGGTATGATTTTTAATCCTCTTCTCGCCTTTGTTTTATGATTCCGCTACCTTTTACATGCCATAACTGCGCTGGGTCTGTTTACGATTTCTCCACTTTAGAGTTTCTGTTCTTCTTTCTCGTTTTCGTTCTTCTTCTGAGAGTCTTTGTCCGCCATTTGTTCACGACATCGCTTTCTTCTAAACCCCTTTCTCCTTCTCCCTACCTCTCATTTGTTTTAGATACGAGATGGCCAGAACCAAAACTACCTCCAACCCTCCTCCAGCCGTTGACTACAGGGCCCTCTACTCCTGGGCCTCAGAGGATCTCCTTGCCGAAACCTTTAAGCTTAATACCTGTGAGGACCTAAGAAAGCACAAGGACGACGAGAACGAGATCAAGGGGCGCGTCTTTGGCAGGGAGAGTGACGCGTATATTTCGGTTCGACCCTGCACTGAGGGCGAACCTGTATGCGTTGATGATCGCTGCAACGACGGGGAGCCCTTATTCTTCCTGTATGCCACCATCTTCAAATGGGTTAAGGTTCGCCTGCCCTTCACCGGATTCGAGAGGGCCCTACTTACTGAGCTTAATGACACACCTGCCCAGGTGCACCCCAACAACTGGGCCTTCATCAGGGCATTCTCAATCCTCTGCAACAACCTAGGGTTCACTCCCTCGGTGGATGTATTCTTATACTTCTTCGAGGCGAAGAGCCCTGGGAAGAGGCTTTGGGTAAGCCTCAATGGGGTGGCGGGGAGGGTTCTACTAACCCTCTTCCAGCAGTCCTACAAAGGCTTCAAGGGGAAGTTCTTCCAGGTCTGCTGCTGCTCCTACGACTCCACCATGCTCGATGGGTTCCCATTATACTGGGTGGAGAAGTTGAACTTCAAGAAGTCCCGCGGACTCGAGGAGTTGACGCCCTTTGATCGTGACGTGTTCCAACTCCTCTCAAGCTGGGGTGTGGTGTTCGACACCACCCAGCTAATTAGGCACGAATACGATGCTGAAACCCTTATCGTCTATATTGGTATAACTGCCTTCATTCTGTATCTGCCAGTATTTGTGTTTTCTACACGTCTCTTCTCACCCTTTGCTTGTTGTTTATCGTAGGTATGGTATTGGACGCTGAGAAGAAGAAAAGGCTGGTCGTCGTGCTGGATTGCCGCGCAGCAAGTGGCTCATGCCCTGCTGGTCCTTCTTCACCCGCCACGACTGCCCCAGGCCCCACCTTCGACAACAAACTGAAGAGGGCAGCCGCAGTGGTTATCTGTGAAGATGAGGATACGTGCTCAGGACTTGTCTTTAAGAGAAAAAGGGTGGAGGTTGCCGCGGTGACCTCATCTGCCACAGAGGGCAACCTCCCTCTTTCAGGGAGCACCCTCCCAGTGCCTCTTCTCCCCCCGAGCCACTCCTAGCGCTCGAGGATGGGGGAGAGAGTGCCCCCCAAACTAGCCAAGCACCTTCCTCTCCTCCAGCGGACCCTCGCCCACTTGCCTGCTAAAGAAGTGATGGAGGCCATGGATAGGAATTCACTAAGGGACCTCATCAGCCATGACCTTGGTGAGTTCCTTGCTACCTCCGGCGTCTTGCTAGTCAAAGGGGATGTCGAGGTGGAGCTTCAAGAGAAAATAGCCAGATTGGAGAAGAGTTGGAGCAGAATAAAGACTTGGAGCTCCAGATGCAGCTGGCTGCTAAGCGTGAGACTTTCCTGAACCAGGAGCTAAGCAGTCTCCGCCAGTCTGAGAAGGAGACCAAGAAACTTCTCTTCAACAAGGGGCAGGAAGCCCTCTAGCTTGAGGCCAAAATTCTCCCCTCTGCAACAAAGTCATCGACTTGGAAGAGCAGTTGGAGGGGGCCCAAGCTAAGATGACCAAGCTGGAGGAAAGGACTACCAATCGAGAAGTTCAGTTGGGTAAAGTCGAGGAAGAGCTTGCTCAACAAGTCGAGCTGTTCAAGAAGACCGAGGCGGAACTAACTGAAGACGCCGCCGATGCCTACGGGGAGGGGTTTGGCGATGCCCTTGCTCAGGTTGCCTGCACGCATCCTGAGATGGACCTCTCGCCCTTCTCCATGTCCATGCAGGTAGTCGACGGGCAAATAGTGCCTAGATAGGTCTCTTGGATAGCTTCATTCTGTAGCTGAACTTCTTGTAACTATCTTGTGTAATTATTCTTCCAATCCAATTAATACATTTATTTGGCTTACATACTTGTTTGACTTTATGCATCAATTTACTTGTATTGGTATCTCCATTGTTGTCTGGCTGCCTTGGCATACTTGGTTAAGCTCTCTCTCTTCAGCATAGAATCAACCCATAGGTAGCACACTTAACTCTGGTAAGTCGTTATGAGCTTTGCTTTTCATTAGGATAGGAGATTATACTGTGTATGGGGCTTCATAAGAACTTTTTGCTGAAAGGTACCTCACCGATCTCGTCATTGCCGTGTGAGTATGTGAGTCTCACTGGCGAACTCTGCCCTTCAACCTGGTGCCTTTGCTCGAAGAGAAAATGTTCTTCTCGAACCCTCCCTTTACTTCTGCGAGGATTCCAGCACCAATCTGTACTCACCTGACCCTTCCTTGCTCGAGACAAAGGAAGATTTCATTGAAGGAGTCGTCTTTGGCTTTCTCACTCGGAAGGGGAGGCGTTCTCTACAAGCCTTCCTTTCCAGCTTCCGAGACTTCTATCCCAAGATAACGAATTTTAACTGACCACTCATCGCCCTTAGGCGAGGGTGCGCTTTGACTGGTGAACCTTCTGGTCCAAGTTGGGAGTTCTCACTCGAAGGGGAGGTGTTCTGTGCAAACCTACCTTCCAACTGTCAAGACCTCTAACCCTAAATGACAGGTTCGAACTGACCTCACCTCGCTCATAGGCGAGGGAGGGTTTAACTGGTGAACCTTTCTGTTCGACTTGGTGTTCTCACTCGAAGAGGAGGTGTTCTTGACGAACCTACCTTCCTACTTACGAGACCTCTAACCCAAGTGACAGGTTCGAACTGACCTCACCTCGCTCATAGGTGAGGGAGGATTTAATTGGTGAACCTTTCTATTCGACTTGGTGTTCTCACTCAAAGAGGAGGTGTTCTTGACGAACCTACCTTCCTACTTACGAGACCTCTAACCCAAGTGACAGGTTCGAACTGACCTCACCTCGCTCATAGGCGAGGGAGGATTTAACTGGTGAACCTTTCTGTTCGACTTGGTGTTCTCACTCGAAGAGGAGGTGTTCTTGATGAACCTACCTTCCTACTTACGAGACCTCTAACCCAAGTGACATGTTCGAATTGAATTGTACAAACACATTCAATAATATATCTTAACTGAAAATTTTATTGGGTGACCTCATTAAAAACCCTTAGAAGGGAAAAAAGAGTGTCCCCTAAACTGTGTACAATGTTACATGGTCTTAACTGAAATAAAACTTCAGGTGAGTCGCATTCCATGTACGAGGAATCGAACCACCTTCTAGAGTCTCAAGCCTGTACGCTCCATTCCCCAGGGCCTCTGTCACTCTAAAGGGACCAGTCCACTTAGGGGATAGCTTGTTCTCTATCTGGTAGGGAGATGCCTTCCGCATGACTAGGTCAACGACCTGGAACTGACGAGCTCTCAACTTGGAACTGTGCTTGAGCTCAATCCTTCTCTTCAATGCTTCGGCTTTGATTCCTGCCTCTTCCCTCACTTCATCCAAGAAATCTAAATTCACATTCCTCTCTTTGTTGGATTCCTCAGCCACGAAGTTCTGGAAACGTGGTGAGCTCTCCTGGATTTCTACAGGGATCATGGCGTCTGAACTGTACACCAAGCTGAAAGGGGTCTCCTTAGTGGTGGACTGAGGAGTGGTATGGTAGGCCCATACAATTCTGGGAACCTCTTCAGCCCAAGTCCCCTTCGCCTTCTCCATCCTTCTCTTCAATCCTCTGAGTAGGACTCGGTTGTCCGACTCGACCTGCCCATTAGTCTGAGGATGCTCAACTGATTCGAACACCTGCTTGATTCCCAACTCTGTGCATAGCTTCCCCAACTGTTGGCTTGCAAACTAGGTGCCATTATCGGATACCAAGCTCTTGGGTACACCAAAGCGGCACACTATATTCTTCCACGCGAAGTGCTGGATCTTGTGGGTTGTGATTTGTGCTACTGGTTCAGCCTCGATCCACTTCATGAAGTATTCTATGGCAACCACAAGGTACTTCATCTGCCGCATAGCCAAAGGAAAGGGCCCCGGGATATCAATTCCCCAGGTGTGGAATGACCAAGGGCTATATATAGATCTGAGCTCCTCTAGAGGCGCCTAGTGCCAAACTACGTGTAACTGACACTGTTTGCACTGCTGCGCATACTTTGTGCAATCTTTCCTCATGGTTGGCCAGTAATATCCTGCAAGAATGGCCTTAGATGCCAAAGCACGACCTCCTATATGGCTCCCACATATTTCTTCATGGAGCTCTGCCATTATCCGCATGCACTGCTCACCATGCACGCACACCAAAATAGGGTGTGTGAACCCGTGCCTGTACAATTCTCCATCAATGAGTGTATACTTGGTCGAGTTCTTCTTTACTTTCCTCGCTTCTACTGGTTCCATTGGCAACATCCTATCAGCTAAGTATCGCTTATATGGCGTCATCCACATTTCCCCACTCTGCAATAAGCAGACTTGTGACGACACCTCCTCCAATGCCACATACGCGTTGACCCTTGGCTTCTTCAAAGTTTCCTGGGTGAACGGCCAATGACTCCTCCTACCGTCTGTCTGGCTGATCTGGTGGACTCCTACTAAGTT